>CAJQZJ010032076.1:6084794-6098150 GCA_907164525.1 Lophiomys imhausi | reverse complement strand
AGAAGAAGAAGAAGAAGAAGAAGAAGAAGAAGAAGAAGAAGAAGAAGAAGAAATGAGAAAATGCATATAAGGTGTTTCACCCAGAACCTAATATTTAAACAGGTTTGAGAAATATAAGCTCTTAACAGTGGTCAGTATCCTGCTCTGAAAGGAGAGTGAGGTTATCCTTGGGGCCTATACGAGGTCCTGGAGAACACCATTTTTCTTCCTAAGACTTTATATCCTCCTATTTGACACTATTGGAATAACCACATACTTCAATAATCCATTCTGTGATTTTGTACAGCGTTTAATATCAAGATCACTGATGTGATACAGTATTCACATTTTTCCTTCATTTAAAATGTGCTTTGTGATTGCTTCCTGCCTCTTTCTCCTTCTCCATGCACCCTCCTTCCCCCTATTGCCCCCACTCCCAAACTCTCAACACCCAACACCGTTCTGCAGAGGTAATTGATTCCCTGGCTCCTCCACCCTGTGGTGTTGCTCATCTCTGCCAGGACACTCCCCGTTCTCCCTCCCCACCTATCCCTGACACCCATTGCCTCTTAAACTTGTTTGCTCTGCCCTCTCCAGCCTGCACATCTTTGTCTTTGACGCAGTAGATAGGCAGCGTGGCAACAGAGTCTTCATGCTTTGTTTAAGTCATCTGTTATCGCCATCTGTCTCAAGCAGAGGGCCTCCCCCTTCCTGCTTGTTCTTCTTGCTCATAAATGTAACTTTTAAAATTCTTTTTTTTCTTATTACTTTATATAAACCTTGGTCCCATAGGTTTATGACTTAGGTTATTCTTAAACATTCATTAACATATTTTAAATTCACCCTTGATTGTGTATTCTCTAAGTTATCCATTCATTTAAAAAAATAATGTTCTCAAACATTTCTACTGTAGACTAATATTTGAAATCATCTCTCCATAAACCATCATCTAAGACCAAGATCATATTTAAAAGTTCAAACACAATGTGTAACCATGGAGAAGTTCAATGCATGTCTATTTTACATCCTGTCCATCCTGCCCCCTTAAATGCAGAAAGTAAGTTGGTTGTTATTCTGGTTCTGTTTGTTTTTTCTTTGTTTGTTTTCTTTCCCTTGAACTGAAACCTACAACATCAGTTTTCCTTGTTTTCAGATCTATGGACTTGAACTGAACCTGCACCTACAAGCCACACTGAGACTTTCTCACCCTCAGTATCATGTGAACCAATCCCTAGAATAAATCTGTTATATCTAATATATTCCACATTATAATTCATACTTATATTTTATCTATATTTCCCTAGATTCACAGAAATAGGCTAATCATTAAATTTGACATAAGGAGGTGGTGTGGAAAGGGAGAACTAAGCTGATCATATAAATTTGAGTTATCTGATAAAGCTGGCCTGGGACCAGTTGAAATGATCCACATGAGATCATAGTTGGATAAGAGAGCCAAAGAGAATGACTTTAGTCATGAAAACACTTAAAGGTCAGGGGACGAAGTAAAGGGGGTATGAGGTGAAACAGACATCTGTTATTCAGGGAACCGCATTGCCAGTGTAGTGTCAGGAAGGGGCCAAAAGCACATGGTATCAATTTTTAAGAGCTTCAGTGAAGGAGCCATTAGCTTTAGCAAGATGAGGTCATTGGTGACATAAGGCCTGTTTCATCAGTGAGGTCAGAAGGAATTCCTACTAAAGTGATTTTGAGATCATGATGGGTGAAGAAGTAGAGACAGTAAGTACATACAGTGTCCCATTATTTCTGTAAGGGACGTTGGAGAGGTAAATGGTAGCTGAAATATGAAGTCAAAGGGACACTGTTTTCTATCTGCCTGTTCTCTGGGTCTCTTTATGGATAATCTAAAGCATGTTTCAGTTTGAATAGATCCAACCAAGTGGAATTGATAATGCTATCGAAACAGAAAATATGATAGTAAAAATTCCATTAGAAAGATAGGAGGCAATAGGTGGAGAAGTTGGGTTAAGAACAGTAATCCTTCTTTGTTGTTGTAGTCAGAGGGGAAACAATTAATGCATGCAGACATAAAGAGACTGATGAGGTGTTTGACTGGTTAATGAAGTTGTATTTATTAGTGTGGAACCAGGTTAGAGAAAGGCAAGGATGAAGATGCTAGAAATTTTAAGTAATCCTGTTTAGGTTTGGCATGAACATCTTCATCTGTTTTTGTGGTTCCAGTGGCAATTTAATTTTCATGAAAATTTCAATCACTTGATTTATCTCATAACAATGATGATGTTGCCTGCAAAAAGAGAGAGCCTGTCTCTAGCCTGATCAGTCTAGTCTCTCTACAAGGAGAAGAGAGGAGTCTCTGGCCCATAGAGAAAAAGCTTCTTGGGCCAGACAACTCATTTTGCAGGATTTTCTTTCCTGGAACCATATGGTTGCCTGATAAGTTAGATGTCATCAACCATGAAATAAGGTGATGTTTAAAGAACAGCTGGATTTCACCTGACCAAGTCAGAAGCCTGGAATGACCCACCACTCTTCCCACTGTTAATCAGAAGTGAATTGACTGAGGATCCATGAAACATCAATTTCCACATCAATACTTTCAGGACACTGGATTCTAAATGCATTCATATAGTCACTGTTTTTTGTATGTGTTAAGCTTCTCCACAATAGCATATTTGAATTGTATTTAGTTAAGATTATACCCCCCTCCCCCCACCTTTTTTTTTTGCTGTTACTTTTCCTCTATCCCACACTCCTCAGGACACTGAGGTCTGACTAAGGGGATAGAGATAATTTTACCTTGAGTCCAATAGATGATCTTATGCTGTCCAAAGTCATGCCTGTAGGCAGTTAAGTTATTGCTCATCCCTCTTGCCGAGGCAGCTTCTAGGAAGCTCTACAGTGACACAAAGGTTCAGGACCTTCCCTGGCTGGCTTGAAATATGAGCATGACCAGTCTCACTCGGGATTGTCGAGAGAGGACAAATACTTGCAATAGAGCATTCCAGAAGTGAGCCCAAGGGAAAAAATCTTCCAGTGTTTAGATAGATAATATCTAGCTGAATGTTGCAGCAATTTATCTAATATTGGAACACTGGAGATGAAAGGATGCCTGTTCCAAATGGATTTCTCTTTCCATATATGCTGAATACTGTGAGATACATAGTGGTGGGCACTCTATACTTTTTAGATGAAAATTATATGGCATAGAATTCATCAAAACTGTTATACACACACCAAAAGCTGAAAGCTGCACTGCCAGAAGGCAAGTGTTTCTACGTGTGAGGTCAGAAGTCTTATACATGCGAAATCTCAATGGTACAATTCACAAATGCTGATAACCAGGTCAGCATGAATCTTGACTCATTCATTGCTCTAGTTTTCATTTAGTGAAGGAACTTGCAAGATCATTGTCATATAAACGACAAAATCAGAGTTTACTGCCAAAACATTTAAAGCGGTTGATTGATTAAAAATAGTGTGTCCTTTTTTTGAGGATTTGGTAATGTTTATAGTATTTGGCAGCTTTGAGAAAATTGTAATTTATTGTGGTTTCTTTTCTCATTTGAAAGAAATACTTTTATCTAATTTAGTATGAGGAATTTTGAGTTTCTGTCTTTAAAGTGATCATACAGAACCTGGATCCTGTCCTACTTTCTTCTCCCTTTAACATACATATCTGATCTACGTAAAAACCCTGTTCTTTCAACCTCAAGATGTATGTTAAGTGTCTCCTTTTCATCCTGCCTCTCCCATCATCACTGTTGTGGTACCTGACTTTGCCTCTCTGTCCTGGAAAATTTATTTTACTTTCTGTAGCCAAGTTTGATACTTTCTCGTCATTTTTTGAAGACTTTATGCCCTTGCTTTGAAGAGTTTGAGGTTTTTTTTTAGGCTTTTTAATTTTCTTCTGATAGTTCTATCTTATAATTTTGAAAAATTTACCTTTAGGCAACCTAGTAAGCATTTGTGATCCCTTAGGTAACTAAGCGTTAATGTCCATATCATGTGAAAGAAGATTTATATCTATCAAATCATAATGTCAACTTTATTTTATCTCATTTAAAAATAAATTATGTTTTTATTTTTAAATTATTACAAATGTTTTAATAAGAGCAGATTTATAGTATTTTTCATGTCTGAATAAAAATCTATCCTTGATAATATTTTTAGATAGAAATTAATTGCATATTCTTTTCTTATAAATATTTAAAAAGTATTTGACCAGTTTTGGGGAAAAAAAACCACTTCTGTTAGAACTGTGATTATAACAGAAATAAATATATGTATCAATATAAGAAACCTTATCTCTCCATTTTCTAGGTCTTGTTTCATGTGTTTCAATAAAATACTTTTGTTTTCTTCATTTAGGTCTAATTCCTGGCTTTTTTTCTCTGTTTTTTTTTTTTTTTTTTTTGAGCCAAATTTGAAGCAAATTTCATTAAATACTGGTCAAGTCCATACCAGGAATTTCCAGAGATGTCCTAATTTCTGTCTTCTTAGATTTATTTTCAGTAATTTTTCTTTTTCATTAGGCTTATGATGGGGTATTTTCCCATTCCAATTTCAATTGCATAATATTAATAGGAAGAAAAGCTATTAATTTCATATCTGGCTGGTCTTATGAAAAAATTCTTTTATTAACTGTAAAAGATTCTTAGTAGTTAATCTCGTATATTACCATACAAATGTCAAGACAGGATTATCTTTCATTTTTCATGTTTAAGCTGCTTCTTTTGTTTGTTTGTTTTATAATCTACACAGTTTTTCTAAGAATAGTGATAGTATCAAGAAACCCTGCGTTGTTACCAAAGTAATAAAAAATAGTTTCTGAATATAGGGGAGAAACTTCTAAAATCTTGCTTTGATGGTTCTAAGTAATCAATTATATCCTCCTTAATTTCATATTTTGACTATTTAACCTCAATATTTCTGTATTGGACCTAGGGCTTTTAAAGATGTGATGAAAGTTTAATATATCCAGAAAGTGGATCATTTGGTGCCCAGGAGGGCTGTACACCAAAGCTCTCTTCCTGTCCTCCTTGGGTGACAGGCTGGAAGGCCAGGATGTGGATGTCAGAGAGGGGACACTCATCTGAATCTAACCATGCTGTCACCCTGATCTCAGATTTCCAGCTTTCAGGAAATGACAGACTGAGTTTGATATTTAAGCCACCCAGTCTATGGTAGAAGGCAGTAATGCTGTCACCTTCCCACAGCTGAGAGTTTGTTGGTAAACTCCATCCTACAAAGCCATAAATGATGGCGCAGTCCTGGGATTGCTCGCTAACCCAGTGGTTGTCAAGCCCATTTAGCAACGGCTGATGTACGGTTTGCTTGTCTTAGGTAGGGGGAATGCAAGCAGGGAGGGAGGAGAGGTGTGTCTACTGGCAATTAACAGTACCGGCTAGTCTATTGTCATTCCACAATGAGGGACGGCTCTTCATGACAAATCCATGACCCTAGTTTCAGTAGTGCCAAACTGAGAAGCTTTGCTTCACCAAACCCCTGAAGCCCCTCTACCAATGGAAGTATTATTGCTAGAGTCTGAAATGTGCTCTAACAGCTCATGGGTTGAAGACTTGATCTACGCTGTAGCAGTATTCAGAGGTGGGGCTCAGAGGAATTGTATTGTGGGGACTCTGACCTCATCGATGGGTTCATAATCTGATAGGCTACTTGGAAGTGATGGAAATTTACAAGGTGGGATCTAGTTTGGGAGGTGACTCCTCGGTAGTTTTCCCCCTGCCACATCCTCCCCACCACCACGTCTGTCATACCACAGCCACTGGAGGAGAGGAGATTATACACATGATTATAGATTAACACCTCTGAAATGAAAAATAAGCTTTTCTTTCTCTAAGTGGATTGTCTTGGGTATTCTCCGCCCCCCCCCCCCCGTGACAGAAATATGCCTGACACAAGGAGGATAAGAGGGAGGGAACTCTGAACCTAACTAACTAAGGGTAGTCTAGCCATGTGGACCTGGCTAGGGTGAGAAGAGCAAAGATCTGGCTCTGTTTTCGGAGGCTGGAAGCAGCAGAGCCAGCTCTGCTGAATCTTGGAGTGAGGTCAGTAGCAGGGCTCAGCACTGATCCACGGTCAGCTGAATAGAAGGTATCCAGACTTGCCATCCTGGCAGGTGGGACATCAGGTAAAATAGATTGAACTCATAACAGAACCGTTTCCTTCAAAGTTGTGAGTGAACTCCCCATACCACCTCCTCTTCTTGCTGCTAAAACATTGGTGAGTTTTTCTTGATGGCCAGTTTTCCTAGATTTGCTTAGGAATAGCTGTTAAATTATATCAAATGACTCAAGGGTAATCAATGACCTAACCAATATGGTTTCCTTGCTCTAATAGTTTTGTGCCGAATTATCTTGATAGATGCCTTCCTTTCAAAGGAAAACTCTCTCTCTCTATCTCTCTGTGAGCATGTGTGTAAGTGTGTGTCTGTGTCTGTGTGTGTGTGTGTGTGCACATGCACATGCGTGTACTGCTTATTGAAACTGGACCTTGAGAAAACATTGTAACCATAGAGTTTTATACTTTTAGCCCCAGATGATTTGGTGATTTGGCCTCCTATTTTTAATCACATTTATAATCTTAGAGGGCCTTTATGTTTTTCTTCCAGACTAGAATTTATGGACCAAAAGCAATTATGTACTCATTAATGGTAAGAAAGAATTTTTCTCTAACACGATTCTTGTAAATATCTCATCTTTAACCATTGTGATTTTTTCCATATGTACCTTCTGGGGTCACTTTGGGTCACTTTTGTTTTGTAATAGCTTTTGGATTGGTTTTGCCTCCTCCTGTGCATAATAACTGGCTAAGCGGTCTAAATATGACGTTCAATCATGTCACCAGCTCCTTTAAACCCAATAAGTAACATAAAATGAAACCTCTTTTACTGTGTTTTAAATGGAGTCTAATGGTCTGTCCTGCTCACTATAGCTCACTCTTTCCTTTGACACCTCGAGGTATATCAGACATGTGGAGAGACTGTCCATGTCTCAGAAGCAAGTCACATTCCCTGTGCTGTCCCTTCAGGATTTTCTTGAATCAGAACTCAATTTTCAAAATTTGCACTTAAGAATTCTTCGCTGACTCCCCTATCCAAATAGATTTCTCTCAGTCCAATGCTGCCACTATCCAAGGTAGCAGAGATGGTATTTCCAGGCTGTTACAGAGGATTCATGTAGCAGTCAGAAGCCAAGCAAACATATTTTCCTTGAGGTAAAAATTAGGAAGACAGCAGGTGGATCATTGAGGAGAATTATCTTTTCCTTCCACCTTTGCCAAGAGTATATGGGTTCAGAACCCAAAGATTAGAATATAATCTGAGATTAGTGATAATGTATTTATGCCACTGTGAACTTCTTCCTTTATATTCACTGAAAGCCATTGTCTATATTTAATTATATACACACCCAGAGACTATTTTAGAATTATAGCCACATAAAGATTAGTATACATACAAAAATGTTGAAAAGAGGAGGAAAAGAGACATTTTATAAACACACACACACACACACACACACACACACACACTCACACACCCATATATATATATATATATATATATATATATATATATATATTTTAATCAAGGTATCAACTACTTTAAAAAAAATGTTTAGTCTCTCCAAATGGCTTGCTGAGAAATACTATTTGGCAGGATAATTCTCAATCTGGCTTATGTTGCCTGTCATAATTTTATGAAGCCCAGCATTTTAACATTTTTGAACATTTTCCCAAAGATATTTAGTGATAGCTTCATCTTTCTAAAAACACGTAAAAGGAGATATTTAGTGATAGCTTCATCTTTCTAAAAACACGTAAAAGGACCAGCAAAAGAATGCTGAGAAAGTTGAAAGTGTGGATGAGAAAGATTCAATGCAAGCCCCGTGGAGAAATGAATCTGTTCACCATCACTACGGGATGGTGAGTCTTTCGAAAAAAAGATTCCATTTATTGCAAGTACACGACAGTATTGTCGAATGCTGTGAATGTATGGCTTTTCCCATTACTTACAGAACTTTAAAACAGAAATCACCTGGACATCAAGTTATCAAAAGCACAAATGTCAAGTCCCCACTAAGTAAGTGACTGGGCAGATGGTAGAGGAGCTGTGTGGTGAGGGTAGCATTTGTTAATCTCTACCAATGAGGTGTCAACACTTTGAGGTTTCCTGGGAGTGAGTGATGAAGACATTGATGCTGGAGAAGGCAACACTTTTGCTTAGAAATCATGAGATCTGCATCTCAGTGACCATCCAAGGAGGAGGAGCTTAGCTACAACAGATGCTGCCCTACTAACTCACAGTCGTGCTGGGCAGCTGTCAAGTTGTTCCTCCAAAAATATCAAGTAAGATGAGATAAAAGCAAATGTTTTTGCTATCAAGACATAGACATTTGGTCAGAGCAATAAAACAGGCTCAAATGCCAGAAAAAAAATAATAAAAAAAATGTGGAGTGACTTCCAAAGTTATGGAAATAATTTGACTGTGTCTTACTACATGATAAAAAATTGACAGGATTCCTAAGAACGTACAGATGGAAGAGCTATGCTAACAGAACAGAACAGCTCGCAGAGCACAGGAATGGGTAGAGGCCCAGAATAGCCCTGCTGTAGCCAGGAATTCTGTCTGTTTCAAAACAATCACATTGTATATAAAATGTGTATACTTGTGGCTAGTCTCCCCATTGTGGTGACTAGTCGTCTGTAAGCAGTAAAGATTCCCTTATAGTAAATGGTACATATTTGGATGATTTCTGAGTTAGGCTTTGAGTATAATCTAGGTATAACATCCTATCCCTTTATTGTTAATGGACCTCTGGATAAAAGAGTAAATATTCTGTATTGAGTAAAGTTAACACAATGGGCTTTCACAGTTTTCTCCTGTCATACAAATAAATCTTACTTTCTTTGGTTAAAAATCTAACTACTAAAACTGTAAAAGGTGTGACTAGAAATCCACAAAATGTGTATCATCGATTTTTGGATATATATTTTAAAAATAGGTTTATTTATTAATTCAAGTTGCATCTCAATCACAGCCCCCAACTCCTTTCCTCCCAGTCCCTCCCTTCTACCCTCTACCCTCTCTCCCACCTATCCTACTCCTCTGGTAAGGGAGGCCCCCACATACCAGCCCCCCTCTGTTCATCAGTCACATGAGTGTTAAGAGCTTCCTCTTGCTTTAAGGCCCAACTTGGCAGCTCCACTATGGTAAAGTATCCCACCAACAGGTTACAAAATCCATGACTGACCACCCCAACCCTACTTGCTAAGGGATCTGTATGAGGACCAAGTTGCCTATCCTTTATATTTGTATAGGGGAGTCTAGGTCAAGTCTAAGCTTTTTTTTTTTTTCTTATTTTGGTTAGTGTTTCAGTCATTGTAAGTCTCTAAGGGCCTAGGTTAGTTGGTTCTGTTGATGTTCATTAACCAGATAGAAGAGTGTGATGATAAAATGGACCAGATAAGATGGAAGAAGCTGGAAAAGAAATGGAAAAAGTAGGGTCTGTCCATTAACAGTGTTGTGAACCGTCCTGGGTGATAGTGTGACCAGCCTAGGCTGAAGCATGGCTCCTTACCAGGAAACTGTGTGACAGTGCATAAGCTTCTTACTTGAGCATTCAGTTTTGTTGTAAAATTAGCCCACTAGAACAGCATAGGGTGTGGCCAAAGGCAAAGGACAGGATGACTACAACTGATGGGGGTGTGGCCGGACAGAAGACATTTGGGGCATTATGGAAGTGGATATTTGAGTCATTTCATAACAGTTATTATTTTCTGTGTATGGGATTTTGACTCCATGTATGCATGCGTGTGCATCATGTGTTAACTTAGTGCTCACAGAGGCTGAAAATAAGGATCAGATCCCCTGGGACTGGAGTTACACAGGGTTATGGGCAGCCATGTGGGTTGAATTGAACCCAGATCCTCTGCAAGAGCATCCACCCGGTGCTCTTAACCCATGGATGGAGCCATCTCTCCAGTCCCACCGGCTACCTGTGGTACATCATCACACATCATTTTTACACTTATGACTCTTTGACTGTCCATTAATTGGGATCTTCAGGAACTCAAGTAGTACTGATGCCTGTGTACTCGCCTCAGACTCCGAGAGATGGCCTGTGTCCTCTGAGACAGGAAAAGATCCCCAGATCAGGCTGCTGAAAGGCTCAGCAGCCTATGCTGCTTGCTGCTTGCTACACGCCATAAACTGAATAGGACCCCTGGGACCCATTTGGTGGGAGAGAATTAATTCCTGATTCCTACAAGTTGTCCTCTGACCACCACATGCATGCCAAGCTTGCACACACTCATGCATGCACATGTGTACATACACATTATATAAGTAAATAAGTAAAAAATTTAAAATTTAGAAGCTCTTTATGCAATTCTAACATGCAGCAGAATTTAAGAACCACAGCAATCACAGGAGCTAAAAATTAGTATATCCATTTTAGAGTTCAGAAAATAGAATTAAAAGGTTAAGTTACTTAAGATCACATGGCTAATATAGTACAGGAAAACTATACTACAGCCAATGCACCAAAGGGGACAGGAACATAGACTTTGTTACCTGTCAATGAGACACTTTGCCCTAGTGGTGCTGCCTTGTAGGCCCCCAGTGTATGAGGAGGCTCTTGGCCCTCATATGGCTGCTGAACTAGGCTGGGGGACTGTTATGTAGGGACACTTCACTCTGGAGGAGTGGGATAGAAGAGAGAGGGGATAGAGGGTGGGAGGGCGGGACTGGGAAAGGTTGAAAGAGGGTACTGTGATGGAGATGTAACCTGAAGTAATAAATAAACATAAAAAACATCACATGGCTGATGATTGACATGGGTAAGCTGGTCTTGATGTAGGTAGCCTCTTATGAAAATTATAAAACTGAGTTACAAAGTGGCATGTTGATTTAATGTTATTTTTTATTTAAAAGTTCGTCATATGTTTAAAGACCATAAATAGATTTATGAGATCTATTTGTCAAAATAATTTTGGAACAGTATTAAAAGTAAAGTTTATTATATTTTATGGGTCTTTTATGGTAATGTGATGACACTTCTAAATGCTCTCATGTATATAAAATACATAACATTTTTAATAAGATGGGGAGAGTATAAATGTTATTTTTTTAAAACTAGGAAATCTTGGGAGGGAAAAAGTTTATAAACTCAAGACTGAGCACTTTTATTTAGCATGCCTGAAGAACACCCATCTGGAAATATAGACAAGGTGGAGGGTATAGTCTTCAGAGTCTTGGGGATATCTAAACCTCTTGAAACGTCTGTTACAAAGTTCAAGAATTATTACAGGCTTTACATCAATTACAAGACAGTAAAAACTACTAAGACTTTCTTATGCCCTGATGTCTCAGTTCTGATGCTTTTGATTTGCTTAGTCCTGAGTAGGTCATGACTTAAACACCTTCCTAGCTTTGCACTGAACCCCTGTATATGTCTATCTATATTACAATATTGCCTGTGCCTGTCTGCAGTAGTGTCCATAAGGCTCTATTAATCTATTAAAAACAACACCGCTCGCTAAGCCAGAGGAGGTGCTCAGTGGGTAAAATGCCTACCACACAAGCATGCTGACCTGAGCTTGCATCCCAAACATCCACTTAAAAGTTGAGCATGGTGCCCCATGTCTGCGATTCAAATGTTTCTTAGGGTATGTAGATAAAAGTAGGGGCAGAGACAGAGGGATCCCTGGGGCCTACTGGACAGCTAGTCCAGCCAAATTGGCCAGCTCCCAGTTCAATAGGAGGTTTAGTTTCAAATAATAAAGTAGGGAGTGATTGAGGAGAGCAACCATTATTGATATCTGGCCTCCATATGCACATGTACACATGCATACATGTACCCTAACAAACATGCATGAACCCCAACACACAACACACACACACTCATATACACACATGCACATACACATGTACCTCAGCACACATGCACACACACACTCCTATATACACATGCACATACACATGTACCCCAGCACGCATACACACACAGACACACACACACACACACACACACACACACACAGAGAGAGAGAGAGAGAGAGAGAGAGAGAGAGAGAGGAGAGAAGAGAGAGAGGAGAGAGAGATTTCCATTCACTACTGAATAGAAGTTCAACTTTCTTAGGTGAGTGCTCCATACTTTCAATAAGCTGATCTTTCTTATTTGTCTATTTTTTTCATCCTGCCCTTTTTTCAAACATGGTTATTCTCAAATGCACCATTTATTTATCCATTTCAAGCATTTTAAACAGGTCTTTTCCTGTTTCAAATGTCCCAATTTTGTTACCTCAGTTCATTATGCTTCACAAAAGATCACTAGAAGTGATAAAGTCCATACAAATTTCTCACTTGAGTTTAGCAGTCCTTTGACGCTATCCCTACCTGGAATGAGGCTTACTATTCACTCCTGTCATGCTCTCTCTCTCTCTCTCTCTCTCTCTCTCTCTCTCTCTCTCACACACACACACACACACCATGCATGCACATACACATGCATATACTTACAAATAGATGTACAGATAAATAATTCACTTCTTTACAATAAGAGGACATGTAGTCCAGGATCATATAATTATCACATGACACTGATCAAACATGAATCTATTATTTTCAAATAAACAGACCTGAATTTTGAAAAGATCTTTTCTATTAAAATTGCAATAAAATGCATAATTGCCATCTTAACCATTTTAAGTATACAGTTCCATGTCATTATTCTCACTGTTTCAAAAGTGTCACCATCATCTACTTCTAGAGCATTTTTCATTCTGCAAAGCTGAAACTTGTTACCCATTGATTGGTACCTCCTCACTTCCTCCTTTCTCTGACCCTGTGGTGGGCACTTTCTCTGTTTCTGAGTCTTACTCATCTAGGAACTTCACCCAGGTAAAATCTTACAGGGTTTATCCTTTTGTGCTTGGCTTAGTAGTTCAATAGCATGGTGGCAAGTTTCTTCCACATTGAAGTGTATGTCAGACTTCCTTCCCAATAACAAATAATATTCCATTATATGTATGCACCCCATTCTGTTTATCCACCATCTGTTACTGGTCACTCGAGTTGTCCCCACATTTTGTCCATTGTGAACATGGCCATTATAAACATAGGTGCATGAATGTCTTTTCAAGTCCCTGGCTTGGGTTCCTTGGGGTATGTAGATAAAAGTGGAACCACTGGATTATAACATAATTCTGTTCTAAAGTTGTTAGGGACAGTCACACTGTTTGCATATTGGCCACACCACCTCCTATGTCATCAGTTGTGCCTAACTGTTCTAGCTTCTTCCCAGCCTCATCCCCTCTGACTCTCTCTCTCTCTCTCTCTCTCTCTCTCTCTCTCTCTCTCTCTCTCTCTCTCTC
>CAJQZJ010032076.1:6060048-6084784 GCA_907164525.1 Lophiomys imhausi | reverse complement strand
CTCTCTCTCTCTCTCTCTCTCTCTCTCTCTCTCTCTCTCTCTCTCTCGTCTGTCTCTCTCTCTCTCTCGGGTTTGGCAATGGCTATCCCAGTGCGTCTGAAAGTGGATCTTGTGCCTGATTTGGATTTAAACAGGAGTTACAAAATCTTGTAAGGGCTGAGGAGCTAACTCAAACTAGTGATGTGGGCCTGTTTGTGATGACCTGTAACAATGTACCCTAAGCACTGGGGTCCAGGAGATAATGAAATGAAATGGCTGCTTTCAAATATTCTTAGGTTTCCAACATAAGATATACAACTCCAGGCTGGTGCCATTAATCCCAGCACTGAGAAGACAGAGGCAGGTGGATCTCTGTTAGTTCCAGGCCAGCCTGGTCTACAAAGCAAGTCCAGGACAGCCAGGGCTCTGTTACACAGAGAAACCCTGTCTTGAAAAACAAAACAAAACAAAACAAAAAAAGATGCACAATTCCAGTAAAGATTTGAGGGCAGAAGCGTGACTCTAGGCTGCTACGTTATTTCCACATACTAACCCTTCTTTGTATGATTTTATGCTTATGATGTCATGTACTACTCCCTGACCTCTGCATGGTGAGGTGAACTGACATTGCCAGGTCTCCAGGACACCATTATTTGCACTGTTCTGATCACAGTTAACTGTGTGTTGGTAGAGCAGACAGATCTGGATGTAATGTGAAGGACCCTAAAAGAGGACTAAAGTTAAATATTTTATTATTACCATGCAAGAGTGATAATGCCACTGTCAGTGAAATGACTCTTTTGGGTTAAAGCTCCAAAGCTTGGAGTGTAGAAGAGAAGACCTTGTGGTTAAGAGTACTGACTGCTCTTTCAGAGGATCCAGGATCAATTCCCAGCAACCCCAAAGCAGCTCACAACTCTGCATTTTAACAGCAGTTCCAGGGGATATGGTACCTCACACAGACATACATGCAGGCAAAACACCAATGCACTTAAAAATAAATCTTTATTGGTGACACTGGCACACGCCTTTAATCCCATCACTCAGGAGGCAAAGGCTAGTGGATCTCTGTGAATTTAACTGGTCTACACAGCGAGTTCCATGACAGCCAGGGCTATACAGAGAAACCCTGTCTCAGAAAACAAACACAGAAGGTACTAGACAGTCTGTTCACAACAGAATACCTTGGAAGAAGTAATGGCACACTAATTAAGCTATTATCAGAGATTAGGAACTCACAAGGGCTCCATTTTTCAGTCCACAAGCCTGCCACTGCCCTGCAGAGTTCTCAAAGCACAAGATTTGATAGTTGGAATGCTATGGTGACCCAGTCTTGTAGGGAAAGTAAGCCTGGGACCATCAAAGGTGGGACCCAGGGAAGCCAAGTGAGGCAAGAGTAAGGAAGACTAGAAGACATGTACTCCGGAGAAACAAGGGCTTGAGTTTTCATGCATGTCTTTTATAATGCTGATAGACTAAGCCCTAGCTTCATGCATGCTAACATCTGTAATTGAGACTCCATAGGTACATAATTTACTGAAGAAACTTCTGATACGAAAACAAAATAGTTCCATAATGAATCCTTAAGAGGATCTATTGCAGGTGTTATTGGGTAAGTGGATAAGCTGTGATGTTGTAAACATATACCACACGAACATGCATTATCACATTACCTCATTTAATCTTTCAAAGATTACCTCCTTATAGATGAGAAACTCTTCCTGCTTTCCCATTGGACATTTACCCCCAGTCTTATCACTAGATAAACCAAATACATTTCTAGGCTCATGGAAACCAAGCCCAAGTCTTAAAAGGTACAGCAGGCACCACTGTACAAAAACTCATTCTTCATGGTAGCAGGCTTAGAATTCTTTAACACAAACAAGTTACTTTCTCTCTTTTTTTCTTTTATTCACTTTAAAGTCTGATCACAGCAGCCCCATCCCTTCTCTCCTCTCAGTCCCACCTCCTCACTCCCACCACTCCTTCCCTTCTGCTTGGAGAGGAGAGCCACCCCCTGCCCCGCGTGGGTACAAACCCACCCTGCTACATCAAGTTGCAGTAGGACTAAGGGCATCTTCTCTCACTGAGGACAGTCAAAGCAGGCCAGCTATGGGACAGGGATCCAGAAGCAGGCATCAGAGTCAGAGACAGCCCCTACCCCACTCTAGTTGTTAGGTGACCTACATGACAAACAAGCTGCACATGTGTAGGGGGCCTAGGTCCAGCCCATGCATGGTCTTTGGTTGGTGGTTCAGGCTCTGTGAACCCCCATGGGTCCAGGTTAGTTTCCTCTGTAGGTCTTCTTATGGTGTCCTTGACCACTCTGGTTTCCTCTATCCTTCCCCCCAGCTCTTTCACAAGACTCCCCAAGCTCCAGTATCGTTTGGCTGTGGGTCTCTGTATCTATTTCCATCAGCTGTTGAATGAAGCCTCCCAGAAGACAGTTATGCTAGGCTCCTCTCTGCAAGAATAGCAGAGTATCATTAATAGTGTCAGGGGCTGCCTCTCTCCCATGGAGTGGGTTTTATGTTGAGTCAGTCATTGGTTGGACATTCCCTCAATCTCTGTTCCATCTTAATCCCTGACCTTCTTGTAGAAAGGACAAATCTTGGGTCGAAATTTGTGGGGTGGGTTGGTGTCCCCTTCCTCCACTGGAATTCCTACATGGCTACTGGAGGTGGCCTCTTCAGGCTTCATATCCTCTGCTGCTAGGACTCTAGGTCACCCCTATAGACTCCCTGGACCCTCCCCCATGCAAGAGTTGCCCTCTCCCATTGATTTCCATGTTTTCTTCCAGTCCTCTCCTCCACTTCCCATACCTGATCCCCACCTGCTTCCCCTCCACACTCCCTTTCCCACCCAGTTCCCTCCTTCCATCTACTTCAGATGTCTACTCTATTTCCCTTTCTGAATGAATTCAAGCATCCTCCCTTGGGCCCTCCTTGTTACCTAGCTTCTTTGGGTCTGTGGATTGTAGCATAGTTATCTTGTACTTTATGGCTAATGTCCACTTATAAGTGAGTACATACCTTGCATGTCTTTCTGGGTCTGGGTTACCTCACTCACGATGATATTTTCAGTTCCATCCATTCACCTTCAAATTTCATAATGTTCTTGTTTTTAATAGATGAGTAGTATTCTGTTGTGTAAATGTACCATATTTTCTTTATCCATTCTTCATTTGAGGGACATTTAGGTTGTTTCCAGTTTTTGGCAATTACAAATAAGGCTGCTGTGAACATAGCTGAGCAAGTGTCCTTGTAATATGGTATGGTGGGGCATCTTTTGGGTATGTGCTCAAAAGTGGTATAGCTGGGTCTTGAGGTAGAACTATTCCCAAGTTTCTGAGAAACCACCAGATTGATTTCCAAAGAGGACGTTCAAGATAGTACTCCCACCAGCAAGGAGGAGTGTTCCACTTTCTCTGCATCCTCACTGGCGTGTGCTGTCCTTGAGTTTTTTATCTTAGCCATTTTGATGGATGTAAGATGGAATCTCAAAGTCATTTTGATTTGCATTTCCCCTATGACTAAGGACACTGAGCATTTCTTTATGTGCTTCTCGGCCATTAGAGATTCCTTTGTTGCAGATTCTAGGTTTAGTTCTGCACCCCATTTTTAATTGGGTTGTTTAGTTTGTTGGTGTTTAATTTCTTGAGTTCTTTATAGATTTTGGATATTAGTGCTCTGTAGGATGTAGGATTGGTGAAGATCTTTTCCCATTCTGTAGAGTGCTGTTTTGTCCTATTGACCTTTGCCTTACAGAAGATTTTCAGTTTCATGAGGTCTCATTTATTAATTGTTGATCTCAGTGCCTGAGTTATTAGTGTTCTGTTCAGAAAATTGTCTCCTGTATCAATGCATTCAAGGCTATCTCCACTTTCTCTTCTATTAGATTTAGTGTATCTTGTTTTATGATGATGTCTTTGATACACTTGGACTTGAGTTTTGCATAGGGTGATAGATATGGATCTATTTGCATTTTTTTACGTACAGACATCCAGTTAGACCAGCACCATTTGTTGAAGATGCTTTCTTCCTTCCACTGTATGGTTTGGCTTCTTTGTAAAAAATCAAGTGTCTGTAAGTGTGTGTGTTTATTTCTGGGTCTTCAATTTGATTCCATTGATCAGACTGTCTGTTTTTATGCCAATACCATATGGTTTTTATTACTATTGCTCTGTAGTAGAGCTTGAAATCAGGGATAGTGATACCACCAGAAGTTCTTTTATTGTACATGATTGTTTTAGCTATACTGGATTTTTTGCTTGTCCATGTGAAGGTGAGAATTGTTCTTTTAAGATCTATAAAGAATTGTGTTGGAATTTTGATTGGAATTGCATTGGATCTGTAGATTTGTTTTGGTAAGATGACTATTTTACCATGTTAATCCTACTTATCCATGAGCATGAGAGATCTTTCCAGCTTTTGACATCTTCAGTTTCTTTCTTCAGAGACTAAAAGTTATTGTCATACAGGTCTTTCACTTGCTTGGTTAGAGTTACACCTAGATATTTTATATTATTTCTGGCTATTGTGAAGGTTGTTGTTTCCTTAATTTCTTTCTCTGCCCATTATCATTTGCATAAAGGAGGGCTGCTTTTTTTTTTAGTTAATTTTGTATCCAACCACTTTGTTGAAGGCATTTACAGCTGTAGGGGTTCTCTGGTAGAGGTTTGGGGGTCACTTATATCATCTTTGAATAGCAATACTTTGACTTCTTCCTTTCCAATTTTTATCCCCTTTGTCTCCTTTAGTTGTCTTATTGCTCTAACTAGAACTTCAAGTCTATGTTGAAGAGATAAGGAGAAAGTGGGCAGCCTTGCCTTGTTCCTGATTTTAGTAAAAATGCTTTGAGTTTCTCTCCATTTAATTTGATATTGGCTACTGGCTTGTTGTTTATTGTCTTTATGATGTTTAGGTATGGTACTTGTATCCCCAATCTATCCAAGACTTTTATCATGAAGGAATGTTGGATTTTGTCAATGGCTTTCTCAGCGTCTAATTAGATGATCATGTGATTTTTTTTCTTTCAGTTTGTTTATATGGTGGATTATACTGATAGATTTTCATATGTTTAACCATTCCTACATCCCTGGGATGAAGTCTACTTGATCATGGTGGATGATGTGTTTGATGTGTTCTTGGATTCAATTTGCAAGTATTTTATTGAATATTTTTGCATCAATAATCATAAGGGAAATTGGTCTAGAATCCTTTCTTTGTTGGTTGAGTCTTTATGTGGTGTAGGTATCAGGATGACTGTAGCCTTATAGAATAAGTTTGATAATGTTCCTTCTGTTTCTATTTTGTGGAGCAGTTTGAGGAGTATTGGTATTAGCCCTTCTTTCAAAGTCTGGTAGAATTCTGTGATAAAATATGTTACTTTCAAAATGATATAATAATAATGAAATGCTTTATATTAAAATGGAGCATACATAAGAGTTAATCTTTGTATTCAAAAAAGATTATCTGGGAGTCCATATTTTCTTGCACACTGGTTATCTGCCCTTTGGCAACTTGCTCAACAAATCCCCATCTCAATTTCCTCATCTGCACAATGGGAAGAGCCACAAGTAATATGCAGTTTCTGAAGCCTGGTGGTGGTGTACTACCATTAATCCCAGCACAGAGACCAAGGCAGGTGGATCTCTAAATTCAAGGACACCTTGGTCTGCAGAGTTCTAGGACAGCCAGGACCACGAAGAGAAGCAGTCTCAAAAAAACAAACAAACAAACAACAACAACAACAACAACAACAACAACAAAACCCCAAGAAAAATAAGAACAGTTACTGGGGCTGAAGGGATGGCTCAGCAGTTGAGAACACTGCTCATGCTGCTCAAGCAGAGAACTCATATTCAGCTCCTAGTGCCTTTGCCAAGAGGCTCCAAACTGCCTGTAACAGCAGAGCCAGGAGATATCACCTTCTCTGGCTGCTGTAGATACACACATTCAGACACACATATTCACATAAACATTTAAAAATCTTTTTGTTTTTGTTTTTTAGATATAGTTTCTGTTCCTGTATTTCATGTCACTAATATCTTCATGGTTGTCTTAGCACATTGTCATCACACACCCAGGGTATTGTATCTCTGTCTTGGGTGAGGACAGAGAGGAGGAAATAAAGGGGGCTCACTACAGGAAAGCTCACAATCTTTTAATTTGTCCACAATTGTGATACTTGATGACCCTTACCATCAGGGTGTCAGGAGAAGTATATTTAGAAAGGTGGCTGCT
The DNA here is from genome assembly GCA_907164525.1 of Lophiomys imhausi. NCBI lineage: Eukaryota > Metazoa > Chordata > Mammalia > Rodentia > Muridae > Lophiomys > Lophiomys imhausi. Next base: position 6,078,560 of record CAJQZJ010032076.1, on the reverse strand, counting down.
ACTCTAGCAAAATTGGAATCTTGTTATTAGGAAGGAAGAGAGAATGATACTAGGTAGGCAACCAGGGAAGTCTTCCACAAACATCATTAAAGGTTGTTAGGTAAATCATAGTTTATGGTTCTGGCTTGTATCCTCCACCCATTACAGCAATTGCTCTCAATTGGTAGGATGCAACCCCTTTTGGGTTGCATATGAGATATTTCCATTACAATTCACAACAGCAGCAAAATTACAGTTATGAAGTAGCAACAAAATAATTTTATGGTTGGGGGTCACCACAACATGGTAAATGATATTAAAGGGTCATAGCATTAAGAAGGTTGAGGACCACTGCATTACGGTAAGGACAGTTGATTTGGAGCTCAAATTCATAGAACAGATGGAGTGAACACTGATCAAAGGAGAGATTGGGCCAAGTTGGATTATATAAAAGGGACTTATGCAAAAGGATGGAAGTGGGGGGGGTGAGAAGTTGAGGGGGGAGGAGAGAGAGGGAAGAAAGATGAGGGTTGAATATAGAGTGACATCTGAACTAGCAAACTGAGATGGATAGGTATAAGTTGACAATGGGCAATGGAGTTTGAGTATTATATAAAAAGGCTGAGAAAACCAGTGTACAGTGTGAACAGAAGAGCGAAATGTTTCTATAACAAGAAAATTCATATTTGTTGTCACACTGAGACTCTTAATCTCTTTCCAAGCTGAGTCAATACATTTATCAACACTTTCCTGCTTGGCACCTCCAGAGCAGCACGCCAGCAAGTATGAATAGATCACTGGAGCATGATTCACCGTTAATTAACAGTATTATTCTTTTTAGTGATTTATATAAGACAAAGGAACAATTACCGTTTAACTAGAAATCTGTGTAGATATGAGTGTCTCTGTTTTCTCAGTTGTTTCAGCTGCTGGTATCTTCTGAAGAGACAGAGGGGCATGGCTTACACCTTAAGTTAAGCCCATGCAGGATAGTGTCCATTAGAAAATAACCCCTGTCACCCAGTGCAATATACGATGTCGGGTCTTTACTTTGTACTGGCCAACTTGTGGGTGTGGTACAAGCAACTGTTCAAACAGCAGGAGTGAGAGTCTCCATTACTTTTTTGAAATATTTTTAGCCCATGTTTAGAGCTATAGGGAATGTCATTATCCCAAATCAAAAAGTTATCTGGAAAGTCAGGAACTGGTTTTTTCTAATTCTTCAGCAAAAAATTAGTTTTGCAAGATACCTCCTGTTCTGATATTTCAGGAGACAACTTTTTCGTGATTCTGCCTGCATTTTTATGCTTTCTTCTTCTGTAAATTTGTAGTTTTGATGCTACTCCATTTCCTGATCACTCTGTTTGAGACCTAACTTGAAGACACATATTCTTTCAATTACTCATTTGCTTGACTTTGCTTTTTTGCTATAGAAATTACAACTATCTTTTTTTTATTGGATGGAAACCAGAAAGTAGAGGCTTCCAAAAATAATGATAGTTGTAATATCTATAACAAAAGCAAAGTCAAGTAAATGAATGATCGAAAGAATATAGTATGTGTCTTCAAGTAAAGTCTCAAACACAGTGATCAAGAAATTGAGTAATTCTATATGAGAAAGTTACATTTTGTTCAAACATTTTTCATATTTTTAACAACTAATTTTTACATAATTTACTGCAAAAGAGGTTAATTAATTTATCAAATATATACCTTGCTGAGCTCATACTGAAGTTTTTTGTGTATACAAAAATAATTATCTGAGAGCTGGAAAATGACTCAGTGGTTTAGAATACCTCTTGCTTTTGCAGAGGAACTGGGTATGATTCCCAGCACACATATGATAGCTCAGAACCAATTGTAACTTAAGTTCCAGGGGATCTGATCCTTTCTTCTGACTTCCATGACAACATACATATACATGGTACACATAATACATACATGCATCAAAGCATTTACTTGCACATGTGTGGATAAATGGGTGAGTACATGTGTGTACATGTATGCTGTGGCATGCATGTAGAGGTCAGAGGGCAACTTGCAAATCAGCTTTCTCTTTCTGTCATATGTGACTCTGGGTTGGAACTCACGTCCTCAGTCTCTGTTGGATGAGCCATCTGGACAGCCCATACTGAAGTATTTTGATAATAGTTGGTTGTATTGAAAACAGAATGACTAATTCACGCCAACTTGCAGTACATCACAGTTGAAAAGATGAGCTGTGTGAAATACAAGTTCAGTACTTTGAGAGTTTAAAGGGGCATATAAATTCTCATTTATTTACTGATTTAAAAAAAGCATGAAGTTACACCCTTATCCCATGTTCTCTTTTAAATAAATATCAGAGATCACAAAGCATAGATATCGCCTTTATAAGAGTTTGCCTCCGAACTGTATGATTAAATTACAAATATTATTTCAATGCAAATGCAATCTGCTTAAGAAAACACATTTCTTCCACTGCAAAATGAGTCATGTGTTACATGAGGGTTTTGTCATCTACTGCATACACCATGTTGTATAAGATCCCATATATATGTATATATATATATATAATAGATATTTATATTTTAAGGTATGTATTAAGTCGTGTCTGGCAAGTCTTAGTAAAGAAATTCAAATTTCCTTCATAGAAATAATAGCTACAGGAAGCAAGAAACTCCAAGAGAAATAGGGGCTGAAGAGATTGCTCAGTTGTTAAGAGAACTTTCCCACTTTCTGCTCTACAGAGGACCCACGTTCAGATCCCAGCACCAAATGACAGATTGCTATCACCTGTATGCAATTCAAGTTCCAGGGAATTGGATGCCTTCTTCTGGTCTCCAAGGACATTGCAGGCCTGTGGTACACATATATACACACACATACATATAAAATAAGTATATCTGTTTTTAATGATAAAAATTGACAGAAGAAAGGTTGGATTTCCCAGGGTTGAAACTCAAAAAGGAAATCTTTGGGAGAAAGCTGGACTATATAGTTAGTTTTTTCTGTCTCAACATTCATCATCTATTAATGTCTATCTCTAACTAATGCCCATACCACAAATTTGCTTCTGCTTATCAGACCCAAAGTCATGATCTTTTCAGTATTAGGAGACAGAGAAGGACTGAAACACTTAAGTGTTCATACCAGATGATCAGGAACCCCATGTGTTGAAGCCTGGAGAATTATGATGGACTATGTTATACCTTTTGTGACAGAGAGTGGTAGAAACACAGGCAGAGACCAAAAATAAATGAAGCCTGTGATTTTAAGAGGCATCCACTGTACCCACAATGGGATGATTTTAGGTTGGATCCACTGTGCCCTACATTAAGGTGATCTTAAGCAGGATCTACTTGTATCCCACACTCGGATGAGTTTAGGTGGGATCCCTACATTGGGATGACTTTAAGCAGCTTCCACTGTACCCCACATTTGGGTACCAGGTGCTACATTCTCTTCACACTTGGCAAGTTTTAAAACTTGGTAAGTTTTCCTTGTGAAACCAGAGATCTTTACTATCTTATTTTCTCATTTATTATTTTTTGAGACAGGATCTCACTCTGTAACCCATATGGGCTTGGAACTCATTGCAATTCCACTGCCTCAGCTTCCAGAGTGTTCAAATTACAGGTGTTCTTAACTAAATATCTTGTCTTTCATTTTCTTTTACTAATGGAGGTGTTGTAATTAGTTTCCAGAAAGGGGGAGCCATTTTCCTCTTGCTTATTGAAGTTCATTTAGGTCACTGCTCCTGTTTCTCCACACAGTTCTATTGGAGGAAAGAGGAATTTTAATCCAGTAACATGGCAATTCTGGCAAGGGATCACATTCAAAGACCTAGATCTGTGTGATCTGGCTGTAATACACACCTTTAATTTCTCTGCCTGGAATACAGATATGCCTTTAATCCCAAACAATGAAGTGTAATTGAGGGACAGACAAAATGACAAATCAGAGAAAGATTTGACAGAATGAGTCAGATAGGATACATCCTTCTCTCACAAGAGAGAGAGGCTACTCAAAAACAGTGCAGAGAGAGTAAAGCAGACAGTACAGAGAGAGGAAGAGAGTATAGTACAGGAATACAGGAAAGTTCCTGGAGACAGTACAGTACAGTTTGGGAGTACAGTACAGAGTCAGTTGAGTTCAGTTGAGTTTAGTTCTGTTCAGTTCTGTTTAGTTCATGCAGTCAGTGCAGTTCAGTTCCTGGAGTTCAGAGGCTTTTTTTCCAAGCAGAGCATTTCAGTCAGACGCTGAGAGAAGCAAATTTGAATCAGTCAGCTTGGAGAGGAGTTTTGAGCCAGAACAGCTGAGTTGAATCAGCCAACCAGAGTTCAGAAAGATCTAGAAAGTGTGAGTTTATTCAGCAGTAAGTCTCAGAGGCTGTAAACATTCAGCAGATGGAGGCTGGAAGCTGACGTCTTCAAGCTCTGGGCTTACAGAAGATTAGATATATGGAAGTTAGAAGCCCCCAGGTCTAGGCCTAGGGATAGCTAGAACAGAATGGAAAATGCTCTGGGCTCAGCCCAAGCTGTGTATTCACACAGCTTGGATATGGCTCTCATCTCATCCTCTTGTCTGAGGAAATAAAAGCAACATTTACATTGGAACTTGGCTGATAGTGAGCTAGAGCAAGTGAGATAGAAATTGTACATGTTCTTCTAATTGTCTTGTAGGAAGGTTGAAAGCAGCTTTCACTGTCGCAGAGACATGTGTGGGGAGCTAGACAGAGCCTGGCAGACCTTCAGTTGGTCTCCTTGCTGCAGACTTTCTTGGTTTGTTCATTGGTGTCTTGCAGAATTTGGCGGAGCCATATTTCTTGGGTCTAACTGAAATAGGTGAGCATAGACCTCTACAGTATATTTTAGCTTTCTCTCCTTTTACTTATATTTCCCTTCAAAGATTGAGGGATATTTATTGATGGATGAAACAAACCTCAATCTACTTATTTTAATAATTGCCTGGAAAAATAAATCTTTGCTCATGTCACATCTGTTCTGTGACTAATGTAGTTACTTAGCTGTAAAGCCAAAAAGTTGCAATCATTCTCTAAGGTCGCAGCAAAATAACCAAACAAAGAGAGTGAAGAGAAGAGATAAAAATTCAAAGTCTAACACAAGCAAAACCCAATAATGAGCTATGAAGAACATTCTCCTGATATATGCCATGTGCATCATGAGTAACTATCCTAAAGCTGTGGCATGATGATTGTGAGAAGCAAACAGCTACTATGTAGAGCATAAGAAAGACATAGAAAATATTTTATCTACATCTAGCAGTCTCTGGGCGAGAGTATCAAGATTCTTGTTGACTGACACCACATGTTATAAAAGAAACGTCTTGGAAGGACAGAAGATTAACTGAGGTAACGAGCCATATGCAGCTGCCATGAAATTCCTTAATGCAACGCTCAATGTCTTAAATGCCACTTGCCAAGCAACTTGATAGATAATAATAAGAAATTTGTGATATAAATACTTACTGAGATTCTCCTTTTGTAGTCAATATTTGACCCTTAATATTTAGGCACTTCTCAACCGCTATGCCATGGATGAGCAGGAGATATTAGTGAGGGAGGGGGATATGATGATGATATAAGCACACATGCATAGAGAAAGGCTTCTCAAATAGGGAAATGGTGAAGGCCAATGGTAGCAACAAGCTCAGTCTTGAGTCTGACTCTTTGGGCTTGATTCTTTCCTCTGTAATAGTTACTTGATCTTGTGCAAATTGAGTCATCTCTCTAGGCACCAATTTTATAATCTGCAACATGAGGAAAACAGAGGTACCTTTCCTAACAAGGTTTAAGTGAGATTACGTATTTGGCATAGTGCCTGGAGACTGTAAATGCTCAATTTGTGTTGGCTATTACTCTTACAGCAGAGAGGAATGCCTGAACTGAATTTATGGAATGAGTAGCATTGGAGATTAAGGGAACAGAAGAGGACATTCAGGGGAGGCAATGACCTGTGACAGGTAGAGAGACATGATCTCTGAGTCACAGCAAATGGTTTAGATGTGTTCTAATATGATTTACTTTTATTAAATCAAGTATGCCTTCCTAGTTTGCATATGAATAGCATGGAAAAGTTTGCAACCCACCTCAGGAACTCTTTCAACTGTAGGTGCCTCATTTTGTTCATCTACTTCTTGAATTGAGACTGGCTCTTGACTTGGTTTCTGGCTTTAGTCTATTCTCCGTTGCCTACCTCGCCTTAAAAACAAAAACAAAAACCAAACAAAACAAAGCTTAGACTAGACCTAGACCCTCCCCTATACAAATATAGAGGATAGGCAAACTTGTTCTTCCTACAGATCCCTTAGAAAGTGGTACGGTCTCAGTCATGGACTTTGTTACTTGTTGGTGGGGCATAATATCCTAGCTGAGCTGCCATGTTGGGCTCCAGAGAAAGAAGAAACTCTTAGACCTCATGTGACTGATAAACCAAGTGGGGCTGATATGTGGGGGCTCCCTTCACCTGAGGAGAAGGATAAGAGGAAAGGGAATAAAGGGTGGGAGGACGGGACCAGGAGAGGAGGAGGGTGGTATCTGTGATAGAGATGCCACTGGAATTAATAAATAAATGTTTAAAAAACAAAAACAAACAAACAAAACTGCAGACTTGACTGGATACTTCCAAGGGATGCAAAGCCTAGTGCTTGTGACTGGAGCTCTGAATTAAACCACAGTTGAGACATGCTCTGCATTGGTGCCCTAGCCCTCCTCCTGTGTGTTCCATTGTGTGTCTCTGTAATGATTCCGTGTCACTATACATGGAGTGTGACAGGATAATAGGGGCATCCAGAGGTAAATAAAAATGAGTCTTGTGTGCTCCATTTAGGAATTAGAATATTTTCCCCAAAAGGCTATGACGGAATGTTGTAGGAATTTAAATAAAGAATAGGAGTGACCAGACTGCCATTTTCGGATGCCATCTCTATTAAAGTTTCCAGGTCAGAGGCAGGAAACAGCATGAGGAGAGACTCCTGAGATGATTCCGGGATCCAGAATTCCTCCTACGGTGGCTGTGGAGAAGCACAGATGTGGGATGAAAGGCATTGCTGAAGCGAGATGGTCTGCATTCGGTGGATAAATGGTGTAGCAGAGTAAGGGACAGAAGTGCCAAGGATGGAGCAGTGCCACCACTGAAGAAATGAAAACATCCTCAGACCAAAATTTAGAATAAAAGTAATAATGACCACTTTGGGGTATTTTATTTTTTTATTTTTATTTTTTTCTTTGGGGTATTTTAAATTGAAGTTGTTCAGCTAGAGTTCTAGATTTAGATAAAATTTAAAATTTATTTTTTTAACAAACAGGAGAAAACAGATACTTTTAGAGGAGGATGATTCTTGGTTTCAGAATGTGAACTTTGTCTCTCTCCATATACATTATATGTATAATTGTAAATTATTATTATTGTAATCCAAGCCAGGCATAGTGGGCATACCATTATTTCCAATATTTGGCAGGAGGATTTCTGTGAGTTTAAGGGCAACCAGGGCTATCTAGTGAAACTGTCTTTTTCAATGATCTGTTTACTTTTTAATTTTATGTGCACTGGTGTTCTGCCTGCTTGTACGTGTGAGGGTGTCAGATCCCCTAGAACTGGAGTTACAGACAGTTGTGAGCTGTCATGTGGGTGCTGGGAATTGAACTCAGGTCGTTTGGAAGAACAGCCAGTGCTTTTAGCCAGTGAGCCATCTCTCCAATCCTGAAATTCTGTCTTAAAAAAGGAACAAAACAAACAAACAAACAAACAAACAAAAAATAGTAATTCTCTTGTAGAAATCACTGTGTGCCACTTTTATTATTCCAGGATGACAGAGGGCCTGATAAGCCTGCAGGCTTCTAACTGAACTATTCTAAAAGGGGCCACTGTCATACACTTAACCTTTTACTACATTTTCAGATATCACTAAAAACATTTATTAAAAAATCTGGATAACTACAGTTGAAAGTCAGATTTTGCACTTACTTTGACAGACTGATAGCTATATTCTGTCATCTTTATAACCATTGTTTCCCTGGAGGAAAAGCATGCTACATGTATAAACCATTAACTCAGTATGTATAATGACTGTATTATCTACTAAATTCTGACTTAGCAAAAATTATTCAAGTTCTTAGGTTCTTGTTTTCTCAGTATCTATCATAGATATTAAGATAAGATCTGTTTTAAAGATATACCGTGAGGATTTAGTCAGTTTATTTAGAGACTAATCACTGATGCAAAGCAAACCTCTATAAATACTAGCTGTCACCTACGGCAACAGAGTGGAAGTAGAGAATGAAGCATCTCTCTTACTGCAAAACTTTTGTTTCAATTAGCCATAACCACAGATGTCATAAACATAAAGTTAATCATTGTTTGGAATTTTTCAAAAGCATTACTTAACTAATAATAAATTTTAACATATATGTCACATTAATGTTATACATTGAGAGATATAAACATAGAGAAAGATGGCTTCAAGTCTGATTAAAGTGGAGATATGTTAAGAACACTCATCAGAGAATATATATTTTAAAATATTTTTTATTTTTTGAGGTTATAATTACATAATTTCCCTCATTCCCTTTTCTCCCTCCAAATCTCCCATGTACCTACTGTCTTTTTCAAAATTTCAGCCTAGTTTTCTTTGTTAGATTTTTAAAAATTATATTTTAAAGGCTAAAGTACTTTCTTGGTCTATTATTTCTGAACATTTGAAAAATCTCAATAATATTTCAAAAATCATTCCTACAGCAGTATTCAAATGTAGTTTTTTTTAATGTTAAACTTTACAGAAAGAAATATGGATCAAAGACAGCTTGCTTGGGTTAATCACAATGACATTGGCTAGAGCTGAGCTTTATTTATGTGTAGAAATGAAGATTCTATTTCATTGCTTTAATGATTGTTTCATTAAAATTTGCTAAACTTGAATTTTTTATAACATGGTGAGTATGTACTATTTTAAGTTCTACCTCATCTCAGAACACAATCTTTCCATATTCACCCTTACTCATAAAAACTATTAAAATTGTAAAGCTCCTATAACTAAATTTCACAGGAGTATATGTGTCCACTCAGGAGCTCACACACCATTGTTTTCAGGTTATTTCGTCAACAACCAAATAGCCCCCTTTACATCACCAACTGCACCAGCTCTGTTCACATTTCTCAGATCCACATCATACACTCTTCCTTCAACTTAAAAAAAAAAAGTCTAATCCTTTCATAGAACCCAACAACGAATCTCAGTGAGTTGAAGTGACTTCCTCAAAACACATATTTGAGAAAGCTGGTTAAGACTCCCGTGATGGTAGAGTACCATGATGGTGGTAGCACTGCTCACACAATGGAACCCTGAAAACAGCTGTGGTGCTACAAGGTGTTTCTAATCATGTCAGAAGGCATTGGTGAAAGTGAAAGTTAAGATAGCTCAGATGAGAAGGATGAGTTTTCTTCTTCCTTCAGCAACTCCCACTTGTGTCGTTCTGAACTAGATAGCTTCTATGTTTCCTCAAAATTCATTTATACTACACAAAGCATATATGTGCATGATGGAAAAAATACAGCACAGCACAGTAAGAAATTAGAAATTAAGACACCTTTCAGTTGGCCTGGTAGTGTAGGCTTATAATCCACCCTACTGGGGAGGCTGAGGCATAATGGGTGGTTAAAAGTTAGTAATCTCTAATGGCCGAGAGACACTTGAAGAAATGCTCAACATCCTTAATCATCAGAGAAATGCAACTCAAGATGATCCTGAGATTCCATCTCACACCTGTCGGAATGGCTAAGATCAGAAGCTCAAATGACAGCACATGCTGGTGAGGGTGTGGAGAAAGGGGAACCCTCCTCCATTGCTGGTGGGAGTGCAGGCTTGTGCAACCACTATGGAGGTCTGTCTGGCGATATCTTAGAAAACTTGGAATAGCTCTACCTCAAGACCCAGTCATACCATTCCTGGTCTTACGTCCAGAAGATTCCTCACCAAATCACAAGGACATCTCCTCAACTATGTATATAGCAGCTTTATTTATAATAGCTAGAAACTAGAAACAACCCAAATGTGCCTCAACCAAAGAATGGATTAAAAAACAAACAACAACAACAACAACAAAAACCCCAAAACTATGGTACATTTACACAATGGAATACTACTTAGATATCAGAAACAAGGAATTCATGCAATTTGCTGCCAAATGGATAGAACTAGAAAAGCTTATCCTGAGTGAGCTACCCTAGACCCAGAAAGAGGCCTATGGCATGTATTCACTTATAACTGGATTTTAGCGATCTAGCACAGGATAACTATCCTAGAACCAATAGACTGAAAGAAATAGGAACATGGACTTTGTTACCTGTTAGTGGGACATTTGCCCTACTGGAGCTACCATGTAGGCCCCCAGTAAAAGCGGAAGCTCTTAGCCCTCATATGACTGATGAACTGAGGAGGGCTGATATTTGGGGGCACTGTATACCAGAGGAGTAGGAGAGGTGGGAGAGGGGGTAGAGGGTGGGAGGGTGGGACCAAGAAGGGTGGAAAGAGGGCACTGTGATGGAGATGTAACTTGAAGTAATAAATAAATGTAATTTAAAAAAAAACCTCCACAAAACCTTTTAGATTTTCTGTGGAGAAAATTCATAAAATTTGTAAATCAAATCACAGAGAAGTAAAAGACTAAAGAGATATCAGGGTGTGAGCATTAAGAAAGCACATTTCAAAGGAAGAAAACATGAGATTTTTAAAAATCAGTGTGGTGCTTTGATAGGAATGACCCCCATACATTCATGTGTTTGAATGCTTGGCCCATATAGAGTGTCACTATTAGGAGGTGTGGCCTTGTTGGAGGAAGTGTGTCACTGTGGGGGTGTGCTTTGAGGTCTACAGTGCTCCTGCTATCCCCAGTGTGGCACACAGTTCCCTTCTGCTTTATGCAGATCAAGATGTAGAACTCTCGGCTCCTGCAGTGCCTGCATGCTTGTCTACAAGCTGCCATGCTTCCCAATTATGTTGATAATTGGACTAAACCTCTGAAACTGTAACCCAGGTTGGATTAAATGTTTTCCTTTATAAGAGTTGGGGTAGTTATGGTGTCAGTTCGAAAATTTTGCTTAGTATTTTGATTTCTTTGCTCTTAATTCTTTTTTGTTTGTTTTTAGACAAGATTTCTCTATGTAGTCCTCGCTGTCCTGGAACTTGGAACTTGCTTTGAAAACCAGGTTGGACTGGAACTCAGAGATCCTTCTGCCTCTATTTCCTGATGGCTGAAATTAAAGGTATGTGCCACCACCACCTAGCTGCTCTTAATTCTTAATACATTTTTCAAGGTAGTTTGGAATTGAGTCTTCATGTTATAGAATGTAAGGCTTTCATGAAATTAAAGACTATATATTAACAGAAAAGGATTAGAATGATTTCTATTATTATATTTCAGATTTTTTTTGGGGGGGCGCTTGGCAAAATATATCAAGCAATGTTATTCTAACTTCTTCATAAAGTACAAAAATTCTAAAACTGAAATAAAACTTCATTTTTATCTATTTGTATTTTTTATTTATTTAGTGTGTGTGAATAAAATAAAATCTTTATTTTTATCTATTTTTAAAATTTTTATTTATTTAATGTGTGTGTGTGTGTGTGTGTGTGTGTGTGTGTGTGCGCAACTCCAAGATAGCATCAAAATAGCAACCCTAACTTACTATAGATAGCAGATTTCTTTGGTCAGCACTAGTTAAGCCTCGTTCCTGTTCAGGTCTTTGAGAATTTCCCTTAATTTCTTACCAGCTTGGTGATGTACTTAATAAGCTGTTCAAATACCTTATTCAAAACTTCTAGATGTTTGTTTAAAGGAAGATTATTCAGTTTCCTTAATACCTCCATGTGGTCCTAACTAGAAATACTTATAAATCTAGATAACATAAATGTATACTGTAGTTTGAAAAATGGGTATCTGAGAGATAATAACAAAATGAAGGAAGGAAAAATGTTGTAGTTTTTCATCTTGCATTATGGAGTACTGAAACACAGTACCTAAATCTGAAGTCCACAGATGCCTAATGTGATTGATAAAGTAATTGAAACCAAACCAAACAACAATACAAAATGAAAACATTGTATCTCTGGTCCTAAGTAGTATGCCCTGTTGGATGCCAGGAAAGGAAGCCTTTAACTTTTTGAAAAGGTGAAATAAATTGGGTTTTTTGTTTTGTTTTGTTTTGTTTTTTGGTGTTGAAGATTTAATTCAGTGGTAGAGTGCATGCTAGCAAGCCCCCAGACCTGGGTTCAATTCCCAGGAAAAAAAAATGTCTTTGATCATGGCTAATAAACTGACATGGTCATAATCACCCTCTTAGAAAATCTAATGGCCTCAAAAAGCTACTAGAAATAATAGGCGACTTTCTGAAAGTACCAGGACGTAGGCCAATATGAAAATTGATTGTATTCCTATATACTAGCAGTGAGCTAAAGGAATCTAAAAATCTCATCACTTATAATGGTACCAAAATTCCAAGATATTCATAATAAATCTGACTGAGACCGGAAAGGCCTGCACCCTGTGCCGGATATCTTGTCAACCTGACAGAAATTAGAGTGACTTGGGAAAAGGAAATCTCAGCTGAAGTATTGCTGCCATCACACTAGCCTGTGGCATTTTCCTAAGTGATGATTGATGTGGGAGAGCCCATTCCACTCTGGGCAGTGCCACCCCAGGCCTGTACAAGAAAGCAAGCTGAGGATGTTGTTGAGAGCAGGTCAATAAGCCATGTTCCTTCATGGTCTCTGCTTCAGTTCGTGCCTTGGCTTCCTTCAGTGATGGACTGTAACCAAAAATAAACCCCTTTCTCTTCCAAGTTAGTGTTGGTCAATGTTTTACCACAGCAGTAGAAAAGCAAACTATAAAAACACTGAAAACAATAAATCATTAATGAGAAAAAGGACCTAATAAAAAAGAGAAGCACGTTTTTCATAGTCAGAAGATGCAACATCCCGAAGATGTTTGTCCTGAAGAAACCGAATTCAAGAGCAAATACCAACCAACTCAAATCCTAGCAAGATCCTTTGCAGAAGTTTGCATATAAATTCTGAAGTTCTTCTGGAAATGTAAGTGACCCAGCATAGTCAAAACTTTTAAAAAAAATGGAGTCCCATTGCTGAAGATATCTTGAGTCATTGAATGTGGATAAACCAAGCTGGTACTCACTTGGAGGCTTTATCCCTACTGGAGAGCTTTCACAGTGCTGGAAGATACTATGCACACTACTGGAGGAGAAAAGGAATCAACATTCTCACCAAGCTGTGAACTCTGAGAGCTAAAATAGTGAGTGGTTGGCAAGACATGCCCACTGGTACAATGATAGCATGGATATCCTTGAATAAGCCACTTTATGATTGGATTTAAGTTCCACTCCAAAAGATGAAACCCATTTCTGGCACCATTACTGGGACCAAGAGCCTATGGTAATGGATAGGTCATTGACCCTAGAGAAAAACCTACTACAATTATTCTGCTACCTAGGCATAATATTAAACAGACTCTTAATGACTTATTATTACATACCCCCCGCCCCCCGAATGATGCGTTTGTCAGCCTCATCAGAGAAACTTCTTTCTTCAGTAGTTGGTGATAAACACAGAGGCCCACAAGTGGTTAGGGTTCAGAGAATAAGACACTGCAGAATGCCCAGGCCTAAAGGTGACATCTATATTACAAGTTCTTCTCTGAAGACTCAGAGATCACCATAGAAGAGGGGGTGGAGAGGTACGAGGAGTCAGAGGCAGAAAATGACTACAAGTAATCAGTGGTTTCCAGACACAACAGCGCAGTTGTGCATATGAATCCACAGCAGTTGTGACAGCATGCACGAGACTTGTGCAAACTCAAGCCAGACAAAGTCCCAGCATGGAGACATATTGGCAATTGATAGCTGCTGGGAGAGGGTGTGACTTCTGATAGGTTTGGCCACACTGGAGCAGAAGGCTACAAACCCAAGAGTATATGGGTAGCAAAAATTGGATTTGGAGGGTTTAAACATACAAAAAGACACAAAATTGGGTGAGTAGGGAAGGGAAAGAGTTGGATGGGGGGGTGGATATGATCAAAATGTGTTGTATGAAGTTCTCAAATAACTAATAAAAATTACAAAAATAACAAAATAGAAGAGTAATAGTCCTTGATTTCTAAACATATTATAAAGTTACCATAATATACACAATGTGATATTCAAGCATATCAAAGTAACAGAATAAAAAAAAAAAACCCAAGTAGACTGAAATATTCATTAACAACTGCTTTTGAACAAAGGGAAAGGCAGCTCAATGGAGTGAGGAAGGGTTGTCCTTTTAGCTGACTGTGATGGTCAAGTGGACATTTGAGTGGAGATTTGTAAACCACAACTCATATCTCACATTTCCAAAAAACTTATTTCAAAATAACATATAGGCCTAAACTAAAGACAAATTGTTATAAAGGCAGGAAAAGCAACAAAGCTTGAGCTAAACATATTTTAGATAAAACAAAAAGGACATAAACCGAGAAATATAATATTGATAGAATATTAGACTCCATCAAAATTAAAATCATTTACTATTTGAAATGAAAAGGCAAGAGAGTCAGTGGGAGAAATATTTACACAATGTGCATCTGACAAAAGATTCAATTGTAAATGTAGTAACCACTCCCATTCCTCAGGAAGAGGCTGACAATTGCAAACAGTGGGCAAGGAACAACATATAAACAGATAGTTCAGAGAAGATGAAAGGATGGCCAATAAATTCATGAAATGATGCTTAACAGTACTAATCATTGGAAAACTACATTGGAAAAAAAGTATGATGAAAATTGTTAGTGGAACTAGAATTCTCTTGTATTTCTGATGAAAACACAAATGATTAATGCACAGAGAATGCACTTTGGCAACTTCATATGCAGTCAGGACTCCACAATTTCACTCTCCAGTGCCTACTAAAGTAAAATGAAAATGCCTACAAGAACACTTATGCACACATGCATGCATTGTTTGTCACAAATCCTGGAAAGAAATTGTGGTATATCCATTCAATATACTACTACTCAGCAACACATTGCTAATCTTGATAACAATGTGGAAAATATTCTGTCAAATGAAAGAAACCAGACCCAAAGAAGTTTTAAATAATGTGTTATGATAAGACATTATAGTAAGCGAAACACATATATATATACAGTAGATCCAAATTTTCCTAGCACAAAGAGTGAGGTAAAAGACAATAAACTAGAGAGCCTTTGACAATAATTGATAGACGTGTCAAGGGTCTTGATAAGGATAGTGATGAAAGGACTGCAAAACTGTGAATATTACTGAATTGCATATTTTTAATATGAGTAAATTCACTGTTTTGTGAACTATCCTCAGTCAACCTGTTTGATAAGAGATAAGAAATTATTTCTATCCCCAAATGGGGTGATAATACTGATAACAAACATATGTTTGAACTGTCTTTGTTGAATGAAAAAAAAAGTTACAACAAGGAGAAATTAAAAATGGCAGTAGACACAAGGATGGATTCATTGTGACAACTCCATCCTAACAAAGAAAGCAATGTGTGACAGCCAGGTTTGTGTACAGACTGGAAGCAAATCATGCTGGAGACATTGTAAGCTTTTTTGTCTTCTGTGTTTTGCCTTCAAAACTTACTCAAGTAAATGGATCCCCTCATTATTATATTATTTCTTTTCAGGATTTTAATGCATTCACATTCTTTGAGTAGATCCAATTGCTTTTCCCAAGTCATTTATGTGCCAGATGGGAAAGGAATAGAAAATGCCCATTGGTCCAGGTTTCTGTTCCCCTCCTTGCACTTCCCCAAGTCTAAACATTAAAAAAGAAAATCAAGATGTATTTAAAAATCCCCCTTTCTGCAGCTTCTTTAAGAGGGGGGTTAACAAAGCCCTTAACACTCTTTTTTTTTTAAATAAGTACTTTATTGTTTTTTCTTCAAGTTACATCTCAGTCACAAACCCTTCCAAATTCCCCCTTCCTGTCCCACCCTTCCACCCTCTTCCCCCCCAACAGCTTCCCTTTTCAATCCAACAAATGGTTCTTTCTCTTATAACAGTAAATTCTATACAAAACAGCAGAATTAAATATGCCACATTTATGAGAGTTAAATGGCCCAGTATACCTTCCCAATGTCCAGTTCATACATATTTGGCCCCTGACTTTAACCTTCTACCTTCTAACCATCTCCATGAGTTTAAAGTTCTATAACTGACTTAGCTTTCATACTAACTTGCATCACTATTATAACCATCTTCTTAGATCTAGAACGCCCTCTTGATTCCTAAACAACTCAAAATTTAGCTATGAGACTCAAGCTGTCTATTCTTCAACCACCTCAGAGAGCTGAGAAGGATAAATATATCTGATTATATAGGAAGTGCAGGGCCTGCAGCTTCCAATACTAAGAAATGACAAACCAGTGACTACCTGGACAGTTTCCATTTTCTCTCCATACATTCCAGCATCAGTCTTCAGCCTTTTGGTCCTGTTTCTCTGACAGACATTTATTGTAGAGCAGGGATTATGAAGGACTAACCTACCCTGTCTTGGCAGAGCTAGGCTGTCGACTTCCCTGCTACCAAGTTTTGTCCTTTTTGGACAGCAGTCTGTCTGCAGTTGAAGCAAGGAGTTTTTACATGTCAAGAGATAGGCTTGCCACTAATTCAACCATCTCACACTGGAGATTCTTCGATGCTTTTCTTCTACTTGGAGTAGAATAGGGGGTGCTGTCAGGAGCTGATATGTCACGATATCAAAAAAAAATCTTAATTTAAGACCACATCTTTGAATGCCATATTCTGCAGATCTCTTGGGGTTTTTGAAGATGCCCTATCTATCTCTTGTATTTAGATAAGCAAATGTTGCTTGTCTCTTAACAACTTGATTACTGAGTAGCTTAGAGAATATCTGTGATAGACTGTCATAGTAGCTAACAAGGTGACATGCATGCATGACTAGGAGTTTGTTGTATATTGATACAAAATTAAGAGTATATTTAGCCACATTTGAATAGATCTTTGTATATTGATACAAAATTAAAGGTAACGGCTTCCTAATGGTATGGTACCTAGAGATACTTAAAAATGAAATGTGAAGCTCTGGCCTCTTGATACCAACCGTCTTAAACTGACCTTAACACTCTTAAAGCTCTCCTGCTGATAGCAGGAGAGCAACAGAGCTGCCACCATAAGGATTGACTCCTGGCTGAGAGCTGAGTCTTTCTCTAGACAAAACTGACAATTAAGAGTAGAACTTTTCCCCAGATTGTGCCAAAGATTATCCCAGTTGGGGTTCTGAAAAGGACTCTGGCAGAATATGACCACAGAGAAGCCCCTTTAGGGCATACATCTTAGACACCTTTGCCTGGTGCAGTTGATCACGGTCAGATAACGGAGGGAGCAAATGAATTCAGGTTAACAGAGCTTCACAAGAGACTCTGGGGAGGAAAATCTTAACAATTTTAAAGGCGAATTGTTCATGTTTAGAGCACAGATGAAGCTTTCTCAAAATTCAGGCTACATTTTAAGCAAGGAAAATGAAGGCTCTAGAATGTAGGTATTTTTACCAGAGTTTTTCCTTTTGGTTTGTTTTTCTTCCCTTGATAGACTGTGGCGCTGTCTCAATTCTGAGTGTGATCCTCTAGTTTAGCCATGTACCTTTCAAAACTAACCTTGTTCTCTAGATGGTTTTGGATGCTCATGGGATTGAAGAGTGGGGCAGGAACTCAACCTGATGGTTAAAGGGGCTGGCTAGGGATCCGGTAAACTGGTTCAAACCTGAGCTACTAATTGTATGAGGTAAGAATTCTCTGTTTTTTTTTTTTTTTTTAATAGAGAATAGCAAGGTTAATCTACTATAGAACTATTACAAGGCTAAAACAAAACAAATCATGCAAAACGTACAAACAGTACCTAGTAAATGGACAATGCACATGTTAATTGAGATTGGGTGAGCTCGTATGCTTGTTTTTTATATGAACATGATGCAGAGCAGAACATTGGCCTCACAATTAGCGGCGTAGTCTCCTGTTCCACCATTCCACACACTCAGCTTGGTGACAACCTTGTTTTAAGCAGCCAGATGGAGAAGGGAGTGGAAATAAAAGGTTGAAAGGGTAAAAGTCACGAGCAAGCTACTTTTAAAGAAGGATGTACTGGAAGTTGCCTGACGAATGTCTCTCAGTATATACTATTGATGAGACTTGTCTGTAATTGGACTTTTACTACTTAGTAGGATCTTGTTTTTACCCCCTTCTTTTCTCTCCCCAGCCCAGTTTCACCTCCTATTGGTAGATAGGAGAGAAAGGATAGAGGGAAGAGAGAGATAGAGATCTATGAATCTAATTTCTGTCTTCTTTGCTTGTATCTGGTCTTTGCTACTTTATGGGTTCTTTTTTTTTTCTCATCCCTTTATCACCCTTGGTAATATCTCATCAAATAAGAGGGAATGAAGTATAGAGGAGAGAGAGAGAGAGAGAGAGAGAGAGAGAGAGAGAGAGAGAGAGAGAGA
>CAJQZJ010032076.1:5991455-6053651 GCA_907164525.1 Lophiomys imhausi | reverse complement strand
GAATGTTGCACAGACAGGAACTATGTCTGCCTCATTTTTAGACTTCATATATATATTCATATATAATATATATCCTTGTATTATATATATATAATATATATATCCTTGAATACATATATATTATGTTAAATTCTGTAGCCTGCATTGTAGCTTGGATTTTTGAATTAGTATAATGGTAACACTGAAATTTACATATTAACCTTAGAAGAGATACCTCTAATTACCATAAAAGGGAAAATATCCTAACTTTATTCATGTACATAAAAGTATGCATTCTGAGACTATAAAAAGATGGTACCAGAAGCTAGGAATAAAGAAGTCTCTAAATTGCTTGAAACTGATGTTACAATGTTCTAAGCGCAAAGGTCACACTTTTCCTAAAGGACACTGCCTCAAAGTATCTATTTATACCCTTGAGACAGTTTTGCACAAGCTTCATTATGCGGTTTCCTTTCGTGCAGATTAAAAGCAGTAAATTAAAAGGGTGGGGAGGATAATAGAACTCCGCTCACTGACAGCAGTAAGAAGCAACAGCTGACAGGGGGGAGACAGGCAAACTAACAGACAATAGGGGCTGCAACTGCAAAGCTGTTCAGAGCTGTGTAGTGTCATCCAGCAGCCCTAACCACTGTCAAAGCAGAGGACTTGAGCTGTAAATGTTGCAAAAGGAGTATTCTAAATGTGAAGTTTTAACTGCTCTTGGTGACCACGGTGTCATTTTTGTCCACCACCACAGTGGGGCCCAACCTGTTTTTACTTAAGTCCGTGCTTGTTTCTACTGTGAAGTACTGTGTTGCAACTTACAATCAAGACTGTAAGTCATTATGAAATTACCAAAGCTTACAGTATCACTGTGAAATCCATTGTTCTAATAGTCCCTAAAAAGGGTCCTTACTTAGTGTTTCATGGAACAGAGAGGCAAGATGAAATGACGGCTTGTTTTCCCTAAAATGAGAATATTATGTATCCAACAGAACAGGTGTCAGGATTAAATGAGATAATGTATGTAAAACACTTAGCACAAGGTCTGGGGCACAGAAAAAGAGTCTTATTTCAACAGTGAATTCATGCCGGCCCAAATCCCTTATTTGCAGGTGCAAAAATTAAGCCTCAAGAGAACTGACTTCTTAAGGCTCTACTACCAGTACGTTATTGTCTTGGATAAGCTGCTTAGCTGCAAATGTTGGAGATTTTGGGTATTGGCGGGCCCGGGGGCACGTGCCTGCTGGACTCCAGTGTGAGGAGAATTGGACCAAAAAAGCTTGAACCATGAGGTATTAGAAGCTGTGCTGTGTCAACGGGAGTTTTGAGGTGCCAGGTTGTGTTAATGTTCATCATGGACGGAAGCCATTCCTGTCTCAAAAAGAGTAGGAAAGAGCTCCAAAACTAGCCACCTAGACTGTAAAGAAACCGATGCCAGTGGGTCATGCTCAAAACCCATCCGGTCAACTCTTCACGGGGTTTAGCACCTTAAGGACTACCCAAGGGCTTCTCTTGAAGGTCTCACCCCACCCCTCATGGTCCCTGATCCCCGAGAAGTGCAGAGTCCCCTTCAAATTAGCACTTTCCCCCGGTCCTGCAGGGTGGTAACTTTGCCTCTCGGTTCCGCAGGGAGGTCGCCGCCGCGCCGAGCGGGATGGGTCGCGGTTCCCGCGCCCAGGCTCTCGCTCCCTAAGATGGCGGCGAAGGCACCGCTCACGCCCCGCCGCCCGCGCTCCAGGAGCCGCGGCCTCGGGAGGCGCGAGAAAGCAAGCGAGCAGGCGGACGGCGGAGGGGAGAGCACGGCCGAGGCCCTGGAGGCCTGCGCTGGCCGCAGAGTCTGGGAAAGGGATCACCCGCAAGGCACAAACGACCAAGGAACACCACCAGCGATCATGGAGCGACGAGAGGAAAAAAAAAAAAAAAAAAATTCCAGCGGGGGAGGGGGACAGAGAGGGGCGGAGCGCAGCACATCCGGGACATCAATCGGGTCCTCCCCGGAAATGACGTCTGTCAAGGGGGCGGAGCCCGCTCTTCAAAGTGGGGTCTGCCCCCGCAGTAGCGCGCGTCTCGCACCGTGTTGGGGCCGTCGTCACTCCCCCTCCCCTAGCTGCGCGGGTTCCCTCTCGGGGCTGCGGGGCTTCTGGACCCTGCGCTGGCTGCGGCGGCGGGCGGGGGTCGTTTCACAGGGAAGTAGCCCTCGCCTCTAGACCCTGAGCTTCCCCGGCTTCCCGGCGTCCGCAGTAGCGTTCCTCAAGGCAGACTCGCCCTGGCCCCGGGCCCGCCAAGTCTAAGCTCACCTCGGGGAACCGGCGTCGGAATCCCGACCGCGGCACCCGCCCGGGCTCCGAGCTGTCAGTCACAGCGCCGAATCCGCTTCTTCCGGCGCTCTCGGGCCCGCCCTCTCCCCTCCTCCCTCCCCCCGCCCCTCCCCGCGCGAGTGTCTCCCTCTCCCTTGCTCCCTCTCTCTCTCCCTCTCTCTCTCTCTTTTGTGAGTTATAGCAACCGTTGCCTTGTGAATCAAGCGCCATAGTCACCGTAGTCCTGGCGACTGTTACCCATCAACAACAACTACTCCTCTCCTCCTCCTCCTCCTCTTCCTCCTCCTCCTCCCCACCACCACCATCTCCATCACCCACCAACAACACCACAATAATCCACAGCCAAGGTGAATATTCTTCGGTCTCTACATGTGTGTGGGAGCGTGTGTGTCCGTGCGTGTGTTCATGTGTGCGAAGCGAGCGTGGCTGTGCGGGGTCTCCCCCCTGACACCGGCTGCGGCCGCTGGAGGGGCTCGGTCCCCGGGGCTTGTTTACAATGGACCCGCGCGCGGCGGGCTCGGGGGTGTGGGCTTCGCGCGCCTCCCCGCCCGGCCTCGGCGCCCGGGGATGGAGCGGGAGCTGGGGCTGCGGGGCGAGCGGGCTCGGAAGCCGTCGCTGTCCGTGGCGGGCGTTGGAGCGGGGTCCCCCCCAGATCTGCGGGCGCCCAGGAGGAGGGGCAGGTGGAGAGAAGGGGCTTGCTTTCTCCCTCTCCCTTTCTTCCATTCGCTGCTCTGCAGAGCTGCCTGGTGGCTTGCTGCTTTCCAAATCGACGTAGACAGCAGCGAGCAGAGGGGTCCCCAAAAGGTGCTGTGCTGCTGCTGCTGTTGTTCACTTGCGGGGCCTTGTTGGGGGTTTTGTTATTTTTATCCTCGTACCTCGGTGAACTTTTCCCGAAGCCCGCTCCCTTCGTTTCGGCCCCTCTGTGCCTGCTGCTAAACGGTCTGCACCTATTTGACCATCACTAGCCTCACGGGATTCTTTTTTTTTTCTTTTAAAACTGTATTTTTCTTTGTGCTGCAAACAATCTTTAATATCCATTCAGCAGTCTTCTGTCCCCCCCCCCCCCACTCCCTTTGCACACACATTGAAGCCGGGTGGGGGGGGCTCCTCTGCTCCGAGAGATTTTTTTTTTGTAAGTCTCTGCGTGTCTCTACTCTCCTCTTCCCTCTCTTGTCTCTGTCTCCTCTCTCCTTTCCTTCTCCCCTCTCTCTCTTTCTCTCCCCCTCCCCTTTTCGGCGTGTGTGTGTGTGTGTGTGTGTGTGTGTGTGTGTGTGTGCTTGCTTGCTTGCTTGCTTGTGATTTAAACCGGATGCAGGGCATCTGTGCTACTTGGGTTAGTGGTTACTGACAGCGCTTTATCCTTCACGTGGAGATGGGAGGGGTGTCCCGAGGTTCTGTTTCACTTTGATGCACCTCCCTCCCCACAGGAGAGTGTTAACAATTTTCATTGTGGTTTTGAGACTTTGTCTGTGATGAACAGGAAAAGGACATAAGGAAGCTTTGTGAGAACTCGGTTCACAACGCTATTTGTGACAGTTATGGTACTTTGAGAGTTTTTTTTTTTTTTTCCTCCTCTCTCTCCCATCTTCGTCTCTGTTCCTTTTCCTTGGAGAGTTGAAATTGAAGTCAAGTTGTTCATAAAGAATGTATGAAGCTTCTCAACTTGAAACGTGTGTATATTTCACTTTCTTTGTGGCTGTTAAGATCTAGGCATGTGTGTACTTAACATATTCTTTCTGTTGACTTTTTGTTTTGTTTGGACAATTATTTAAACCTGCTAAGAAGAAAAAAAACTTTCTTTAAAAGTGTTTCTTTAGAGAAAATAGTTGCCCCTTGTAGATTTGAATACTTAACCAGTTATCAAATAGTATTTTCTTGATTAGAGCTAACCTGTTTTTATAGATCCTTTAATTTTACTCATTTTCAGCCTAACAGTTAATAGGTTATCAGAAGAAAATTGATAGTGACTGTGAACTAAAACAGATATAATGTACGATTACAGCAGCACATTGAAATTTCCAATTCAGATTTTTAAGGTGGTTATTTAAATAATCTTTCCAACAGCAAACATTTATTGATTTAACTGACAGAGCAGCCTGTGAATAATGTGACAGTATTAATTATTCTTGATATTGTCAATGAAGAGGTTGGGTAATTATAATACCATTAAGGCTAATATTTTGTAAAATAAGAGTTGGGGGATTGAAAAAAAACCTTATTTTTCAGTTCATTTCCGTTATGATTATTATTTTAAATGAAGGTGATATTTGATTCTGAAAGAAATCTGTTTGGATCTCTCAGAATTCTTTAGTTATTCATCCCTTCCCCAACCTGTCTTTGATGCACATCTCAAATACTAACTTGTATTTTTCTTCTTTCTTCTTTCTTTCCTTCTTTCCTTCTTTCTTTCTCTCCCTCTCTCTGTTCAGATGAGTGTCAAATGCCTGAACACTTTGGATGATGAAGCTCCTGAGTCTGAAGTTAAAAGTTTTGCTGTCTTGGGACAGTTTTAGATCTTATGCCATTTACATAAGTTTTGGCTGAAGAGATTGCATATGCTAATATTTTTTGCTTGATATTTTTATTTGTAGTGTCCAAGAATGTTTCAGAGACATTTCACTCATTGAACATGTGTCAGATTTCTGCAAATTAATTTTTTTTCTGTCCACAAGTTGATTTGAAAGCAAACGTAGCATTGGATTATATTAAATAGCCTGTCCATTTAAAATGAATCTTTGTGTTTTAAGAGTTGATACTAGAGACACTTTGGCTTGATAAGATAAAATTAGTTTTATGGATTGATTAACTTAGAATTATGATGGTTGATCTTTAAAATTAAATAGAAAGTTAAGTACCATTTAGTTAATTTTTTTAAAAATATTTTTTTTCTGGGAGGGGATGTCCTATGGATAGGCATTCTTTGCTTTCAGTTTTTAGACTAACAGAAATCTGTGAAAGTGATCGTGCATTGAAAATAAGCATGTTAAATAGTAATGCTCTGAGTAGTGAATATTTGTGATTCGGAGTGTACCATGATGCCTCTGTCAGTCTTTTTGAATTATTCCTTGTCTGTTACATAAGTCTGTTAAACTGTATAGGGAACAGGCATAGTAAGTTTATGTGTGTAAGAAATTGATGCATTCCCAGAAGCTTTCCATCATTTCATAGTACTTTTGCGGCATGAGACACTTATCCCTAATTTCTAAAACACTGTAGTAGTATTTATCTAATATTGGAATGACCTTATATCCTGTGGAGACACTCACAAGGTTTATAGCTTATGAGTGAGATAGTGAAAAATTCTTCAACTTTAATCCAAAATCTCTAACCGCCCCCCCCCCCAATCTAAAGAACTTAATTGAGGCACTTACAAGAAATGAGAAAAAAAAATAAGTCAATTTTCAAGTTATGAAATTTGAGCATTTGGCTAAATATCTTTTATTCACTTGCAGTTAGATTAAAAGTTAGTTTCCCTTACTGAATCCTTTGCCTTAACTCTTTAACTCTTTCAGTACATATTCCCAGTTGTCATCACAAAATAGATTTTAAATTCTTTTCTGTTCACAGGTGCATAGTGTTCCTTTCTTTTGGAAAACCAAGATTAAGTGGATTTGACTAAATTTAGCATATTAGAGACAGATGGCTGCCTTAAACAGGTGTCATTCTCACTTTTCCCTGTATTGTTTTGGAACTTGTAATGGCTCATAAAGAACTGTCCAAAGCAGGTGGCATCATGCTGAGTTAGTTGTATCAACTTTTAGTTAATTATTTGCGCAGGAAGAGGGTACTTTTTACATGTAAAAGGTGAGCACTACTAGTCTTTGAATTGCTCTAGACATTTGTAACCAAACTTACTAGTTTTTGTTTGAATATCACTGCATTTTCATACTGTGTTAATTATAGATTCATTTACTAAACACCTATCTACCCATTCTTACAAATAATGATAAGCTGCCTTCAAATTCAGAAAAAGTATATAGCAACAGTTTATTTGTTCAAGTAAGAAAAAACAGGTGTGTTTGAATAAAATGAAATTTAGCTTACATAACCAGTAAAATTTTGCCATTCCATACCTAAAGAATTTTATTTATAGGATTATCTTAATTTATGTTATATATTGGAAAATGTATTATGTTGGTCCATTCAGTATTTTAAAACTAAACTAATTTTCTGACTTATCAAAGTTGCTACAAGATTTATAGTCATATTTTAAAATGGAAATTGTTTTTTTAAAACATGTTAAATATATGTACTGGAATAATTCAGAAATTATCACCCTATTGATTTCTAAGGTTTATTTTTGACTTAAGATTTTATCCTTTTATTTTGGGAATTTTATATACCTTATAATAGATACACCAGAGGGTGCTGTGCTACTTGCAATATAAGATTATTTTCATTAAAATGTGTATTGATTAGAACTGTTATGTAAAGAAAATTTTAGTAACTTATGCATTTAAGCATCTGATTTTTGTGAAGTTTAACATTTAATATACTGCCTGCCTTGGCAGTGTTTTGGGAAAGCTTGTCTGTACAGAGAGAGTACGTGTAACACTATGTAACACATAGGAGCTCATAAGAAATGCTACATTACCTAGAAATGTTCCCTGAGAGCATAACCTCAGCACAGTCTAATGTTAGCACTGAGTTCTAAAACTGTATGCACTGGTCATATGAGGATATTTCAGTTTTATGCCCTGGAACTGGAGTTACCAGTGGCTGTGAACCCTCCTGTGGTTGCTGGGAACTGAACCGGGATCCTTTGCAAGAGCAATAAGTGCTCTTACTGCTGAGCTAGTCCTCCCACCTGAGATTTTTTTTTAAGTGCTATTTTCCATCTTTTGATTGGCAGCTCTCCCGTAATTGAATGTGCATTTATGTAGTATATGCTCAGTGGCAAATTTTAACAAGTAGTATTTTCTTCAAGAAAGCTTGGAAAAATATAGTTACATTGTACAAACTTCAGTATGGTTACTGATACACTACTCTCCCAACTCAGGTACAGTGCATAACAGTGATATTTTTGAAAAGTAACTATGAGCTGTAACAATTTGGGTGCAGGAATACCTTCATCCTAGAACTTCAAAAGAGAGTAACACCCCCACCTCTCCCACATATGGGTCTTATTACAATCCTTAAGTCATTTTTTTTTTAAAGATAAAGTCCTATGTGGTTTGTCATTTTATGGCACTGAGGTTTTAAATGTATTTGTGGGTGTATTAAAATGATTTGTGTTTGCATTTGAGGTCTTCTATTTCATATCAAAGTGTATATAATGAAAGTTGAGAAAGTAACTGGTATTTGAATATTAATAAGTGGGTGGGACACCCTGTTGCAGGCTAAGCTACAGGCCTTAGAGTCAGAGGTCAGTTAAGTCTCACTAACTGTGCGACTGTGGACAAGTTAGCTGCTTTCACTTGGCTCGCTTTGTCATCTGAACAGTCAGGACCTGTCTTCTGATATCTATGCAACTTCAAGGAGATAAGTTCACATACTGGATGGTGGTCTCTTCTGATATCTATGCAACTTCAAGGAGATAAGTTCACATACTGGATGGTGGTCATTCTTTAGAATGCATGCTTAATGCCTATTGGCTGTTTCAATTAGGAAATCTTGAGAAGATATTTTTCCAATGTTTTTGCTACCTAAGAATCATTTTGATATGACCATCTAACCATCCATTTGTCATGAGACTTGAATTTTGAAATATTTTTCCACTAATCTACTGTCATTAAATAATTAATGTCTTTACTCATTTAAAAAATTAAAACAAAGGTATGAAACCATCAATCAGAGGCTTGTATTACCATTTGATAATCAGTTTAAAAAAAAAAACATACTGTTAAAAGCATGCTATTCCAAAGCTATGTCTTAGTTTTGCAGCACGGGCTTATAATGGGCTCCTTTTACTGTGTTTACATAACTTTTCTGATCTAGGGATTTTTTTGTATTGAATAATGATGTAATATTTCATTATTTCCCAGTTTTCTGTTATTCATTTTTTTGTCCCATTTATATTTTCTCTTCACGTGTTATATATGAATGTATTTGAAGACATCTGGAGCTCTCTTCATTGACTTCATGCTACATGCAATCTTTACTTTGTAATGACAGTAAATAGTCTAGACAGTTTTAAAACATGAATTCATTAGCAATTTTATAATGCACTGCTTAACACCATTACTAAGGGGAACATGTGAGGCTACCACTGATACACTCATGCAGCATGGATGAATAATTTGCTAACTGCTACTTATATTGTATAGTAACTTTGGAACATTATCCAAGATAACTTAAAATATGGACTATTACTCAAGAAAATAACCATCTTTTGCTCTCTTTAGATGTTAAAAAGCTTCAAATAACACTTTCAAATTGGGTGCCACATATAATATTGCTGTTTGATAGTTAATATTGAGTAGCTTTCTATTTTCTGAGCACTTTGACTACCAATAAAATGTTTTTCTCACTTTAGAGTGATTTAAATAGTCATAATCTTGAATGGGAATATTATTTATTTATTCTCTGTGTAGTCCAGGCCAGTCTTAAACTCATGATCCTTTTGTTTCCTTTTCCTGGGTGTGGGGATTACCTGTGCCTTGCCATTGTGCCCAGTTCAAATGTGATAGATTTTCAAAGGAACCTTGGAAGAAGGCTTGGAAATATGACTGAAATGGAAAATGGATATACTATACAACTTCCAAATATCTATTATTGACAATTTTTACCTTGAACAGAAATGTAACTTAATTTTATTAGTGATGTAATTTGAGTGTTTT
Organism: Lophiomys imhausi; assembly: GCA_907164525.1. Lineage (NCBI taxonomy): Eukaryota > Metazoa > Chordata > Mammalia > Rodentia > Muridae > Lophiomys > Lophiomys imhausi. The sequence goes on along the minus strand of CAJQZJ010032076.1, from coordinate 6,044,572 downwards.
TTTATTTAAAAGGTTTCTTCTGGTTATGTGTTGACCTCTGCAAAGTTGTTAAGGGTTAAATGTCTAGACTAATCCAAAATTAATGTGTTTGCACAGTTTCCTATACCTATGGTGATTCTTAACTCAAGTATTCTTTCTTTTATAGAAGCAGTTATGGCCAATCTGTACTGCCTGCCTTTGTTTTTTTAGTGCCTGGTCAGGGATTCCCAAGAGTTCTTATATTTACTGTTTAGGCAAAACATAAGTATGGGATAATAGAAGTTTAACCAGGACATTAAAACAGTGAGGCAGCAGGGCTGAGTAAAAGTGAGAGGGTATAGGATACATTCAGAGTTGATAAAGAAGAAAGGAAAGAATGTTGCTAGACAGGGAAGGAAAGATCCTCAAGAGTGTGGTCAGAGGAGTCTGAAGAGGACAAAGGTACCCAGTTTGCTGCTGACTGAAACTGTAGGATAGTTACAGAAAATGTGTGGATCCCAGTTTCTCCATCTGTAAGATAAAAAGTGAGACTATGTGATCTTCCAAACTCCTTGCAACCTATGAATCCATGACAAGATTAGCTTGGGAAGACAGAAGCATGCTACTGACACAGAGCCAGGGATTGGTGTGCGGTTTATCTGTGGTCTCAAAATCTCGAATGCTGCTCATTTGTAGTTTCTTCTAGGAGAGCAACAAAGAAAACCCAGAGCCCAGTGATAGTGCAGTGGCTATGCCCATGGCAAGGTTTCAAAATTCTACCATTTTGGTGGTTTCTTTAGAGAGTGGTGGCCAAGTGCTCTGATTTCCTCACCCACATAGGAGGGAGCTGAGCCTCACAGCTTGAGCTCCTGCTGGAACTGGCTTCTCTAAGTATGTGTGCCAGACAAGTGTCTGACAGTTGGGGCTCCTGTTGCTCACCAGTGAGATATTTAAAACAGGACATAATTTTCCCAGTGTGTGTATAGACAGGACAGGGTGGGAGGGTGTGGGGAGAGGCAGGCGCTAAGGGAGGAGACATTTTTATACTAAGGAAAGAGCATATATTCTGCTGTATCACAACTCTGACCAGCTTAACAGGGAAGTGTGTGAAAGATAAAGAGAGTGGCATTCTTATTTAAAAGTTATTTTGAACGATATTTTAATTAAATTGGTTAATATAAGCAGATTTAAGTTTCTGGGCCACATTTAGATTTGTATGTTTAATAGCATATGTGTATATTTCAGTATAACTCTTATTCCTAATATGGATATGAATTTTTGCATTCTGAGTTAGTACAGTGGTGTTTTTTTTGTTTTTGTTTTGTTTTGTTGTTGTTTTTTACTGTGCTAAATCAGTTCAGAGACTCTTTGCTTGATAAGTTTCTTCAAGCTGTGTTCATTGGTACATCCGTGCAATCCATGCTCCCAGGAGTTGAGGCAGGAGGATTGCAAGTTGGAGGATAGGGGAGCAAAGGGAGCCTGTCTTGAATTTTTTTTTTCCCTTTCATGCTGTAGCTATGGAGGAATTAGAATGGGTACTGAAGGGGAGCAAGAAAGATGCACATTTAAATATCCTATCCTGTTTGTCTTGTGAATACCAGTAGCTTACATTTTCCCATGTCTTACTGCAGTGAAACCCTTGTGAAGGTGGATGTTGCAGGGGCACAGAGTTTCATTGAGGAGGCGGGATCAGAAGTGGCTATGGTAGTATGGTTTCTCTTGGATCTTGTTCCTTTCTGCTGCAGTGTTGTACAGACACATATACTTCTTTAAAGGATAAATATTTTATTACTTTACTAAGATGTTTACGGTATTCTATTAAATTATTTCCCTCATCTTCAATATATTTGAAATTTTCTATTCATTTGTATATTACTAGATTTAAAAGATTCTTTTTCAAGAACCAGCATTTTGCATTAGGAATGTTTGTATGTGATTCTTTTAGTTTTTTTGTTTTAAGACAGACTGACATTGAACTCTTATCTCTTCTGCCTCTGCCTCCCAAGTGTTGGGATTAAATTTATGTGTCATCACACCTGGTTTGTAAGTGATTTCCTAATCTATTTACACTTTGCTTTTATATAGATGGATTTGTGTGTGTGTGTGTATATATATATATATATATATATAATTAACAAAAAACCCTAGCATTTTCTTTTGCTTTTATTGTGCTGACATTTTAAAGAGCCAATGAGACTTTTACTTATTAGCTTCTGATTATCTCTGATGAAAATCTTGACAACGAGTTTTGTCACCGTTAGGAACACTAATAAAAACATTACCTATTATATTAGCAATCTGGAAATCTCCTTTAAATGTACCTACAGCTTGTACTTTAATGTGGTATGGATAAAACTGAACATAAACATTTAGTATATGAAAGATGAAATACATTTTGATTGTTTGTGATTATGCTACATGTCTATAAAGGGCATTTAAAAAGTTTTATTTTAAAAGATGTGTCTTGACCCTGACTCCCTACTCACCTTTAGCCTTCAGCCCTGGGTGGCAGTAAGTTAAGATTTCTTTCATACTCAGTGTAAGCTTTCTGTCCTTTGGTCAGTTTCCATTGCTGCCTAGAATTTCCCTTGGATACATTAAATGTGAACCTTGGAAGTTCTAGTTTACCTTTTGGTTTGAGAATCTTTGAAATGATGCCCATAGGTGGCACCCCACGCCCAGAACAACTCTTTGGTCTGAAGGAATGGAGTAAAACTGAGAGTAAGTAGGAATGGGATTGTTTAATTGGAAATACCAAAATATAGACAGTGCTCATTACAGAGAGGAAAAGAGGTGTCATTTCAGGGAACATGTCATTCCCAGTTTGCCATGTACAGCAAATCTAATAATGCACTAGTATTTGATTGTGAAGCATTTTATCAGAATGCAGGACATACTTGGACATTGTAGTTTACAGGTCTTTAATTTTATATCATTTGTTTGGCTTTAATAAAGGGTTTATGTAAGTGAGTGTTTGGTGCCGTTACTATTTTGGTTAATTTAGAATTGTGAACTGGCTTACATCTCTGATAGATTTTAAGACTTAATTTGAAAAGAGGATAAAAAAGTGGAGTGTTAGTTACAAAACTGAATTTTCCCATTTATGTGAATATAGTTTGAATGTTTCAAATTTGGAATGCTAAAAAATGATGAATGAGCCGGGCAGTGGTGGCGCACGCCTTTAATCCCAGCACTTGGGAGGCAGAGGCAGGCGGATCTTTGCGAGTTTGAGGCCAGCCTGGTCTACAAATTGAGTCCAGGACAGCCAGGGCTACAAAAAAAAAACCTGTCTCGAAAAAAAAAAAAAAAAAAAAAAAAAACATGATGAATGATACTTGGGCATATGACAAGATAAGAAATGATAGAAGATAACGAAAAATGGATGAAATTATTAGGAAAATTATAATTAAAGATTAAACAAAGAGAGACGATTAACTCAGTGTGAATAGTGAAATAATCACTTGAATGAGATAGCTATATATAGATGTGTCTGTAGATATAGACTGAATTTTAAGTAGTGGAAGAAGGTGAGGAAGGGACTACTTAGGTTTTCTTTTGTGGTACTACACTTAAATATTTTTTTTCCACAAATATATCTACAACAAGGCTTTGGTAGCTTGATTTTTTTTTGTTGTTGTATAAAATTTGACATATTTAGAATTTATGTATAAAAAGGGATCAACTTAAGTTGCATCAACATCTCGTTTTTATTATTATAAAAGAAATACAACATTAGTATACAAAATAATCAAAATATATATATTCAGTTGGGATCTGGTTACCTTAAAACTGTACATCGTGGAAGCTAATATATTGTATATATGCTATAATTATCTATTCTTAAGATGTTAATATTTTGGAATATGTAAAGCATATCAAAGTAGAAGGGTATAGTGAATCATAGTACTTAGCATATAGACTTCACATTTAACATCATCTGCTTTTAAAGTTATGTAATAATAGTATCTTGATGCTTGCCCCAGTCATACTGGAGTCTAAGGTGGGAGACTCACTTGAGCTCAGTAAATTAAAGGTATATAATAGAAAGACTTGTTACTTAGAGTAATTCCAACTGTTGCTTATCCTGTGACACTTTAAAGAAAGTTCCAATTTTACAATTTAAAACAGTTTCAAAGGAGATTTGAAACAATGATGACATAATGTGGAGGAGAAAGTATTTTAACATAATTGAACTTCATATTGCTTCTGTGCACATTAAATTAGGAAATGTGTTTTTGCTGACTGGCTAAGTCGTTTGTTTAGTAATGCCAGGCTTTTCTATTTGTAATTTGTTTTAGGGAAAATGGAGTGAGCCCTAGGACAGAAAGAAGCCCACATTTGAAGGGTAGAGAAAAGTCTTTAGATGAACTTTTCAGATGTGATGGAGTTCATATTTGATCTATCAGTATTTCAACTTGTTTGTGGGGAGGTTTGGATAAAATAGTTAAAAGCCATTTGTATGTTGTCAAGGGAAGAGTTTCATATAATGCATAGGCTTATTTTTTCATTTATGTATCTTTTATTAGACTGAGGTCATGTAGTCATGAAAAAAACATTTTTCCCTAATGTTAAAGTCTAGAGCAAAAGCAGACAAAAGCCACTCCTCATCCCCAGATCACTCTTTGTTTTTGGATATATTCTGTGGGATGCATGGTGTAATTATTAACATTTGAATGAACAGCAGAAAATGTAGACTTCAGTCTCTTTATTTAAAGGCTGAATTTTTGGGGATCAAATTATTAAATCAAGAAGTACATACATTAAATAAGACTTGATAGTTTAACTTACATAACTTGCTAAACTTTTGTGATCTAAAAATTTTAATGAAAATTTCTATGATTTAAAATATTTTGTAGTTTTTAAAAATATATCCCTTACATGATAGCTAGCCAGACTGAGTAGTAGAGAATACAAAATAACCAAAGCTGTCTTGTGGTTAAGTGATCTTGTGCTATAACTAAACTTCCATAAAGAAAAGCTTACATAGCTAAGAATAGAGATGTAACTCATGAGTAGAGTATTTGCTTACTGTGCTCAAAGCCCTGGGTTTGGATTTACCAAATCAAACAAACATTAATGAAATTAAATAAAATAAAAAAAATTAATGAGCCAAACACTTTAAACAAAATGAAAACTGTAGCAGCAAACAAAAGATCATGGTTTATAATGGTAATTAAATGATATTCATAGAGGATTTCATTATGAAACTAGTGAAATATGCCAACTTATATTTTTGGTTGTGAGCCTAGCCTTTAACGGCTGAGCCATCTCTCCAGCCCATGAAATGCCAACTTAAGCATTAGTTGTAGTAACAATTTTGGTGCCTTTAGAGACCATGTAAAAAAAGCATTATTTTATTTGGTTTTTATTTTAAATTGCAAAAATAGCAATACAACTTAGGAAATTTTATTCTGACTAACCTTTATAAGCTGCTGCTGTTTTGTTTTTAATTTGACTGTCCCTCTGTTATGTTATATAATTTAAAAGGTAGGTGTTTTAAAACTGAGAATAATATATATTGTCCTATATTGGAATAGTCCCCTAGTTAAAAGCCATTTGTACATAGTCAAGGGAAGAGAAACTACTGTCTTTTGGAATATTCAATTTGTTCGGACTAGATGTGTAGCTTGGTAGTGATATCAGTTGGTAAGGGAGCTGTAATTTGGAGGAACTCCTGTCTGTTCATATGTAATAGCCCAAAAATTAATTCAGGTGTTTTAGAACCTGTCAAAGTTTTGTGTCTGAAACTTGAAATGTCATATAATGAATGCTTTATTTCTTTCCTACTCAACTTAAATCCCCTGTCTCAGCTTAGCTATTCTACTGTCATTTTCCTTAGGCAAAGAAGCGGGGGTGGGGTGGGGGTATGGTAATGACAAGAGAGATGAATGGATCACTTAACATGGTTGCATGTGTTTTCAAATGACATACATGTGCCAGTCCACTAGAGACATAATTAGGATATCTTCATCTTAAAATAGGAGTGCTTACATTTCAAGTTCACTTTGGAAGTTATCTCTAGGAACTTCTTCCCTGTCTCCCACTTACTTTAAAGATAAGAAAGCTGAGGGTGACTTGTGTGATGAATCTCATATTCTTCAGTCTGACACATTTCATATAGCTAGTGCAAGACTTTCCTTACAGGCAAACACCGTTATTGTGAGGCCTTGAAAATCCTATACTTCTTGTAGTTTATACTTTAAATTCTCCCATTTTTTTAGAGCACACAAACATTTGGAATTCTGTATCCTAAATTTGAGTACTTTAAAAAATTATTTCCAACTGTAAACATGGATATAAAAATCATTTAATTGTTCTATTTTGCAATGATTTAGACTTAAAGTTAATTGTATCCTTTAAAAGCTTTTAAAGGTTGCACACTAAATAAAAATACAGCATTGAAAACTATACTTTTGTCCCTGTTTTTTTATAAATTTTTTATATGTCATGGTTGATGTAAAAATGTAAGAAATTCTCAGGCTTGGTATGTACATTTTGATTTTTCATGAAATCAAAGATGGATCCCAGGATCTCACCCTCTAAGCATCTGCTCTGCCACTGAATTGTACCCCTAGCACTTCTCTTGATTCTAAGCATTCTGAGAACTATTATGAAAATCAGTTTGTTAATTTAAAAAATGGAAATGCTTGTTCTTGTGGGCTACTCTGTAGAGAAACAAAAGGGAGATAATTGTCACTTGATATAGTTGGTACAAGCTAAGACTTGCCAAGCTGGGCTTTAAAGGTGTTGCAGTACTCTTAAATATGAATGGATGCACCAAAGAATGAATATGTGACAGACTGTTCTTAATTCCATAGCAACGGGAAGCAATACACTCAGCCATGCTATTATATAGCGTTTAATTTTGTAACTTGAGTTTTGGAAAGAATATTTTGTTTACCGATTAATAGTATTGAGACTATGGCAGGAATAATTACCAAGACTGTGGATTCCTGTCCCTGCTTCCCTATTGTAGAATTAGTAGAAATCTTTGACATTGAGCTCAAATTGAATTTGCTATCCTTTTTGTGATGAAGGTGCGTATTCGAATGTTAGTAGTGTTAGTTGTTTGAAGCATTCTATCTAAGATTCACCAAGATGATAAGGAACCTTCCAGCACAACCTGATTTCTCTGTAGTCTAATTTGTAGCATCAAATCTGAAAGATACATTTATATAAAGCAAGAGCTGGTTTCCTATGGGGGAAACCATTTGTCATTTGCTCTTAACAAGATAAATCCCCATAGACAGACCTTCTTGTAAAACTGTTCCCATTGGATTTATTCTCAACTTCAATAAAAATGGAGATATGGTAAACAAAGGTATGATGAAATACTAGTTAGCTGTTGCATTTTTGCTGGAAAGTTCCCAGTTCTTACTCTCTGAGGCTTAAAACAGTACAATTTCATATGAATTAAGTGGGGCTCAGAATAGACTGCACAGTGTTGCTCTATGCTCAGCAGATCTTGTTTTTAATGTGGAAAGTGATCAAAACAATTTATGTTTATATTTACTGGACCATAAAATAGAAAATAGCAGTGTTGAAAGTATGATTCAGATGAAGTACCAAATACTTTGGGGCACCAATTTAAAATCTTAATATACCCAGACTCAGAAGGACACATATGGCATCTATTCACTTATAGTAGGATTTTAGCTATATAGTAGAAGGTATCAATACTACAACTAACACACCAAAGGGAACTTGAACATAGACTTATTTTTAATTTTTATTTATTTTTTATATATTAGTTATATTTTTTCTATTTTTTAGTCTTCTATCTATTGTATGCTTATTGATTTGTTTGTTTAGTAGTTCTCTCTCCCGGGCCACGAGACACTTTTCACTGATGGTACTGCTTCGTAGATCCCCCAATGAATGAAGAGGCTCTTGGCCCTCATACGACCTCTCAACTGAGATGAGGGACTGTTATATAAGGACACCCCACCCCAGAGAAATGGGATGGAAGGGTTAGGAGGTAAAGAAAAAAAATGAAATGTGATGTTTCGGGCCTTTTACTACTAACTGTCATAAACTGTTTAGGATAATTAAGAAATGCAAACTAATGGTTACGCAAGCCGGTCATTCTGTTAGGTACTATGACAGCCTATTATAGTTACTTGCTAAGCTAATCAGAAATAAACCTGCTAAGAGATAAGCAACATCTGCTTACCCTAATATAAGAGATAGATAGGGCCTCTTCAAAAACCTCAAGAGATCTGCAGAATATGGCATTCAAAGATGTTTTCGTAACTTTAGATTTTTTTTATATCAAGACATATCAACTCCTGACAGCACCCCCTATTCTACCCCAAGTAGAAGATGAGCATCGAAGAATGTCCAGTGGGAGATGACTGAATTAGTCGCAAGCCTATCTCTTGGTAGGAAAAGCCCCTTGCTCCAACTGTAGACAGAATGCTGTCCAAAAAGGACAAAACCTGGAAGCAGGCAAGTCGACAGCCTAGCTCTGCCAAGACAGGGTAGGCAAGTCCTTTATAACCCCTGCTCTACAATCAATGTCTGTCAGAGAAACGGGGCCAAACGACTGAAGATCGATGCTGTAATGTATGGAGAGAAAATGGGAACTGTCCAGGCAGTCACTGGTATATCATTTCTTAGTTTTGGAAGCTGCAGGCCCTGTACTTCCTATAAAATCAGATATATTTATCCCTCTCAGGTCTCTGAGGTGATTGAAGAACAGATAGATAGAGTCTCATAATTAAATTTTGAGTTGTTTAGGAGTCAAGAGAGTGTTAGATCTAAGAAGATACTTTTAAAATTGTGTTGCAATTAGTATGAATGTTGAGTCAGATATAGAACTTTAAACTCATGGAGATGTTAGATAGTAGAATGTTAAAGTCAGGTATCAAATACATATGGACTGGTCATTGGGAATGTACGTTAAGCCATATAACCCTCATAACTGTTGCCTAATTACCTCTGTTGTTTTGTATTGTATTTATTATTATAAGAGAAAGAGCCATTTGTTGGACTGAAAGGGGAAACTGTAGGGGGAAATAAGATATACCTTAAACTTAAAAGAAAAAAAAAAAGGGAAGAGGATGGGGGGTTGAGGGTGGGAGGGTGGGACTGGTGGGGGAATAGGGAGGGGACTGCGATTGAGATGTAACTTGAAATAAAAAATAAAGGAAAAAAAATAAAATCTTAATATAGAGAGCAAGTTAGTAGAGTACTTTCTAGACTGTTGAATCTATTGTGTGTAAAAGGGGAGAATCTAAAACAAAATGTGTTCTTATATCATGAATTTATAATCTTGGTCACATTTGTTTCAACTGGTATTATTCACAGTGTATATTTATATTAATGTGTCTTCTAACAGTTTTTCTTAAAAAAAGCTTAGAGTTTTATATTTCTCTGGATCAAAATTTTAAAAGCAATCATTCTCCTTCCACCTTGATAATGCTGTGACCCTTTAATATAGTTTCTCATGTTGTGACCAATCATAAAATTATTTTGTTGCTACTTCATAGCTGTAATTTTGTTACTTTTATGAATCATAATGTAAATATGTGATATATAGGATATCTGATATAAGATCCCCTCCAAAGGGGTTACACCCATAGTTTGAGAGCCACTGTTCTAATGATTCCTCCCTGCCTATTTGTCAGAATCATTAAAAATATTCTGCTCTACATTGTTCCACAAAACTGCTTAGCATTTGCCCCTTGGAGATTGTAGTCTCAGGAACAGCTTATACTCACACTTCACTGCTCTGCTCTGCAATTCCATTTCTCTAGCCAGCATGGGCTAACTGTATTATGAACTGGTTAAAAATGTGAATCTTGTCTGGGCGGTGGTGGCCTTTAACCCCAGCACTTGAGAGGCAGAGGCAGGTGGATCTCTATGAGTGTGAGGCCAGCCTGGTCTACAGAGAGAGTTCCAGGAGAACCAAGGCTACACAGAGAAACCCTGTCTTGAAAAAAAAAAACTTTATTGACAAACAGCCTCTCCCCCCCAAAAAAACCCCCCAACAAACAAAACCCCCAAAACATGAATCTTGAAATGAACACATCTGCATTTGAATCCCAGAGTCCACTGCTGACCAGGAGTTTAACCCTTCTTCAGATGTGAAATAGAACTGATAAGTTTGCTTTGAAAGATTGCTTAGAAGACCCCATTATATGATGAATGTAAAATCACTATGCTTGACAATGCAGTGGGCAAGTAAGTGAGAGTTGCTATCACTGTCCAGCATGGCCTCCTGAATCATACCTTACTGTTTGTGTGCTCTTAATACTATATTATCAGCCTTTATTTGGCCTAGAGTACATAAATTTGCCTTTTGTCAGGTTAAGAGTGATTCCCCACCTTAAGTGGGCTCCCTTATGAAAACTTGTTATCCATGGTACTAATTAGAAATTGTGTTTTATAATTTTGTTTTATAAATGTTTGACATTTTCATATTTGTAAAATTCTTGAGAAAAGATCATATATTTGATTTTATAAACTTAGTATCAAAACCAGTGTCTTTTTCCCTAGGAGAAGAAATCAGTCATTAATTTGTTGATTAAGGTTTAGACTATATTCTGTAATCAACTATTTTATCATTTATTCCATCCAAAAATTTTAACTGCCATTAGAAGAGTACGTTTTTTTCTTTTGAGACAGGGTTTCTCTGTGTAGCCCTGGCTATCCTGGAACTTGCTCTATAGACCAGACTGGTCTCAAACTCAGAGATTGGCCTGCCTCTACCTCTTGAGTGCTGTGCAACACCACTGCCTGGCTAGAACGACACATTTTCTTTATGAATATCACTGTATTTATTTCCTTCCTTTTGCACAGAGCATATTTAATGGCGTAAATGAGTGAACTTTTGGCATTTCGTTAAACACAGTACCACTTCGCTGGATTTGGGTTAACTTTAATAAGCTTCATTTCCTCTTAGATTTTCATATGGTGTTTTGTTCCCTCACCCTGTATGTCTCTCATCTGCCTGTGGGCTTTCTGTAGCATCCTGACAAGGAAGTGTTAGTAGCTGGAGATGCTTATTCAGATTTGGTTGTAGAGGTGCTAACATTTGTAATTCTGCTTGCCGTATGAGACTGGGAAAATTATGGGGATTTTGCCTTTCGGGAAGCTACCTTGAACACTCTGAGCCTCTTGTGTTTCTCTCTTTGCTACCTAACTTAATTGTGTCCATTGGGATGTTAAAGTCGTAGGAGCAGGTCTTGAGTTCCAGTGTCGTCACCAAGGTAACTGGAGGATGCAGAATGGAACTACTATAGTAGTCACACCTGTAATTAGTCAGTGTCTTTTAAATTAAGATTGTTATGGAAAGTTAACTGGCTGTGAAATGTACAGACTTTAAACTGAAAGCAATCTTTGATTTTATATGGAGTTGTAATTTAAACCTCTCCCCTCTTTTTCTTGGTATATTTTTGTTGTGTACCATCTCTTTAGGTGATAATTTTGCTGAGTTACTCTTTGTGAATCAATTCTAACCCCAAACTTGAGGAGGAACTCATGTTTCTGTAACAAATTTTAAAGTATATGCTCATTTTCATTATTATTTATGAATGTGAGTGGTATTTGTGTGTTTGCGCATGTGTGTGAGTGTTAAAGATAGGTGTTGGGTGTCTTTCTCAGTTGCTTTCCACTTCTTCGTAGAGGCGGTGTTTCTCACTGAACCCCAAGCTCTGATTATGGCAACAGGCCATCCACCTTAGCCAATCCTCCCAGGGGTCCCGTGCCCCTGCCCCCCCCACTGCTGGAATTGCAGGCAGAGCATGCCTGCTCCTATTTTACATGAGTTTTGGGATACTAACTCTAGCCATTGCACTTATAGGGCAAGTGCTTTACCTGCTGAATCATCTCCCTAGCCTCTTCACTTTTATTTTTTAAAAATTAAAAAAAAGTGTGTAAAATGTGCATTTGTTTGAGAGAGTGGGTGCATGTGTGGGGGTGGGTGTGCAGATAAGAGAACAAGCTCTGTGGTCTACCCTAAGGCACCTTTTACCATTTGTAAATGAGACAGGGTCTCATTGGCCTGGCACTTTGCCAGGGTAGGTGAGCCTTGAGCTTGTGCCCTTAGTTTTACATTTCCATGGCTTCTATGGATCCAGACTCTGGTCCTCCAGCTTGCTTACTAAGTAAGCTTTCCTAAGTAACCCTTTCCCTAGCCCTCATTCCTGCTTTTTATGTCCATGCATTTATTGATCAATTATTGACACAAAATGAATCAAGAAGTGAACTGCTGTAGATAGAGCAGTGAACAAAATGGATTAAGCCTCTGTCCTGGAACAGTTATCATTCAAACAACTGGAGGTAAGGGAGAAAGAAAAGAACTGGAAATGAATTATAGTAGATGGTTATAAATGCTATGGAGAGGAATTAGGTGAGGAAGGAGGGCAGAAACTGATGAGATGGGGAGAACTCTGTATGTTAAATAGAGCAGCTCAGGCCTTGCAGACCTTTGAACAACGACACGGAGGAGAGTCTTTGGGTATTTCTTCATATGTGACACTTCAGATGTGATCATACCATTGATGCTTTGATTTATTGATGCTAGGCTTTTTGCTGTGTTAGTAGTTCCATATTTCCCACTTGTTCTCATAGCATATTCTGCTTTTTTGTTTGGACACTTATTGTAAATTTTTATACACCATTCCCTGAAAAAAATTTTTTTGTGACTTTTGACTAGAAACTCAGTCAAATACACTTGAGAGACTTGAAAAAAATAAATCCTTAATGCATCCAGGTTCAAAGTTCTCCTGAAAAACCTGTAACTGCTGGTAAAATGTATTCTAAATATCTAAACTAAACTCATGTGCAAAGGAGAAAATGTAAAGACTGTAATTAATAGAATTGGCCAGACTACAACTTGATTGGTTGTTCTCTCAAATTGGTTATGTCTAACTTTAATCTAGAAAAAAATCTTTGTTTATGATGGATTCTGTGTTAAAAGTACCCCTCCTGTCTTAAATTTTAATATCATTGCTTATATGGTATAGGTACCGTATCTCATATTTAATATTTAATATTTACATTTATTTATAAAACGTTGAATATGCAAATAGACAAATGAAGGGTTATTTGGATAAACAAAGTTACTGATGGAGGCAGATTGTCTTGAATTTTATTATTTTGAGTAATAGTCATTTTGATATTTTTTTTGTTTTTTTTTTCTCTTTTTTTTTGTTTTTTTTTAATTAAATACTTTATTTTTTTTTCTTCAAGTTACATTTCAGTAACAAACCCCTCCCTATTCCCCCTTCCTATCCCGCCCTTCCACCCTCTTCCCTCCAGAAGTTTCCCCTTTCAGTCCAACAGCTGGTTCCTTCTCTTATAACAGTAAGTATTATACAAAACAATAGATATAAATATGCCACATTTATGAGAGTAAATTGGCCCAGTATACCTTCCCAATGTCCAGTTTATACCTATTTGGCCCCTGACTTTAACATTCTACTAACTACACAACTCCATGAGTTTAAAGGTCTATATGTGACTCAACATTCTTACAATCTTGCAACACACTTTTAAGAGTATCTTCTTAGATCTATAACACCCTCTTGATTCCTAAACAGTTCAAAATTTAACTATAAGATTCTATCTGTCTATTCTTCAACCACCTCAGAGACCTGAGAGGGATAAATATATTTGCTTATATAGGAAGTGCAGGGCCTACAGCTTCCAAAACTAAGAAAGAACATACCAATAACTGCCTGGACAGTTCCCATTTTCTCTCCATACATTCCAGCATCAATCTTCAGGCTTTGGGTCCTGTTTCTCTGACAGACATTTGTTGTAGAGCAGGGATTATGAAGGACTTACCTACCCTGTCTTGGCAGAGTTAGGCTGTCGACTTCCCTGCTACCAAGTTTTGTCCTTTTTGGACAGCAGTCTGTCTGCAGTTGGTGCAAGGGGTTTTTTCATGCCAAGAGAAAGGCTTGCCACTAATTCAACCATCTTACAGTGGAGGTTCTTCGATGCTTATCTTCTACTTGGAGTAGAATAGGGGGTGCTGTCAGGCGCTGATATGTCTCGATATCAAAAAAAAATCTTGATTTAAGATAACATCTTTGAATGCCATATTCTGCAGATCTCTAGGGGTTTTTGAAGATGCCCTAACCATCTCTTGTATTTAGATAAGCAAATGTTGCTTGTCTCTTAGCAACTTGATTACTGGGTAGTTTAGAGAATATCTGTGATAGACTGTCATAGTAGCTAACAAAGAGACATGTTTGCATGACTAGGAGTTTGTTTTAACTATTCTAGACCGTTTTAGATGGTTGGTATCAAGAGGTCAGAGCTTCACATTTTATTTTTAAGTATCTCTAGGTATGATACCATTGGGAAGCATTATCTTTAAATTTGTATCAATATACAAAGATCTATTCAATTGTGGTTAAATATACTCTTAATTATGTATCAATATACCAAGATCAATGCCTATGTAGCCCAATATAATCTTAATATTACGTCCATATGCAAGGGTCAATACCATTGTGGCCAACTATAATCTTAATGTTGTATCAATATACAAAGATCAATACCGATGTAATCCAATACAATCTTATTTTTGCACAATAAACAATGGTCAATACCACTTTAGCCAAATAAACTACTAATTTTGTATCAATATACAAAGGTATAAGAGCATATTCAATAATCTGCCCCTTCTTCTTGGACCTTCCTGTGCTATGTCTATATCTCATTTTTCTCAAGCCCATGCACTCCTACATAGGAGAGGAAGAAGGATACAGAAAAGGAAAAGTAGGAATTCCCTGGGGCTAACCTCCAAAACCCATTAAGACAGGACCATTTATCAGTTTGTAGTCTCTTCCCCTACATAACAGAGTTTTCAGTTATCCTTCAAATAACCAAAAAGAAGGGCGGAGAAACACCCTCCCCACCCTCTGGGCATGGGACGTCGCTCTCTTAAAGTGACTTCCTGCTGATTTGGGTCGTAGTGGACCTGTTTGGGGCCCCAACCCAAATGGGAAAAATGATTAAAAATGTTAGTACAATCCTTTTATGTTCAGTCCTTCTGTTCTCAGCTGTTTAGATGACCTAAGGGGTTTGTAGGCAGAAGCTGATCTTGCAGGCTTCACTGAGGTTCCGGCCGGGGCATTGTGTAGAGCTGAACGGTCCCAGCGACATTGGATTGCAGTGGTGGTTGCAGGCCCCCAATGGAGACAGCTATTGAGGAAGTCTGCCAGGCAGAATCAACTGGGTCACTCATCCTCCTTGGTGCCTGATTCTGCTCTCTGCTGAGGATTCCGCTGTCCGCCGTCCCTGGGCTCCCCTAATGGACACTTCGATTCTCCTGGAAAGATAAGAACAGAGCCCTGCCCCAATCCCAACCCTAGGACAATTGCCCTCTTTTTTTTTCTGGGGGGGGGGATGGGGGGGCTAGGTAGTACTTCTCCTGAAGCAAATTTGGCCTTCTGACAACAAATAAAGCGTTATCTTTCAATCCGGGTTAAAGAAGAAATCATTCTGTCACCTTGGAGCTAAACCAGCTCTAGTGTATATATTTTGAGATCCCAAAGGACATCCAAAGAAAATGAGAAGGCTAAAAAATCTCTCACCCACAACATCCAAGAAATCAAGGACTCATTGAAAAGACGAAACCTAAGAATTATAGGTATAGAGGAAAGAGAAGACTCCCGACTCCAAGGTCCAGGAAATATCTTCAACAAAATCATAGAGGAAAACTTCCCAAACCTGAAAAAAGAGATGCCAATAAAAATCCAAGAGGCATACTGAACACCAAACAGATTAGACCAGAAAAGAAACTCCTCTCGCCACATAATAATTGAAACCCCAAATGTACAGAACAAAGAAAGAATATTAAAAGCTGTAAGAGAAAAAGGTCAAGTCACATACAATGGCAGACCCATCAGAATTACACCTGACTTCTCCCCAGAAACGATAAATGCTAGAAGGGCCTGGTCAGATATACTACAAGTCCTAAGAGATCATAGATGCCCAGCCAGACTACTTTACCCAGCAAAACTCTTTATCAACATAGATGGAGAAAACAAGATATTCCATGACAAAATTAAATTTAAACAATATCTACCCACAAACCCAGCCCTACAGAAAATCCTAGAAGGAAAATCCCAACCCAGAGAAGAAAACTCCACCCAAGAAAACAAAGGGAATAAAAAACCCATCAGCAACTAAACCAAAAGAGGAACAGAACCACCGCCTATACCAAACTAATGGGAAATAACAACCCCAGGTCACTAATATCCATCAACATCAATGGACTCAACTCCCCAATAAAAAGACATAGGTTTACAGAGTGGATCCGCAAGCAAGACCCTTCCTTATGCTGTATACAAGAGACACATCTAACTACAAAAGATAGACACTGCCTCAGAGTAAAGGGCTGGGAAAAGGTTTTCCAAGCAAATGGACCCAGGAAGCAAGCTGGAGTAGCCATCCTAATATCAAACAAAACAGACTTCCAACTGAAGTTAATGAAGAAAGACAAAGAAGGGCATTTTGATATTTTTAAGTGTAGAATTTTCAGTGTGTTCATGTCAAAGCCTTATTTCCCATTACAATTCATTGGAAAATATTCAGCATTATTTGCTTGTCATAAACTGTGAAACACACAGTTCTATTGTGAAAACAAAAGGTTAAAAATGGTATGTATATATTTAATATGAGGACAATATGTATTTTATACCTTAAGTAAAAATTAGTGACAGTTTTTATGAAAGCTTAAAAAAATCTTTCTCTAAACTTATGTAATTATATATGTAATATTATTTAAAAATTTATTACCTTTTAATTAGTGGTGTGTATGTGCCTATGTATGTACATACCACTGCATGCTGTAGAATCAAAGAACAACTTGAGAAAGTAGGGTTTTTTTTTTCTTCTATGTGGGTGCTGCTGAAATGATTTGAAGAAGGAAACCAAGGAAACATTGTTTTTTCAGAAAGGAAATCTTGGATTTGGTTCTCACAACCTTCAGAAGAAGAGAGAAACCTTATATGTATGTCCCTTGAGATTTTTTTCTTTTTATTTTGTGATTGCAAAGGTATAATTAGTACTTGATAAAGTTTGCACCTCAAATCATTGGTCATTCACTTTAACTATGTGACCAATCAAGGGCAGACAGTTCCTCATTTAAGAGCAATTATGAAAATAAAATGTATATAGAACTAAGTTCTTTTAACATTTATTGAGGATCTTTGATTTATAGAAAGTATAATTAGAAAGGTAGTTATTTAGGTATGAAATATGATAGGGTGATACAAATCCAGGAATTTATAAAGAGGAGGCACAATTGCTTAACTCAGCATATTTTCTGAAGCTTCATAGCTTGATTTCTTTTAAGGATGTCATACTGCACACTGTAGCTGTATTGTCTCAAGGAGGCAAGAAAGAGTGAGTACCAGAAAACATTCTCCAGCAACACTTAGAATATATATACCCTCACTTAATTTTATTTTGATTACATTGCCTTTTAGTTAAATTTACTTAACATGATCCTAAATATCAAAATATCATATGATTAATTTAGAACTTTACTTTTAGTAGGTCAGTTTTTAAAAAATTATTTATTTATTGCTTCAGGTTATATCTCCATCATAGGGTCTTCTTTCCACCCCTCCCAGTCCCCCCCTCCCACCCTCTACCCCCTAACCCTTCCATCCCACTCCTCTGGAGTGGAGTGTCCTTACATAACAATCCCCCACCCCAGTTCAGCAGTCATATGAGGGCCAAGAGTCTCCTCATACACTGGAGGCCTACAAGGCAGCACCAGTAGGGAAAAGTGTCTCATTGACAGGGAGAAAAAGAAAAAGTCTAGGTCCATGTCTCCTTTGGTGCATTGGTTGTGGTATAGATATTCTGTACTATATGGCTAAAATCTGACTATAAGTGAATAGATGCCATGTGCATCCTTCTGAGTCTGGGTTAGCTCACTCAGGATGAGCTTCTCTAGTTCCATCCATTTGGCTGCAAATTGCATAATTTCATTGTTTCTGATAGCTGAGTAGTATTCCATTTTGTAGATGTACCACAGTTTTTTCCTGACAAGATAGAAATAATGAAATATATTTGTCGAATAATTGACCAGGAATTAAATAACTGCTTTGAAACAATAAATTTGCCAGTATATGACCTATGAATAAGATACTCCTAAGTCAAATGTGGCTTGAATAACTTTATTCGTTACTTTGTATGCATATTTGTAATACATATATTTTAATGTTTTAATCTTATGGAATCATTATTGAAATTGCTTCAAAAATATGTTCATACATTAAGCTCTAGCTTTAGAATTAAATTAAAAATTTCTTATTAGGCATGAACATTAGAAAGTATTCAAGTTATTTCTTTGAAAATTAAGTAGGGTCTACACATGGTTTTTATATCATGTGTTAACTGACATCCTGAATCTTGAATGTGAAAAATTTCTAAGTTGTTGTACTTTACTTAGGAAGAATGGCCACCAGACATAAAATTTTTGAATGCAAGTTTTCCTTTTTTTTTTTTTGTTAGCTTCACATCTGTAGAGTAGACCTCCATGTATCTTTCTACCAGTGTTCTTCTCATTATTCTCTTTCTAGTTTGTGTTGTCTCTGACACCTTTTTGGGGGGCTGACTTTTCCTATTTGCTCTGTTTTCAGGTTGTCTTTATTTACATACTGTCAGTTCTAAATTCTAGCTCATCCTCTCCTTGGCTCAGATAGGGTTTTTTGTTCAGATGTTGCCCCTCTACTTCAGTCTCCTTCAGCTCTCCTTTTGGATTCACTGTCCTTTGCTTTGAGATAGTTGTTCTACACTTTCCTGGTTGTTGCTTCTAGTACTCTTAGAGAAACAGTTTCCTGTGGTGTGTAATGAGAAGAAATGAAAGCAGTGCTAAGAGATAGCCATGCCTCTTTCAAGATGAGTAAGGTAGGGCATTGACAGATGGAAATGTTCTCAGCTCTACGTTGTCAGTACAGGGCTAAATATTGTGGTGGATATGGAGAAAGTACCCACCTTAGGTTTTCACATTTATTTTTGAGGTTCAGAAATCACAAGCTGTATTAATATAACCAGAATGTCATTGGAAAATCCTGGATACATTTTTTTGAAGTTGGGTTGTTATTAAATAACTTTTTTTCTCTTTTCCTATACAGTTTTTGGTGTTTTATAATATCACATCCTTGTCTTTTTCTTTCAATACTTTATGAAAACGGACCTAATGTCTGTAAGCATGTAAGTCAGTACAATTTCTTCTTTTAAAGGTTGTAGACTGTTCCCCTACTCTATGCTACTCTGTGCTTCACATAATTTAACATAATTTTATCGACAGACTCCATGATCCCCTTGTCTAATTAAAATAAAGTCATGTTCTCTAATGCAGTGAATTTGTGTGAATAACTTATTCAGCATTAACCTTAGTATAGAATATTTGTGAAAGGATAGAATATATTCTCAAGCTAATATGAAAAATTACTTGTCAACTGAAATCAATGGAAAACCAAAAGTGTTTTAAAAGTAAAATGAAATCTGGTATTTCTTTTTACAGCTTCATTGCTACTAGTTTTGTAACTATTGGCTTTCTCAGTTTACTTTTCTATACCTGGGCTTAGAGGTTTGTAAAAAGCCAAAGATACTTAGCACTGTTCTGTATTCCCCACCCCCAACCAAAGCTGGTTGAGTTCACTTATCTATACTATGACCTTTTTGGGGACTGTATAGAAAGATAAACTTGAGGTGGTAGGTGGTATAATTGAAATGTAGATCACAATCTCTGTTTGTTTTACCAAATTAGTTAGGGGTTCTGAGGATACCTTTTGAATATTTGTGTATGTTTAGCATTTCGTCCCTTTGTTAAAAACCTCTCAGTGTGACTGGTTTTAATAGGATGTGTCTTGAATTGTGGGCCAATCACTCTTGAAAAGTATTAAGTTCTTTAAACATACTGGTCAGCCCCACAGAGGGAAGCCTACAGGTTTATTAGCACTGCTTGGCCTGAAAGCACAGCATACCCTTTGAGGTTGCACAGCAACAGACTCCTAGCAACCATAATAGATTGAATTTCTAAGAGTGACCAGGCCGGATGTAATAATAAAGGAAGAGGTACAAACAGTTGTCATGGTTTTCTTTTCACAGCAAGCAAGTTTGATTTAGGGAAGCTTAGTTTTTCAAAAATGGGCAAACTGTTTGTACATAGGATTTTTTGTATTACCATAGCAATAATGGTACCAAAATTTAAGAGTCCTGGGTTAATAATATGTTTATAATAAAACAAAGTTAAAAGGATTATTGTCTGAAGTTTTCAGGAGGAAGTTTTTAAAAGGACATTATCATAAACTTAAATTAGAATTGGAGCCAGATAATCCAAGTACCCCCTTTAAAAATAAAAGCATCACTATGTTTATGCTTCCTCTCTTTTTGGCATTCTATTTTCATCTTCTGCAACTCCCTGTACTTTTATGTTGTGATGTAATTGAACACTCAAGTAAAACTTATCATTTTACAAATTTCAAAACATTCAAAAAACCAGGTTATTTGAATTAATTGGAAGTTATAAACCAGCAGAGGATTTATTAATGAAACAATAAAGAAGTGAAGTATTTAATCTTTCGCAGTGATAAGAAAAGCACTGTGGTTTATCTAATGTGGTGTGGCTTCCTAAGCATTCTTTCTGGTTAGCCATTAGTGTGTGTTTGCTAATGCTGCTGTGAAAAGGAACTTAATTCACATACATTCACAGTCTGAAGAAGGATGCGCCCATCAAAGAAAGAGACTCATATAGCTGTTGGAGTTGAGAGCAGAACTACAGCCTTTGACAGCAATACACTGTAAATATACACACATGCTGATACTCTTGATTTGTTCATCTTTTGTGTCAGCATTTGGAAAAGACTGTTAAAGTGGCAGTTCTAGTAAAGACTAGCAATTACAGTAAAGAGCAGAAATTAGGTTTTTGTGACCTATTATATTTCATTAAAAGACTTCCTTATTAAAATGGCACTGCTTACTCTGATTACTTGACAGCTGCCCAAAACACATTAGAAAATATACAGTTTCAGCTAAAGGTAAAATCAGCCTCTTAAGCAAGCACATAGCTTAGAACAAATAAAAGCATAATATAAGCCGTTTTAAACAATAAATTTGCTTTGGGGAGAAATGTTTATCAGTGGCATGCTCCCTCAGCATTCACTTAGAAAAGCTTACCAGCAGTGGGGGGTTTTTCCCACTGAGATGTCTTACAGCACTCATCTAAGATTGTGCTAGCTGTCTACTAAACAGTTGACTTTGAGGAGCATGGATCTGGAGAGCAGCATGGCTTCCAGTAAGCAGTTTTCCGTCTTTTTTTTTTTTTGCAAGCACAACTGAAGCTTTGGAACAGTAAACCAATTCTTGTTTCTTTGTCCCTGTCCTCTACACCATCAAGTACAGGATCAGAACTGCAGAATGTTCAGTGAGTACCAAATTATACTTCACTGTTAAACACACACACACACACACACACACACACACACACACACACACACACACACACACAGACTTAGTATGAAACTGATGTACACAAAATTGGCTTGTTAGAATTCACAATATTAATAGAAAGCTGTTCTATGTGTATGGAATTATATATAATTTCCACAAAGTCCCAGATGAAAATATGTGAGATACACATGATAGTTACACAAGCTGGATTTTCAGCTAAATAAGTATCTAGCACAAGTTGGAAGAGTTTTGCTACCTTATGGAATTCTAAGGGAAGAAAGTGAGGCCTAGGGTTTTTTGTTTGTTTGTTTGTTTGTTTGTTTTCAATAAGAAACTCAAACTTTAGCCCTAGTTTGTTGTTTGGTAGCTAATTGCTTAAATAAATATTAATTACTTTCTTCCTGAGTTTTTTAAAGTGTAAAAATGGGGATGCTATATACTCAAGGGGAATATAAAATGAAAAATAAGAAAAGATAGCATGAACTAAGAATAGAAAAAAACTTATGTCCTTCTAGTTAATTTGAAGGTTGGTAGTTAGTATTGTCTTCTTTAAATATAGTTTTTTTCATTTTTAATTTTGTTTATGGCCATTTTACCCAAATGTGTCTGCAGTTATTTAATCATTTTTTTTTCTAGAATGCTTTTTTATGAGATTGACTGCATAAAGCAAAGGATGTCTTTTCTGTTCCTCACCATACTAAGTGCATAGCTTAATTACTTGTTGATTAGAGACCATTTGTACTATGTGGATATAGAAGAATTGAAAAAGAAACATTTTGAGTTTGAGTAAAGACAATTTAAGGGATGAGGTAATACCATGCATTGTCTTTTACAGTTGTGAGGCAGGGGTTATGCACAACATAGATACAGAGTCAAGTATGTAAAGAGTTGGAAGAGTCCCTTGGGAATAGTGAAGCATGAAATATATAAGAAAAGGCATAGAATTTAAAACATGGCTAGGACGTAACCGGCCAGTGTACATTTTAGAGGATCCAATGTGAAGATTAAAGTTGTTTTTACTGAGATGAATCTGCCAGATCTATGTAGAATAGATAATAGACATTGGGCACAAAGACCTGTAAACCAGAGTTCTGGCTGTTAATTCAGAAGTACTTTGCTTGAACTATTTCTGTTCTTCTGTTACACTGAATTCTTGGGTCATACAGATAACCATTATTCAATGAAGTTGTAGTACAAAATCTGAACAAGTGTAACACCAGCTACATGCTTGGCACTGTGACAGTGAATAATATTTCCATTATAGCACCTGATTAATAAGTTCTACTACAAGTGATGGTACTGTAATAATCACTATCATTTGTGTTTAATGAAGATTGACTGAGGAAACATTTGTGTAAAGAGGAAGTGGGAGTCATGCCAAACCCTACACCAAAAGTGCAAAAGTAAAAGGTCACAAATCATATTCCTACGTACTTGAATACTTACCAAGAAGCAGATGGAACATGTTTTATTATCGTAACTTGACCAGTTCTTTGTAGAACAGTGACAAAAGGAGAACTGACTCATCGTCCTGTCCACGATCTATAGTTCACCTCCTTCCCTAGTGTCCCTGGTAGCTTGCCTACAGGTATATTCCACTATAACCTTGCCTCATTTTTTGCAAGTTCTCTTCCCGACTACTCCTGAGGGTGAAGTAAGTATGTCTGGATCTCTACCTGCACTAAGAAGGGTAGTTCATGGCTGTGCACTGTGGGTCCTCAGGATCAGCTTAAGTAGAGTTTTAAGGAGTCAGCATGACACTGAACCGAACAAACTTCTTGTCTTATGAGCTTATCTGGACAGAGTGCCATAGCCTAATTCAGAAGTGCAAGGAAGGGTTGGAGAGGTGGCTCAAAGATAAAGAATACTTGCTACTTTTCCAGAGGATCCAGGTTCATTGCGCTGAACCTACCTGGTAGCTCAAAACTATTAATTTTAATTTCAGAGGATCTTACTCTTTTCTGACCTCCATGGACACTGCATGCATGTGCTTCACAGATATGCATATAGGCAAAGTACCCCCCCCCCCACACACACACATATACACACACAAAAGTGCCAGGACTTGGAACACTGTTTTCTTTTGCCTGCTCTGTATGCATATATTTGACATGGTGATAAATCAGTAGGGCTTCTTACTGCCTTTGTGAGGGACCATAAGAATGATAAAGCTAAAATATAGCTAGGTTCCTGGTGGCTTGAACAGTTGTTGAGAAGACAGTATTTGGGTGCAGTGCGAATGGGAAATAACCTTGTATTGCTTACCACCATATCTGCTAGCACCTAGTCACTTTCTCATACATCGCTAGCCACTTTACCAGACCTGAAGTCATCATAAAATACAATGAGAGGTAAATAAATTACTGAGGAGACACCACAGAGCTTAGGACACTAGGGAGGACATTTGGTTGACATGGTAGTATGTTAGTGCATTGCATGTGAGGATCTTTGATTTGCATATATGATACCCAACATACTTTCTCTTAATTGAATCATTGAATATGAACAGGGTCTCAAGGAATAAATTTTAGGCTTAATGTTAAAGTTATGGGTGGTAAAGACAGACTTGCACCAATGAACTCCTCTGGTAGCTGAGGAAGTTGCAATACCTTAAAAGATCTGAGCAATTGCTGCATCACAGTGTGATGGGAAACAGAGAAACAGCTTTGCAAGCAGAGATTTTGTTTATAGCCTATTTGGAGTGGAGAAATTGGCAAAGATAAGCTGACTGTAATTTAGCATGGGTTTATGCTCACAAGGTTGACATAGGGATGGATATTGGAGAATATAATTAGAAGTAAAGGAATAGGTAGAAGATTCAAAGATAACTATGTAATTATAAGTTTTAAAATCATTGTGAAACAAGTAGTCACTTCATTTATAATATATACAATAAACTTCATTTCAGAAAACATTCACAGTGTAACAGGTATATCTGATTATATAGTTTAAATTGTCCAGTTCTTGTTGAGAAAGTTGGTGTGTTAATTATTATAGATTGGTTCATTTTGCTGAATCGGAATTGTAATCCTCTAACTACACATAAACACCTGTGATTACTTTGTGAGCCTTGTCTTGTCTTTAGTCCTAAAGACATGTATTTAGATTTGCTGCCTGTTCATATAGACTCAGCTGTGCCTGTTTGCTTCGTTATTTTTCTAAGTTTAATGGGCCAATATAAAAGTTTATGGCAATTGTCACTTAATGTCACTTCTACCTTTAAGGAAAATGAAAGCAAAACTAAATCGTGCTAGAAAACTGTTGTTGTGTATAGTTGACTATAATGTACACACTGTGCTAAACTGACCTGTGATATCATGGACCAAATTTAACCCATCAAAACCAGTCTGAATAGGTTTAAACAAAAACATAAATGTGTGTTGTGTTATGTTGTTATTGTCCCTATATATTGACTGTTAGAAATAAAGATGGGTGGTTTTCTATTATGAATCAAAGATTTCTTTAAACAAAACAAAAAATAAAATCTGGAAAATTACTGTGCATACTTTTTTATTTTAAATTATATCATGCATTACATCTCAATTGCAATGTTTCCTCCCTCCACTACTCCCAGTCCCTCCCCACCTTCCCTCTTCTCCAGATCCACTTATCCTCCATTTATTTCCCTTCAGAAAAGAGCAGGCCTCCCAGAGATAGCAATCAAACACAGAATATCAAGTTCCAATAAGACTAGGCACAGACCCTCATATCAAGGCTGGACAAGGCAACCAAGTAGGAGGGAAAGGGTCTCAACAGTAGGTAAAAGAATCAGAAACACCCCTACTCCGACTCTCAGGAGTCCCATAAGAACAACAAGTACACAACCATAACATGTATGCATAGGACTTAGCTTGGACCCATATAGGCTTCTCTGTGCACACACTTTTTAATACCAGCACTCAGGAGGTAGGAGCTGGTTGATCTTTGTGAGTCCCAGACTAAAGTAATCTACATAGTAAGACCCTATCTCAAAAGTGTTTTATCATTTATAAAATTGAATATTGTGTGTATTTCACTGCTTTCAGCTTTATGACTTGTTCATGTCTGTTCTGCTTCCTTATTTCCAAGAAGTCATATTTACTTTAAGATTTAAACTAATGTATGTAAAAAAATAATATGGCTAATTAAACTATTTAAACAGTATTTATATTATTGTTAATTGGCTCGGCAGTTATTAATCTTTAAGCAGCCATTACAAATGAGTACACAGACATCACGTGGATTTTAACAAGCCATGGCCTGAGTTGTGCAATCTTAGCCCATCTAAGCTAGCTCATAATTCTATTACCCAAATATGAACCCATATATACATATGTCCCCTTGGACTGCCATTTTCCATGATATGCTGATGTTCTTGGCCATGTAGAATGAGGTTCTTTTTCTAACCCATGCCGTGTGTCTTCCTTTCTGCTGCTTGTGGCTGGACTGAATTAATCCCCTATCTAAAGCACAGGCTTCCTGCTCTAATCCCAGGAAGTCCCACCTTTCTCTGTCTTTGCCTTGGCATTTTATTTAACCTGCTCTAATCCCAGGAAGTCCCACCTTTCTCTGTCTTTGCCTTGGCATTTTATTTAACCAATCAGATTCAATGTAAGTAACAGACCGCAAACAGGATCAATTAATTACCATTTAGAATGCTTAACACTACCCCAACAAATGTATATTATCTGTTTATTTTTATAAATACAGGAAGTTAGAATGATTAATCAGAGTTATTCTTTTAAGATTGTAAAGATTAAGTTATTCTTTTAAGATTAAGAAATTTTTTCTTATTTTTCATTTATATTTTTTCTGATAATTAAAACATTTTTTGTTATTTAGATTCCAGTTCATTAAAACATTCACATTTGCTCCCTGTAAAACTGTCTTGAAAAAACAAAACAAAACAACAAAACAAAAAACAAAAATAAAACTCAAGAGCTGGAGAGATGGCTCAGCAGTTAAGAGCACTGACTATTCTTCCACAGGACCTGGGTTCAATTCTCAGCATCCACATGGCAGCTCACAACTGTCTGTAACTCCAGTTTTAGGGGACCTGACACTCTCACACAGTCACACCTGTAGGCAAAAACAGTTCACATAAAATAAATTATTATATTATTATTAAATTATTAAAAAATCAAACTATATCCTTTTGGCTTAATAAGATTAAAACATAGAGATACAAAGAATACTTTTACATAATTGAGATGTGGTAATATTTGTCCTCAAATGCAGTGATTTAAAATAATCAACAGTTTAAAGATATTTTCAAGAATTTTTATGTTAACCTATTTTTTTTTAAAGCATGTTTGAGCTCTTGGTTTTCCTGACATTTTATGATAAAGAATACCTTTAGTTTGGCTGGTGAAAAGACTAGGGGTAACGTGATCACATGTTCTCTATTACCCACATAACATACAGATACACAAAGTAAAATACTTGAACCTGTCATATAGAGTCTCATGTCTAAATTTCTTCAAAACTGGATGTTTAAATTTTGGAATATGCTTTTTCTTGGTGTTTGACAATATGGTGTTTGCTTTATTCTTTCACAACTATATATGTGTAAGACATTATTAGATTGTGTAATTCTTTTAAATACTTCAGGAAATCTGTTTGTCTGTGGTGCTATGGAAACTATAAGCTCTTATCACCTACCCCCTCTGTCACCTTACACAACTATATATGTGTAAGACATTATTAGATTGTGTAATTCTTTTAAATGCTTCAGGAAATCTGTTTGTCTGTGGTGCTATAGAAACTATAAGCTCTTATCACCTACCCCCTCTGTCACCTCCAGCTGTCTCAGGTAGGAATAAGGCTGGTGTATTTAAAAGTCATATAGCTGTCACTCAGAGTTTATAGGAAAACAATGAGAAAGCATTCACACCCCTATTTGTGACATAATCAAACTCTTTCCAACGTTAGAGCAGTTTAAGGAGATCAAATATAGAAAATTCAGTCTTCTAACATTGCTGTGGTACCCATGTATCACTCTCCGTTATGTCTGTATTGGGTATCCAAAAATGATAGACAAATAATTGTATATACTTGCTGCAATTCTCTACTAGTTAAAATACTGGCCATCATGCACATATCATAATCTGATTAAGGTAGAAAAACAACATTCACTTTATGAAAATCAAGTAATGACATGATGGCACTTGGACAAGTTGATATTAACTGGTGAGAAATTGGCTAACATGGTTCTGATGATGTCATAATTCCTCCACTTAATAATGGTTTGATTACTACAGTTTGGTTATGTGATATTTGCTTTCATTGCAAACAATATTGTAAAGAGAAGCCTTCCTTTGGTGTTCAGAAACATGAAATGAGCTGAGATGGCCATGGTTGGGAGGCTTATCTGGAGGGATAGGCTTGGTGTCTGAGTACTTACAAGCTGGACATCATTGGCCCCTGAGATGGTGTTTGCAATCACTCTGTGTTCTTACAATTCCAGATTTTTAGAATTCAATTGCCAGTCCATTAAAGATGATAAAACCTTATTATTTTGCCATTTCTTTCTTTCTTTTTTTTTAATGAAACTCAAAACAAAATTGGTATTTTTCAAGTAATTATATGGTTTACTTCTAGGAGTTGATTTAATGATCTAGTAATTGAATGTTCTTAATGGTTTTGAATGTAGTTTGTCTTTTTCCCCCTGGTACTGGTTATTGAACCCAGGGCTTCATACATTCTAGGCAAATGCTCTGAGCTGAACACCAGACCTAATGTACTTACTTTTTGCTGTGGTGTGGGTCAGACCTAGTGTCCTCCATGGACTAAATGGCCTGCCACTGAGCTAACGCTCCCAGTTAAGTTTGTCTTTAAAAGGTACCTTTTCAAGTTTATTTCATAATCCTGTGAACCTTTATATATTTCTAATGAAAGATGTGGTGAGAAAATAGAATCTACCAAAGTTCTATATTCTTTAAGTGGCCTGTCTTACTGAGGAAAACCTTCAGTTTTCTGTGGGAAAGTAAATGCACTCTGCTGCTAATTAAGAGACAAGGCCAAAGAGAAAGAACAACTATCTCCTCAGAGCTAAAGAGAAACCAGAACTACCCCCCCCCACACACCTCCATGCCTGTGTGTGTGTGTGTGTGTGTGTGTGTGTGTGTGTGTGTGAGAGAGAGAGAGAGAGAGAGACAGAGACAGAGACAGAGAGAGACAGACAGACAGACAGACAGACAGAGACAAGGCCTCATTCTGAAAAAGGGCTTTCTCTCCATCTCCCAAGCACTGGGGTCACAGTTGCACAGTTGCACTCTGATCAGGACCTCCCTTTCACACTTGTGTTTCTGGAAATGTCCTCCTGAGATTGCACCAAAAGTTCCCCAGTACGTTTCTCAAAAATTTATCTTGGATATAAGGTTACAATAGGGTTGTAAGAATAGTGATTAATTTTGTTTCTAAGCTCTCACAACATGATTCGAAACATAACTATGCATTTATGTGTAGGAGTTATATTTTAAGAGCTATAATTTTATCAAAGTATATTTAAAGTACCAGTTCTTTCTTTCAGATAGTTTCCTAGGAAAGTTGCAATTTTCTCATATTTTTCAAACCATTAGAGTCGTTAATCAAATCAATCTGATACTCTTTGAACTTACTGATTTCCTTAATTGAGAATATCTGACTATAGACATTGTACATCTAATAATTATACAAACTTATGTGAATTTCTGAAGAGTCTTACAGCATGCTGTTAAAAGTGGTTGAAATATGTTTTTAGAAATAATGTAAAGGAAATAAACCAATGGATGTGCTGATGAAATCTTTCCTCAGGAAAGTAGTGGGGGACACATCCATAAGTCATCCTAAGGGAAGCAGCAGAGAGGAAACTCACATGTGTTTCTCCTTTAGTTTTGGGAGCAGTAACCTTCTCTTTTGTATGTAAAGTGAGTAACGTTATTGGGAGGGGTGGAGGAAAGAAAGCAAGTTTGTATATAGGTCAGTAATTATAATGTGGCTCACTTACATAGTAGGCTATAATGTACAGTTTTTAGTTTTTGTGTTTTTTGGTGTGTGTGTGTGTGTGTGTGTGTGTGTGTGTGTGTGGTATGTTAAGAACTTGACCTGGTTGGTTTATGGTGTAGCCATTGGCTCCTTGCTGTGAATGGGGAAGCAGTAATAGGCTAAGAAACACAATTCAAATGATGCAGTTTTTATGTGGATGAGACAGCTGTGAAGTGTGATATGACTCTGTTCTATTCCTCATATCAGTAACTTTTAAATTGTTTTCAAATTAGAGAAATTCTGTAGGAACCACATTCAGGGGGATTGTTGGAGGTCGCCTGTTTTTGTTAGTTTCACTCTGGATACTGAGTTACAAAACTTTAGCCATTCACAGCTCTATGTGGTTGTGTATAAACTAAGAATAGCTAACTGTGTCTCCTTTTATTCTCGTTTTTGTTATAAGTGGTGATCAGTTTTACATATACTTCTTTTCTTACTGGCCATTTTGGATCTAGGAATAAAAATTAAACTCTTGGTGTTTTCTCCTCATTTTTTTTCAGTAAATATTTCCTGACTACACACACTACACAGGGAATAAAAATGATTGAAAAAACCAAGGCCTGTAATAGTTTTTAAGACATTGATTTAAAAAAATATAAATAGAAAAAATTGTTAAACATATAAGACTCCTGTATTAATATTTAATGCCTGAGGTACAAAGTGGCATTAGTAAGCATTGTCATTCCTTATGGTATTTAAAGTGTTACTTGGATTTTATAACAGTCATCCTGGCAGTTAGACACATTTGGTTTTGTCAAGGTAATTTTCATGAGCTACTATCTGTTTATAAAGTGAAAATGCTGGGTGATGATAATATTAAAAAATGTAGAAAATCAAAAAAGTTCAAAAATGTTAAAAAAATCCTTTTATCACATCAGAGAATTGTAGAGTCTTTCATATGTAAGTTTCAAGGTAGGTTTTCATAATACACAAAAATACATCTAATTCTTACCTTATTGTAATAATCTATGAAGTTTTTTTATCTACAAACAATAAATCTTCAAATCAGTGATTCTTCAAAATCATCATGAAATTAATAAGGAGTAAGTGTAAAATACACAAGTTCAAGTTAAAAGTAGTTATTTAGACATAAATTTAATTCAGTTGTCTCTGCCAGTCTTAATCATGCTACCAACTATTTGAACATTAATGCTGTATCCTTTCTGTGCTTCTGACTAAAAATGATATGTGCAATTTATGGGGATGTGTAAACGATTTTCTCAGGTTTATTATGGTTAAAAACTGTGAGTACATTTGAGATTATGGTACTAAAATTCCTTATTGTATAAAAGAAATTTTATGTTGGGGCTGGAGAGATGCTGCCTTGGCAGTTCTCAACTGACTAAGCTCCTGTTCCAGGGGATGTGTCTGCCTCTCTTGGCACTAGGTATGCATGTGGTACACTTATGCGTATGCAAACAAATATTCACACACATAAAATTAAGCTTATGAATCTTTAAAAAAAATCCATGTTATTATATATGTTCTTAAAATACTTGATAAAAATACAGAAGAGGCCAAAATTAGTCAAGAATGAGGCTGAAGCAATAGTCCCATCAACTATCTTGGATATTCTTGCATTTTATGTGGTAACTAGTTAACATTTCAAAATATTGATATTTAACAAATACTATGTGTCAGGTACTGGAGTATATCTTTAAACTTCTGTAATCTTCACATTAACTTCAAATTTCAAGATCGCCTCATTATATAGATTCATTCATTTTGCACTTCTTTGTCACTGATTAATAATTTGCAGGTCAAAATGTCATTACAGCATTTTTACAGGTTAATAATTTTATTAATTAGCAATTTTCTACAGTAACATCATTCAGGATGCTGCTTTTTTATATTCAATATAAATTAAGTAATTGCCATTTAACAATAATATATTTAAGTTTTTCTCAGTATTACCATTCTAATTCATTGCTTTATTAAATTGTTAATATATTTGGCATTGGTTTATTTTCTACAACTATTTTTGTTTATTTATTACTTCAAGTTATATCTATATCACAGTTCCCTCTCTCTCCACCCCTCCCAGTCCCCCTCCTACCCTCTCACCTCCTCCCACCTATCCTACTCCTCAAGGGTGAGTTGCCCCTAATGTCAGCCCTCCTCAGTTCAACAGTCATATGAGTGTTAAGAGCTTCCTCTGGGGCTGGAGAGATGGCTCAGCCGTTAAAGGCTAAGCTCACAACCAAAACTATAAGAGCTTCCTCTAGCACTGGGGGCCTATATGGCAACTCCATTAGGGCAAAGTGTCCCACTAACAGGTAGCAAGGTCTATGTTCCTGTTCCTTTTGATGTGTTGGTTGTAGGATAGTTATCCTATACCACATAGCTAAAATCCAGTGATAAGTGAATAGATGCCATGTGTATCTTTCTGGGTCTGGGTTAGCTCACTCAGGATAAACTTTTCTAGTTCCATCCATTTGGCTGCAAATTGCATGATTTCATTGTTTCTGATATGTGGAAATGTACCACAGTTTTTTTTTTTAAATCCATTCTTCAGTTGAGGGACATCTGGGTTGTTTCCAGTTTCTAGCTATTACAAATAAGGCTGCTATGAGCATAGATGAGGAAACTTCCTTGTGATTCCATGAGGAGTCATTTGGGTGTATACCCAGAAGTGGTATGGCTGGGTCCTGAGGCAAAGCTATTCCAAGTTTTCTAAGATATCGCCTAACTGACCTCCATAGTGGTTGTACCAGCTTGCACTCCCACCAGCAATGAAGGAGAGTTTCCCTTTGTCCACACCCTCGCCAGCATGTGCTGTCATTTGAGCTTTTGATCTTAGCCATTCTGACAGGTGTGAGATGGAATCTCAGAGTCATCTTGAGTTGCATTTCTCTGATGATTAAGGATGTTGAGCATTTCTTCAAATGTCTCTCAGCCATTAGGGATTCCTCCTTTGTGAATTCTCGGTTTATCTGTTCCCCATTTTTTTGATTGGATTATTTGGTTTCTTGGCATTTAATTTCTTGAGTTCTTTGTAGATTTTGGATATTAGCCCTCTGTCAGATGTGGGGTTGGTAAGATCTTCTCCCGGTCTGTAGGTTGACTATGGCTCATTTTTTAAACCACTCTTTAAAATGCTAGAACACATGTGTATTGTACAGAGGCCCTTGGTTAATCTCAAGGACACATATATACAGGGACACAAATTTACTATGATCTTTTGTGGTTTTGTTCTAATGACTTATTTGTATGTAAATGTTTAAGTTTATTATTTTTCTCTAAGCTGATTGTTATATTATAACAGGACTTATGACTGAAGAAAACCATATAGGATAAAGATTAGTTGTATATTGTGTGTTTATTGACTTTTATTTTATTTTACTATTATTATTTTATTTTATCATTTTTTTAAAAATTTGAGGCAGGGTCACACAGGGTCACACCCTGTAGCCCTGGCTGGCATGGGACAATCCCTTTGAAGCTTGTTACCCTAAAATTTTCAGTTTTTATGCCTTAGCCTCCCAAGTGCCAAGTTTCAAGGCATTTGCCACCACACCCAGCAAAGTCAGATGTTTAAAAGAATGAAGAAAACTTTCAGATGTGAAACAGTTTTATAGATGCAGAGGTGGCACACTGCTTGGGATGATGAAGATCTGTTGCTCTGTGCCTTCGTTTCTTTTTCTGTTGCTTTTCAGGAACAGGTGGCCCCATAGCACTCTAAGCTTAGCTGTGCTCCTTTCAACCCGAGCTTTTCTTGGGTACAGGCTTGTCTCAGGATCCCTTTCTTACTGTTCCAGTGCTGAACATGTTTTCTTTAATGATGCTAATATCTTTAAAGAGTTACAAATGCATTGTTATTAAAATTTATTTGCTCTATTTGTTGCTCTCTTTGACTGTATACATGAACTGAACAAGAGCATTGAGCAGTAACCCTAACACAGCCTCAGTGCTGTCCCAGCTTTAATTTTCCCTGTCCAAGGAGGTCATCATTTTAGAATTCAGCTTCACTCAGATTCTGGGGACATTGGGCGATTGCAGGCAGATTCTTTAGCAGAATATAACCCAAATGACTTCTAGCCCAGTTCCCAATAGAGTTGTCTTTCTCTTAAACTTCATGAGCCAGGCCTTGACAGTTCACATTTTTGTTTGCGTTCTTATCTTGAAAACTCCCACTAGAAGAGCCCATTTAAGCTCTGCTGGTGGCATTCTAGACCTATACTCTCTCTAAGTTCCGAACTCTTCTGTTTTTCTCTTGTAGACCAAATCTGGAGGTTAAGACCCATACCGTCAAGTTTATCAGGGCAGCAACCACACTTGTGATGATTTCTTAGTGACTCTTCCATTGCTTTGATAAAATACCTCAAAAAGAGTAATGTAAGGGAGGAAAGGTTTATTTGGCTTACAGTTCCAGAGGCATATGGTCCATCATGGAATCAGGCCTAGAGCACGTGGCAGGAGAATAGGCTGTTGAGTCACACCTCAGCTGCACTCAGGAAGCTGAAAGTGAACCAGAAGTGTGTTCTGTAAAACTTTAAGTTCTATGACCTGTGACCCACTTCAATCTGTGACCAGCTCACCTCAGTCAATGAGGCTCCACCTCTTAAAGGGACTACAACTTCCTGAATAACACTTTCAACTGGGGATCAAGTGTTCAAACAACAGCCTATGGGGGACATTTCACATTCAAACCACAACACTGTGATTACAGTTTTAGTAGATGTCTGTGAAAATATGATTATAAAAAAAGAATACCAAATATGGGTGAAATATAGTTGGAAGACCTTGCATTTAAGCCAAATAATCTTACTTTTATTTCCTTTTTAGTATAGAGGACAAATATTAAGAGTCTTATATTTTAAAGACTAATGATAACTTTCTCACTTCTTGATATATAATTGGACAAGTTGTAGTCTTGATTATTTGTAGTAAAATTTGGTGTAATTTTAGCCAATAACATCTAATATTTTACATGAGATAATTATGATTATAATTTATGTTGGAATGTAGCCTATCTAGGTTGATTGAACTCAGCAGTCTCTCAGGTAAATAATACTTTCTTACATTTGTATAACAGTTTATAGTTTTCAAAGCATTTTTTGGCTTGTTTATACCACATTTCCTATAAAATGGGCACATACAATTTTGCCTGGTATATAAATGAAGAGATGATAGTTCGGGATATTAACTGACTTGTCCAAGATTGTTTGACTTATGAGTAATTTATCAAGTTTCACTTATAATTAAAATTTTAAGTGAACCTACATTGACCCTCACTGTAGGAAGGAACAGAGCAGAGAATCCAACTATAATTGCTGGTTTTCATTCAGCTTTATCAATTCCAGTGTTTCTTATATTTGATTTCATTCCAGTCACCTTAAGGGTCTTACTGTGGCAGTAGTTTGGTGCATTGATGATACTCAGATTCTTGCAGTATCTTTATCTTTTCCATTTGAGCTGCAACAAGTATGCAAAAGAATATTTCACAACAGAACATAGAATTAATGCTGTTCCAGGTCTCTGTGTAAGCTTTAGGAGGGCCTGGCATCTTCAATGCTTGTGTCCAGGAGACTGAATCTTGGAACACATTTCCCTAGCCTTCTAGAAAGACCATGTAGAAATCTGGCCTATGGCAAGGAGAGGCTGAGAGAACACAGGAACAAAGCCTAGATATCCCAGTCTCTGAGATCTGCCTGTGTCCCACCTGCAAGCAGGAAGCAGTCGCAGGACCACCAGTAAGGCAGAGCTCACCTCACTGAGCTCTGCCCCAAGAACTGGAACTATAGAATATAAAATGAGAATTATTATTAGCAAGCTAGTTTTGGGTTAGTTTGTTGCACAACAGAAAAAATACCCAACAATATTCTTGAACAGGCCTTGAATTAGTTTTGATCTTAATGTGATTTATATAAGCATAACATTAAAGAGAAATAATAGTAATGAATAATTATTTTCGAGAAGTTCTTTGACTTCAACTCCACAGTTTTGGCCAAACTTGTGTGAATCTGAAGTAAACCCCTTCCTTTATTGAGTCTCTTGAGAGGATTCTCCAGAAGGAGGGCTCCCTGGAAACAGGCTTGGGGGTGTCTTTGCCCTGGAGGTCTACTTTGACTCTTTTAGGACTTTGTACTGTGTTTACGTCTGTTTTCCCTTAAATTCTTTCCTGTCACAATTGAATTGGATTTGACAAGTAAGGTAAGATAGAGAGCAGCTTTTCCTTTTCAACCTTTTTTTGTTTTAAGAAAGGATTTGGGAGGCTGTGACCAAACAAAGACCCCCAAGCCATCTTTATACCAGTAGAAAAAAGGAGATGCAGTATAATGAGGCTTTGCTCATAGGCTTATTTTTACTCCCTTGGAAAACAGGGTTTTTTGTTTTTTTGTTTTTTTTCTTTTCAACACTAGAATACAATATCCCAATAATTTTTTTCTATAGATAAGAATTAGTGAACTAAAATTTACAACCAAATTTCCTAAAACCAATGGGTAGTTGTAAAATATAGAGCATGTTTGAATTCTAGAGCTATAGAGAACAAAAGAAAACAACAAAAATATGAGTAAAATAATGAAAATCAAGCTACCTTTAGGATTCTGACAATTGACAAAACTGGAGAATGTTCTGAAAACAAAAATGTCTGCTCAAAAGAAAATCATGGAACCTTTGAAACATGAGGTCTATATAACTTGATATTTCCATCTCCCTTCTATTCCACCCTAGTGGTATAGCTAAGATCCAGTAACTGAGGAAGTTGAGGGGGAAGGAGAAACTGAGAATATGAATCTTACTGCCTTTGGAGCTCCATTAAGATTAACCTCCAGCCCAAGAGCATCATTAGTATTTTGTCTGAACTTGCAACTCCCTGGGAAAACTCTTCTCAGAAAACACTTGGCTAGTTGGTTGACTTGGAGCTGTGCTTGGAGAAAGAGAAAGCTCTTCTCCAGGGCATTGCAGGGACAATAGCACACGCTTGGCAAGAGCGCTACTGTTTAAAGAACCAGAGCCTGGCTAGGAATTTTAAAGGAAGTCCTGGAGAACTAACCAACCAGAGGAACATTAGAAAGCTGTGACATGTTCCTTGATGTCTAAAAGTCTGCTTAATACATAAAGCTGTGATATTTGCCTAAGAAAGATCCAAAAAAAATGTCATGTCTGGCTGATCTTAAGGCTTTGTGTCATTAGGAAGTGAAAGCAAGGGTTCTTTTATAAGTCCTTTATAGTTGGAGTTGGCCCTTCATAAAGATACCATTGACAAAGGATGGGACATACATACCTGAGGCAGCTGAAATCATCTTAACAGTCTTTGAATACTGTATTGTATTGACATGAGTATATCCACTAGTAAGCCTGGCTTACAATTAAAATTAGAAACTTAAAAAGGAAAGTTAGTAAAAATTGGTGGCCATCTGCAAGTAATACAATCTGTGCAAAATAGTTCATAAAAGTGCTGAGTAGCACAGTTTGAAAAAAAAATCCAGATACACTAGGAGGACAGTGCCTTAAGGATTCAGATATGCTACAAAAAATATCCAGTTTTAAACAAAATATTTAAACTTCAAAAACTATGAAATATATCAGGGGATTTGGTAAGTTGGTGAAAGAATTTACCCTTTAGATGAGAAGAAATAAAAGTTTATTGAATACTATTGCTAGCGCAGCAGGCAAGGTAATAATCAAAGAGCTACTTACATATGATAATTAGGTACAGGAGAATGAGTCCTATGTGGGTACAGTGAGCCATTTTGCTGCACTTTCCATCCATGGACTTGCTATCATGCAAATGAAGGTGGCTTTGTGGTATTCAGTTATTTTTGCTTGTCAAACCATCCGCTTTGGTAGGATAGGAGTTTTCTGGACCAGGCATGTATTGGAGACCTGTTAACTTTCTGGACTCTCAGTTATGGCCTTCTTGCCATAGGAAATAACACATACCCAGGGCAAAATGAGACAGCTAAACAAAGCCTGGCAGCAGAAGGCTGCTCTTCATCAGTCCATATTTCTTTTAATTAATTGATTTTGATTTCTTGAGACAGGATCTCCCTATGTAGCCATGGCTGGCTTGGACCTTACTGGGTAAAATTGCCTGGGCTAGAACTTATAACCCTCCCTCTATTTCTGACTCCAGAGTACTGGGATTGTAGGCATGCTTTACTATGCCCAGCTATGAGTATGGGATATTTTATGAGATTTGTAAAGGTAGATGTTATAAATATGAAAGCTCAAAGAACTTAGTGAAACATGTCTTAAGGACTAAAAAGGAAGAAAATTATGTTTCATTAAAAAGAGAATACAATGTTGATTTTGAAAAGAGCCACATGGGTATTCTGGAATTTAAAAGCATAGCAAATGAGTTGCCAGAGGGACTCAACAGCATACATGAAGCATACGTGAGTCATCAGGGGAAGTAGACAACTTGGAAATAATCCATGGAGACTAGTGTGAAGAGAAACCCACTGCTCAAACAAAAGACAAGAAAAAGAGACTTGAAACATCATCACATGTATCAGCGTAGGCATAAACAGAGCTCTAGAAGAAGGAAAAGGCAAGAATAATATTTAAAGCAACAATTTACAGAAAGCTTCTCAAGCTAGTAAAAATATATTAATTTATACGCTCAAGAAGTTCAGCATAATCTGAATAGATTAAATACCAAGATCCTTACATCTAGATACACATTTACCCTTGTGAAAGTGAATGGCAGAAAAAGCACTGAAAGCAGCAGGAGAAAGGGACTTCTTTCCCACAGCAGAGCCTCTGTGAAGTTAGCTAGCTTCCAGTACTTGGGTCAGAAGACATGTTTAACACTGCATAGAAATGACTGTCAATCAGGAGTTTTGTGTCTAGCTAAACTCT
The DNA here is from genome assembly GCA_907164525.1 of Lophiomys imhausi. Lineage (NCBI taxonomy): Eukaryota > Metazoa > Chordata > Mammalia > Rodentia > Muridae > Lophiomys > Lophiomys imhausi. The sequence goes on along the minus strand of CAJQZJ010032076.1, from coordinate 6,006,370 downwards.
TTGAAAATAGAAGATATTTCCAAATAAGTGAAAACTAGAGGGTTTGTCACTAAGAGACCTCTATAAGAAATTGTGAAGGGAGTCCCAATGGTTCAAATAAAAGATCACGCCATGTCTTGTGAAATAAAGACCAGTGGTAAAGGTGACAATAGATTTATGAGAGATAGCTATGTATAAAGACACATGTAATATAATTTTGCTTCTAATCTTCAAACTACAGTTAAGCAAAAATTATAAAATTGTATTCATTACAGTTTAATGCACTTATTTTAACCCAAAAGGGAATAATTTAGGAAAAATACTAAATGTAATCCTTAGGGAGACCACTAAGTAAGTAACTCAAAGAAAATATAGTAAAAGAAACAACATAAATCTGTGAAAATATACTAGACAGTATTTAACATAATAAAGAAGGACTTACAATTGAAGATATTACATAGTGTAGTCATAATCTCATATATGATAGTAATCCTATAGGACATATTTATAAACCTGACACATAATTTACCTGTTATTAAAAATATTTTAAATTATGTTTAGTGTGTGTAGGCTATAGATTATGTGCAGAGGAGTACTAGTCCCTATGGATGCCAGAAGAGTATACTGCCCTCCCTGGAGCTGTAGTTAGCAGGTCACTGTGACAGGCATGTGGGTGCTGGGACTCAAATGCAGGTCCTGTGTAAGAGCAGTGTGTACTTCTACCTGCTGAGCCTGTTTCCAGTGCCCTCTACCTTAGTTAAGATAAATTAGGAAACAAATTTGTAAGGAAATGGAATTATTTGCAAGTTCGTCAAACCTGGGAGAGAAAGGCTTTTATTTACCTGTTTTTTTTTTCTTTTCTGAATCAGTGTCATAGCTTTCTAGGAAATATCAAAACACTTTCAGGAAACTTTCACGTTAGTTACCCTGTCAAAACTGTGAATCCCTTCCTTTGAGTGAAGCTACTGTAGGTGACATCAGAGCTTCAGGCTCTTCCTTTTCCCAGGATGGGCTTCCCCGTGGAGAAAAATTAATTCTTTGGGTTTGTTGTGTCAGGAATCTCAATAGCGGAGGAGGGGAGCACACGTGTCTTGCTTTGGACTGCCTTCTCTCCTGCCAAGGCTTCAGCGTAACTTTATGGTGATAGTAATGCTTGAGTTTCATGTTAAATAATAAGCTCAGATAATTGTTAAGACAATGCTGTCTATGGAGCATAGTGGTTCATAGATCAGTGATTTATCAGATACTTGTTGATAGGTTTTTAAAATGGTTCGCAAAGTGCACAGTGATAAGCGTTTTTTTGTATCCCACAAGTCCTGTAAAACAACGTCAGTTTCTCCACATCTTCAGCAACAGTTGTTCTTTTCTGGTGTTTCGACGGTGGGTGCTTTAGCCGTTACTCAGATTATTATCTTAATGCTACAAATTAGCATGTGTTTTCTTTTTCTTTTCCAAGGAACGTTATTTTTAAGTATTTTCCTATAGTTTTTGCTCATGTTTTGCAGAATATCGGAGCTGGGCTAGTGTTCTGGATACGCTAGGATGAATGTGTAGGGCTGAGCATGTAGATGTCTGCACTTCAGTGGAGTCTATGCAATAGTTTCTGAAGACTTTACTAGGCATAGAGAGCTGTAGTTTTTCCTGTGCCTTTTGATTCCCTAGTGGTAATTTGCATCACTGAAATGCCTTTCCTGCTTCTGTTTCCAAACATTCCCTAAATGCCACATCTGTGAGGCTCACTCAGTGCATAACTGATATACAGCCTCAATGATTCCTGAACCTGGTACTCTCCATTCCACTTAATCCTCTGAATCTTCTCGTGGATCTATAATCACTTCTTCATAAGTTTCTTGCTCTAAGTATGAATGTGTTGTCAAAAATTTGCATTAGGTCAGTAGACTCATCCAGTGTTCTTTATTTAATGACTCTAACCATTTAATTAGTTCAGCTTATTCAGGATATTTATAATGTTTACATTGACATGATGATTATAACTATGTAGTTGTCAGGAGTATTTAAGTTTGGTCATTTTTAATTTTACAAACCTTTACATTCGTTGACTCTTTAGTATGCTATGGTTTCTAACCTGTTTTTAACTGTTGTAAGGGTTATATTATAGTATTATATGGCTGGAGGAGATTATGTTATAGTGTTATACATATAGTTGGAGGAGAATTAAGAAAGGAAAACTCTGCATTTAGCGACAGATCTCTAGTGAGGTCTCTATCACTGTTGGCTGATTTGTCTTGAAATGCATTTCCCATTCCTTCTGAGGAACATCTGACCCATAAGCTGGGCATAATATATTTATATTTTTACTTTTATATCACAGACTTCATTAATATTGTAAATTTGTGTTTGGGGAAAGTCTTTTATTTAATTGGTGCTCAGAACTGAATGAGTGTCTTGTACATGCTAATGTGTTCTACCTCAGAGCTCTGTCCTCTAGTGTGTGAAGTCTTGTTAAACCAGTGGTCCGGGAATGTTCAAGGGAAAGGGACTTTCAATTTTCAGCAGCACTTTAATGGTCTGTACTTGACAAGGGATTGGCTCCAAGGTTTTCTTATTTGAACAATAAGAAAAAAGGTAGATACAGTAGTATAAAATCAAACATATATTTTACTAGTATTTTAGCTTAGAGTATAAAGCGACTATATTGATCTTGGCCAAAGACCTTTTCTTGTGCTGTAGTTCCAGGAAGACCTACATTCATCTGTGCTTATAAGAAATCCAGTTGCATACTTTGTGTCTTGAATATGTTTAGAAAGCGTAAGAATTTATAAAGCAAGCAAGATTCTCAAAGGTTTAGGAGCAAATACTACTTTTCTGCCTGAACATACATGTGAACAATTTGGGATCAAAAGTGAGATGCAAACTGAAAAAGAGAATATGGGGTCTGAATTTCCCTGTGGTATGTCAGTGTGGTTAGACAGGAAATGGTGGGTGTGAGCTCACAACCCCATGCTGGGTAGATGAAGATTGATCAACTGCTCTTCCTCTGTGTCTCTTTCTGCGTAAGTATATGCATTTCTTTGATTCATTTGTCTAGTCCAATGCATGTGTTTTAGATATCTATTACTAGCTATTAGGTTCCAGTGTTTGAAATTTGTTTTTAATAATTCTCAGATCTCTTCAGTCAGTATTATGGAGGAATTAGAGGACCCAATTCCTTCCTTTCTGAAGGAGGTTGACCATGTATAGTTCCTTCTTTTTGTTTTTTAAATTTTTAATTTCTTATTTAAAATTTTTTTCCCTCATTTACATGTGAGGGGGGCTGTCCTGTCCCTCTCTCTTTCTCACATCCATCCATTCATCTATCTTCATGGGAGAAGTGTTAGAACACCAAGCGAAGGTCTTTGTAGCAGGTAATACTTTAAAGAAGTTTAAAATGAAAATATTTCCTAGCCCAAGAGTGCAGTCTTTGCTCAGCTCTCAAGCTTGCTTTGGTATTAGGGAAATGGTTGTGTGTGGGGATCCTGCCTACTAAAGTACAAGGAAAGTAATTGTCCACCTCTAAGACTCATAAATTGATTGGGACTCTGGCCTGTTGAGTTGAGCGCATTGCTGTTTGGCAACATGAAAATTGTTGGAAGGAGTTTTCATAGAGCTGACTTTTTGTTTTCCTTTTCCTTTCTTAAAAAAAAAGTTTTTGTTTTTGTTTTGTTTGATTGTGACTCTAAACCCATATAATTGTATGCAAAGATGGTTTTGTATTTGAACTCTATTTTGTTCTCTGGTGAAGTGTTCGTAACAGTAATAAGAAAATTATTGTCAGACATGTCAGACAGGCAAGTTGGCTTAGCAGGTAAGGGTGCTTGCTGCCAGACCTAACACTATAAGTTTGATCCTTAGAATCCATGTGGTAGAAAGAGCAAACGATTCCTGCATGTTGTCCTCTGCTCTCCCTGCACATGCGTAGTGTTCTAGTTCCATCTTGCTGCTCCGATTGAACACTGACTTAAGCAACTTCGGTGAGGGAAGGATTTATTTGACCTATACTTCTAGGACACAGTCCATCAGTGGAGGAAATCAGGCAGGGACTCAAGCTAGGACTTGAAGCAGAAACCATGGAGGACTGTTGCTTGAGGCTGGTTCTCTGCTTTATGATTATCTAGCTCACTCATACTGTCCAGGGCCACCTGTCTAGAGATGGCACCACCCTCAATGAGACTGGCTTCCTACATAGTTAAAATTAAGACATGCCTACAGGCCAATCTGACTGAGCCAATCCCTCAATCAAGGCTTCCTTCTAGATGACTCTAGGATGTGTTAATGACAATAAAAGGCAACTAAGACATGGACATACACATACATACACAATAAATAAGTAAATGTAAACATTTAGTCCCATAAAAATTAGGTAAAATTATAACAGAATTATATTGAAGTTAATAATTGCCATAGTTTGATTAGTAACTATGAGCTAGTTACATACATACATGTATCTGTATGCCTGTTGTGCCTGTGTCTTTGTGTGTCTGTGTCTGCCCACCAGGGTTCTGTGATTTAGATTTCATAGATGGGAGCATTGGATTAAAAGATCTGGTGACAGTGCCTCATGTCATTTCAAGGTAGTGAAGCTTGGATTTGAACTGTGGTCTGTTTATCACCGAAGACCAACCTTTTAAATACTACTTTACAATTTTACACATTAATATCCGGTGCTTTAGTATTCTTGGCTTGCTTTCAAAACCTTCCCTCTTCCTGTCAATTCTAGAGATAACATTCAATAACTTGACAACAGTGACCTTTCTAAACAAATATAGTGTTACAGAACCAGATGGCCCAAGATTATATTTTATTTTCTGGCTCAAAATAAATTGCCTGCTGTACGCTTGATAAAATCCAAAAAAAAAAAAAAAAGACCCTTCTGTGTCCCAGGACCTCATCAGGCCTCATGGCCTGCCAGTGCCCTTTATTGTGAGCCAATCAGAGGCACAAAGCCCATGTCTTTATACCACAATTTAGAGTAGAGTCTAATGAAAGGGCAAGAAGCAGGGTTTACTACATGCAATTATTCTGGCCTTTAGTAATCATTATGAATTTAGTAGAAGGGTTCTGAGGAATTGGGAGATAATTGTGTGGTTTTGCTAAATTGATGTGAGCAAGGCGATGGCTGATTTATAATTTTATAAGCCTGCATGTTATGCTTTTTGGTGTCTGTTTTTCTTTGGGGATTTTAGGAAGGTTTTCTCATAATCAGCAATTTAATTATTATTTTAAAAATTAGTTTTTATTGTGTGTGTACATAATGTTTGTTTGCATGCAGGCCAGGGCGTATATGTAGAGGTTGAAGGATAACTTTGTGGGCTCTGTTCTTTTTTTTTTTTTCCACCTTTATATGGGTTCAGGGGATTGAACTCAGGTCAGCTGGCTTGCATGACAAAGGCCTTTACTTGTTCAGCCATTTTACCAGCACAAAATTTTTTTGTTGATCATTCACAGTGTGAATGGGCATTTCCTGGCAATGTTACACAAATATTCTTAGAAAACAATTCTACAATAGATGCATAAAGTGGTCTGTCCCATATAATCATAATCACAATACCTCTACAAGCTCAGTCACTCTTAGAGAATTTCAGACTGGGAGAGATCGGTGACACAGAGTGCCATAGAAATGATAAAAAATGTCTAAGAAGCCACACTTAATCATCACCCAGAATGCATGATTAAAAGGCACACTGGACTTGGAATTAGGAGGTCTGTTTTTAAGATATGACCTTGCCATCTGTAAGGAACATTAAATGTTTAGTTTTGTCATTTGAAAATAAGAATTGAATAATAATAATGATGATAAATTCCCTTGTTACATTTTGATATTTTGAGGGAAAATTTAAGGACATGTAATAAAGTTAGTGTGATATTATAATTGGATACTGTTTATACAGTGGTGTTTAATATATGACAAGTGTTCCAAATATCTGTTGTAGTAATGGTCAGTGAAACTAAAAAATATGCTCATCTTTCATAACCACTGCATCAAAGGACTAGAACTTCTGTTATTTTGGGATGCAAACATAGTTATTGCTACATCAATGCACAGAAAGTTTAATACACACGTATCCACCAAAAAGAAAAAAAAAAACTCCAGTGAATTGAAAGTAGATATCAATTAGCTGTCCTCTTTCTCGACTCGTACTCTTTTGCCTGCATTCTGTCCTTCATCACTTGACATTACTATCTCTTGCTCTCCTTTCTAAGTGTTGTTATGCTGTATCCTCACTTATATCTGTTAATATCGACACATACCTTATAGACTAAGATCCAAAAGTGAGGGAGAACATGTGGTTTTCTGTTTTCTGAGTTTGGATCACTTCCCTTAATATTATACTTTCCATGTTCATCCATTTTTTTTGCAGATTTTATTTTTCTTTAAAGCTGAAAGATATTCCACAATGAATATATACAATTTCATTATTTGTTGATAGATGTATAGACTGTTTCCATTTCACTGCTATTGTGAGTAGAGTAGCAATTCCTAAATATCTGTGGTAGGATATGGAGTTATTTGGGCTATGTTTTTTTCTTATTTTAAAGATTTGTTTATTTTTATTTTATGTGTGAGTGTTTTTTTCTAAATGTATGTAAGCATACTGCATGCATGCCTGTTGCTTGTGGAGGCTAGAAGAGGTGTTGGATCCCCAGGACCTGGAGTTCCAGGCAGTTATAAACACCAGTATTTGCACTGGGAAGCAAACCTTAGTCCTCTCCAAGAGCAGAAGTACTTTTACCACTGAACCATCTCTCCAGCTCATGTTTTTTGGGGAAAAAGTTTTATTTATTTATTTATGTGGTCATGAGTACATGCATGCTTATGCACACATGCAGGGTTCGAGCTTACTTGCACTAGGCTACTTTTAGAACCAAGGCGCCAACTTAGAGGGTTGATTTTTTTTTTCCTCCAACATTTTAGTTTTGGGAATTACACTCACATGGTCATGCTTGGAAGCAAGTGCCGTTTCATGTTGGGTCTCTTTCTAGCCTTGCGAAATGCTTTTCTTAATAAAAAGTAAGCTAAGCATGGTGGTACATGACTGTAATATTAATATATAGGAAGCTGGGGCAGGATTATGAGGTCAAGGTTAGTCTGGCAACCTAGTAAGTTCCAGAGTATCTTGGGAAACATAATGAGGATTTATCAAAACCAAACTAGAAAAGAAGAATTAATAAACTGACTTATCTCTGTCTTCATTTTGCCATCAAGGGAGCTTGAAGTCAAAATTTAAATCTTTCATGTGGGTCCTTATTCTTCACGTATTTCAGTTTACCCCCCAGCTTTGTCTATTCTAATTTATATTAGTTTTGACCCTATTTTGTTTTAAAAATATTTTAGAACTTTTATCATTATTTTCCATAATTTGTTATATTCAAATCCATATAGAATGAAGTCAGGCATACACATATCGTGTAAATAAATGACTTTAAACGTTTGTATAGTCCATGCTCATAGCCAGAGTTTTTGGCTACTTTATTGGGTTCTTTTTCCTACCTCCCTACACCTCCCCTGTCCCTTCCAACCCCAGAATATCAGGTGGGAGAGAAAGAAGGTTATAGGCGTAAGGTGAGATGGTATCTTTGATTTCATTGGGGCAAGTTTGATTTTTGTGGTCAGGATATCTCTCACTGGCAGTCCAGCAAACAGTAACCAGCAGCCAGCAACAGCAGCAGGAGCAGCAGGGGGAGTAACAGTCACTGCTTCTCTGAGACTCTGGTATTTTTATATACTCTCAGAGTCCCCAGAATTCCAAATGTAAACCATCTTCAGCAAGCAGAATTACAACCCTGCCAGGGCACAAGGCAAATCATAGTCAGCTGCTGTGGACAATCTGAAGCAGCCCATATCCCACACTTGGGATTAAAATAAAAACATATTCCCAACATAAATAGGTTTTTAAAGAAACCAAAATTCTCACTATACATGCTACCAGCTTTGTCCTGCATTTAGGGGGTTCTTGGTTAAAACCTTAAGCCAAATTATAATTATTGATCTCTACTTCTCAGATTAAAAAAGCTACAAAACTGCAGTTTCTTCTTGTGATAAAAATAGAATTGTAATATTGTAATTTTAAAAGTCCTAGTACTCTCATATTAAAAGTTTTATTAAATGATTCTCAAAATTATATATCTATGCTTTTTAATTATTTAAAAAATCATCACAGTCTCCTACCTTCTCTTAAGTAAGTATTGCCCAAGCAGTAGCATATTCACTAATCACAACCATACATGAAAAGTCATGAGCACAGGAGACTCCCAAAAGACATGCTGGGCTAGAAGCATGTCCTATACTTGCAGAGTACTTTTACCTAATATGTCTTTGGTGGCAGAAATATGGAAACAGTTAATGTGCAGATACCAAAACATACAAACAAAAAAGCCTAAGGTATTTGGGATGTAGCTCAGTGGTAGAACGTTGGCTTACCATAGCTAAGGTTGGCTTGACCCTAAGCACCACAAAGCATGGTTAGGAATGAAAACCTTGACAAAAGAGTTTTGTGGGTTTTTGTTTTGTTTTGTTTTTTAATAAATAAATTTATTTATTTGTTGTTTCAGGTTACATCTCCATCATATTGTCCTCTACCTCTTTCCCAGCCCCGCCCTCCCACCCTCTACCCCCTAACCCTTCCATCCCACTCCTCTGGAGTGGAGTGTCCCTACATAACAGTCCCTTGCCCCAGTTCAGAAGTCATATGAGGGCCAAGAGCCTCCTCATACACTGGGTGCATACAAGGCAGTACCACCAGTGAGAAGTGTCTCATTGCCAGGGAGAGAAAACTAAAAAACAAACAAACAAAAAGTCTATGTCCATGTTCCCTTTGGTGCATTGGTTGTGGTATAGAAATCCTGTACTATATAGCTAAAATCCTACTATAAGTGAATAGATGCCATGTGCATCCGAGTCTGGGTTAGCTCACACAGGATGAGCTTCTCTAGTTCCATCCATTTGACTGCAAATTGCATAATTCATTGTTTCTGATAGCTGAGTAATATTCTATTGTGTAGATGTCCCCTGTAGCATTTTTCTTTCCTTTACCAGCAAGAAGACCCTGGCAGTCTTGTCAAAAAATCCCTAAGCTGAGTGAAACCCACTCTAGCTCCAGGCTAGGATCCACTTTGACACCATTAGGTCAGTAACTCATCCACCTCTCTGTGGCTTCAGAAGAACACCAACATCCACAACGGACTTCTGCTCCTTGAGCACCAGGACCCATAGAGCTGGACCTATTGCCAAGGGCTATAGGGTTGCCTTGAGTACTCTGAAAGTACCCTGTGCAGCTTGCCACCAAATGCCTTAACAAACTATATAAGTTGTAGAATTCTAAAGTGTTATCCTTTGCAGTGTTTTTGTCATTTTGTCATTCTGTTGTGTCTATATGAATGGAGATAACACTCATGAGAATGTGAAGATGTTAGAACTCTGGGGTAGAACATGGCTGTTGGTTGTGTTCTTGGAAGCTGAGATGGAATTTTGTTGTTGTCAGTTCTGGTTTGTGACAGTGGGAGCTTGTTTAGTGTTTGGGGTACTGTGACCACGTAGCCTCAGCTTTCCTTACCTGCCCATGTCTAGTCCTTAGCAGAATTGATCCTCCATTTTCATATGTGCTTTGATCTAGGATTTATTTACTTATTTTTATGTTATACCGATGAATTCTTGACCTTTACCCTCCTTTCTAACAAATTTGAGAAAGGAGAATACAATGGTGCTTCATCAAGATTGCAGAGTGGGCCTGTGGACAGTCACAGTCTCGATGTTGACAGGTCAACTGTAGTGTCCAGTGTCTCTCCTGAAACTCGGTTAGGGTCCTGAATAGAGGGGAGTAATTTTAAAACCATATATTGTTGCATGTCAATGTTTTCCTTACATTGATGATTTTGTATATTTAGACCTTGGTTAATTCCCTTCTAATTTTGTAATTAAAGTTTCATGTATTTTAACATTCATTAGAAAGTAAAAGGGATACTTTTAATGTAGAATTTAAAAATATTGTGTTCCCATTAGAAGAATTCTTGCTAATAAAAAACCCCAAAACCCCCAAACCAAAAGATAGTGTTTAATCACTGAACACGTTGAACAAAATCAAAGGACATTTATATTCATAATCATGAAAAATCACTTTTGTGTACATTGTAGAATACTGTGTTGGAGAGAGTCCACTGATTTTTAAAGTATTTGTGCGTCTGCGTGTGTGTGTGTGTGTGTGTGTGTGTGTGTGTGTGTGTGTTGTGGAGGGCTGGCAGTCACAGCACAGCTTTCCTGAGTTGGTTCTCACCTCCCTTGTTGAGATGGGGTCTCTCCTGATGTTTATATTGCTGTGCTGTAGGATAGCTGTCCAGTGAGCTTCCCAGTGATTTTCCTGTCTCTACCTCCCACCTTGCAGTGGTAGTGTTGGAATTACAGATACTAGTAACAATATCCAGCTTTCCCATGCGTTCCACTGGGATTCAAGCAGCTGCATCTCTACTTATGGAACTATCTTTCTGGTCATTGTCCTACAGTTTTTATATTGTCTCCCTCTGACTAATTAAAAAAAAATCCTTCATTTGATATGCTGTTTAAATTTGAAAAAATAAATCAAAACTAATTACTTCTTTGCTAGGATTCTATGGGACTAGAATAGAAAATGGAAGATTGCTGGGCAGAGCACAGTAGGAACACAGGTGTCCACGAGGCTGGGCATTTTTGCAACAGTTCAACTTTGGAATCTATTTTCATTTCTTTCTCTTTTTGCTAAATGAGGGAACAGGATTTCTCCCTTGATGGTCAACAGTCTGGGCTTTTACTTGCATGCTTTTTATTTGAATTTATATGGATAAGCCTTGTGTCTAAGTTTTGCCTCTACTAATTACAGAATGAATAGCACAAAATAATAGGCAGTTTTTCTGAAATATCAAATGAGTTAGTTATTATAGAAGGGTGTAATTCTAATACTTTACTATGTTGTTACTTTGTCCTTCAGAATGTTTAATATTTTATAGTTAAATTATGAGGGTTTTTTATAAAAAAGAAAACAATCAGGCAAAAATATTAGAAATGTTTTCAGTTGTCCAAGGCTAATATTGACTTAAGTAGGTCTAGGTTTCCATGGTTGACAGCTGCAGATAATTAGCTTTTCTTCTTTAACAAAGAAAGCAAATGGAGCTGCAAGCAGTTTGCCTTCTCTGTCATCATAACAGTAATGTATGTATTTAACTTCTGCAGTCCCTTAAGTTCAATGACAAGCTACTACATCACATACAGAAGGAGTGACAGGTGAGTGCTGAAGCCCTTTATCTGCATGGCAAAAGGGTGCAGTGATTGACAGCGAACTTTCTCTGTATAAGAAGTAGTAGTTCTGTGTCAGACATAGAATTCTGAAAACCATAGAGTAGGCTCATGAAATGAATTTTGGAAAGGGATTGTCACTCGGTATATCTGGGTGCCACTTTTTCCTTGACCCTGGGTAAAGGGCACAGATGGTCAGTTTCACCTGACTGACACAGATGTAGAAATTTCAAATATATTCGGATTGTAGCTCAAGATGGATCCAAACATTAGATCAAATCAGGACTTAATACTACTCAGTAACTGAAAATTTCTTCATCTGCAACTGAGTCATCATTTAAAGGAACAGAAAACATCTATTCAGTGAAGGATTTAAGGCCATAAATTGATCTATTCTCCAGTGAAAAACCTCATTTTCCTACATCTTAAATACAATTTCTGGAAAGATATCACAGGTGGTGGGTGGTTTCTTTTGGTAACAGTAGCTAAATGATCATGTTTGAAAATACCCAAAATTATCGGTGTGTTTTGGTTGTTGTGACTCATGCCTAGGAGATGCAGGTAAAACTGATTTTGTAAAAATATGATGAGGCAAGTATGGCAGTGCTGCTTATTTGCTTGGGCACTCTGGTGTCAGTGTCCCTGTGTGCTGGCAGCCTCTACTGGCCAGTGTGAAGTGTAGCATTGACCTCTGTTCTTGGCATTCCTATTGTCAAGATTGTATTCTGTATCAGTGCTTATATATATATATATATATATATATATATATATATATATTAATCTTAACTCTCATTACTGTCATCTTTGGAAGATTGCTTCATTTGTTTGGTATCTTCATTTATATTTATTAAAAAGTCTACTCATTTAATCTTTGTTCAAAAATAATATCATAAATGCATGGATATTTTTAGAACCTGAAGAAGTCATAAATAGAACTCAGCTGAAGGAATATTTCTAATAGATAAGGAAGATTCATGTTCATAAAATTTAAAATACTTTCTGCATTGAAAGGCTTTCTGTGCAATCCAGAGATTAGTCACTTACTTGTGATTGACAAACAACCCTGATCCCTGAAGGAAAGCTTTGATTTGGTGATAAATTTGATTAAATATGCATTTAATATTTAAATTTATATAAACCAATTACTTTAGTTTTTTAGGAGCTGGGAATTAATTCTTACTGTGTTTTATGAATTTGGATAACTCTGAGAGATGGAGCAGAATTTGTGTTTCAGTGTCATGTGAGAAGAAGGAAGAGATGTCATTTCCATTGCTTTCCAAAAAAAAAAAATCAATCCTATGCCCATTCCCTTGCTCCTGATTACAGTTTGTGTTCTTTCTAGAATTTCATACAGATGGTAGGATTATTATATTTTCTTCTGTTGTGCCAAGAATCTACCCTAGGGCATCCTCCATCTATGCCTGAGTATAGAAGTATGCAGAATGTAGTTTTTGTACTTCTCTTCTAAGACTCTTCCCTGTACTCAAGTCAGTAGCTTGCTCACTTTTATTACTGGATAGTATATCACTGTATGTAACATCACCAATTGTTTATTCTGTGTGAAATAGGTGATGGGAAGTAGATTGTTTCCCGTTTATTATGTTATGAATAAAGGTGTTACATAAATTCAATATAAGTATTGATAGGGCCATATATTTTTAAAAGCTCACCCAGACCAATTAACACAATTAAATACCTAAGTATTAGGGTGAGGGAACACTTAACTCTCTACAAGTAAGTTTCAATATGTTTCCCACATTATCTGTACTATTTTACATTGTCATGAATAATGTGTTGGCTGTAATTGATGGACATTCTTGCCAATGAAGCACAATGTAATTCACTGCAGTGTTAAGTTGTATTTCCCTAAAATGACTGATGTTTTAATGGGATTTCATGTCTTTATTGTCTGTATACATATTCTTTTATAGCATCATATTTTGAAAACTTCTCCAAGCCTTACATCCAAATCTGTGGACATATTTTTTTTATTAAGTTGTAGTTTTAAAGAATAGGAGTTTTTAATTTGAGAGAAATTCAACTTATGTTTTTTCCCTTTGGGTTTTTATATTAAATATTTTTAGTGTCTCATCCAATGTCATCTTATATAATTTTTTTCTAGGAGTTTATAATCTTGTTCTTAGTATATTATTTTTTTGAGTTAACTATTATGGATGATACTAGGTAACATTATTGTATATGACATTATGGGTGGGTATTCAGTTGGTATTGTCATTGAAAATTAATTAGCTGTATAAATGCATGTGAGTCTATTTCTCTTCCATTTTTGTCAGTGTCTCTGTGTCAGTAACACTAATTTTTTAATTACTATGACTTTGACTGAACATTAGGTAGTGTATAAATTCCTCCATTTTATCTTACATTTCAAGATTGTTTTACTTACCTTAAGCCCTTTGCATTTTTCATATTTAAAATTGAAAGTTAATTAATTAAATTTCTTGTGATAATAGGAATTCACTCTAGGGTCTCCCATATGCTTGACAGTGCTCTACAACTGAGTTTAACATATAGCCCTCCCCCCTCCTTTTAAATTTACATTTATTTGTTACTTCAAGTCACATCTCCATCATAGCTCCCTCCTTCCATCCTTCTGGGTTCCACCCTCTCATCCTCTACCCCTCTCCCACCTATTTTACTCCTCTGGTATGGGGTGCCCCTACATCTCAGTCCTCCTCAGTTCATCAGTCATATGAGGGCTAAGAACTCCCTCTTGCACTGGGCGCCTACATGGAAGCTCCACTAGGGCAAAGTGTCCCATTAACGGATAACAAAGTCCATGTTCCTGTTCCCTTTGGTCTGTTGGTTGTAGGACAGTTATCCTGAAGTGAACACATGACTTATGTATCTTGCTGGGTCTGGGTTAGCTTACTCAAAATGAGCTTTTCTAGTTCCATCCATTTGGCAGAAAATTGCATGATTTCCTGGTTTCTGATAGCTGAGTAGTTTTCCATTGTATAATAGCTAGAAACTGGAAACAACTCAGATGTCCCTCAAATGAAGAATGGATTAAAAAAAAAACTGGTACATTTATAACCCTGTTTTTATGCATATTTTTTAGACAAAGTTACTAAGTTGCCAGACCAATCTTGAAATCATTCTGTAGCCCAAGTAGGTCTTCAAATAATAATCCTCCTGCCTCACCTTCATGAGTAACTGATATTATAGGCCTATGCCATAAAGCCGAGTTTCACATACATTTTTATAAGTCTATTAGTATTTCATCTACCATAGATATTTTTCCTTTTCACAGGATTGTATGTAATGATCCAGGAAAATGATATATTTCTTGATTTGCTTAAATGTTCTTTGGTTTCTCTCATTGTTGTTTTAAAGTCCTTAGTATAGAGTTATACATTTTAATAAAAGTTTATTCCTGTCATATTTGGTGTACTGAATGGTATTTATTAATGGAACTATGGATGTAATTATGTGTACTCAATGTTTTGTCTTCTCTTTTGTTTCATTGTTCTTGCTAGCTTTTATGCCAGTACCAGACTATTTTCATTGCTGTAGCTCTGTGGTATAGCCTGAAATCTGGAATGATAATCCCTACATAGCCTGATATCTGGAATGATAATCCCTACATAGCCTGATATCTGGAATGATAATCCCTACATAGCCTGATATCTGGAATGATAATCCCTACATAGCCTGA
>CAJQZJ010032076.1:5887200-5936140 GCA_907164525.1 Lophiomys imhausi | reverse complement strand
GTATAAACTGGACATTGGGAAGGTATACTGGGCCAATTTACTCTCATAAATGTGGCATATTTATATCTATTGTTTTGTATAATACTTACTGTTATAAGAGAAGGAACCATCTGTTGGACTGAAAGGGGAAACTTCTGGGGGGAAGAGGGTGGAAGGGCAGGATAGGAAGGGGGAATAGGGAGGGGTTTGTTACTGAGATGTAACTTGAAGAAAAAAAAATAAAGTATTTAAGAAAATAAAAAAAAGAAAGACCAAAATGCTAATTCCAATTCCTACTTCAACCAAATTCACCAAAATTATCATAATAGTTACTTTATATAAATTAATCTAAATATGGCTGTACTCAATATAAATTATAAAAATTTTAGAAGCCTGATTCAACATAAGTCATAGCAATCTTACTTCATAATCGTAAGTTACTATTTTTAAACTGAAGAACAAGTAGTTGGACATTAATAAACTTTTACATAAAGGAAGAACCAAAACTTTATAAAGGTTTTGAAACATAAAACTTTTATTACTATTACTCAAATCAAGAGAAGGTAAGCCTCCTTTAGTTAAAATTGTGGGTCTATAGGGCTGGAGAGATTGCTCAGTGGTTAAGAACATTTAGTGCTCTCTCAGAGAATCAGAGTTTGGCAACCAGCATCCACATCGGTCAGTTTACAACTCCAACTGCAATGGATTTGTCAACACCTTTTTCTGTTCTACACACCCAACCACACACACTCCTATACCTCTCCCCCCCACACACATACACCATACACTCACAAGCATATATGGATATACACTTAACTAAAAATTAAAATTTTAAAAACAAAATTAGGGAATTAAAGTGTGTACTGTTTTTTTGAGGAAAATACTGTTAGCATTTACATTCCTGAACAGAAACTGAGTGTGAATGTCTACATTTTGATTACTCTAGAGTTGATTATTAAGAAATTATTCCAACTTTAAACAAATAAGGATATCCAATTACTTTCAAAAAGACTTAATACAAAATAATAGGAATATTTGAAATGGTCTATGTATATACATTTAACATGCATTAAAATGTAACTAATGCATTTAACATGCATTAAATAATCACATTATAAATTTTAAACCTTAACAAAATATACTTTGATTATTTTACCAACACAGAAAAAAAAAAAACAGTAAGACTTGGTTTTTTGCTTTTCTACGTAGGAAATAAGTAACTGAATGAAGTATACTGCAGCCCTAGACTTCTCTTTTAAAAAACAGGTCTAGGGAAAGTTTATATACTGCAAAATGCAACATTGTCACATCAAAAGATAAACTAAGGAATATAAGAGGAAAACTCATGACTTTCTATATGATGATCGTCCTGGTTCTTTATTTAGGTTTGATGGTGTGAGTTTTTAGGAGGGTGTACAGTAAATCTTGTATGTTAAGTTCATCCTTAGAAAAGGTAAGGGAATGATAACAGTGTAGACTGCTCTACCGTCATCTTTCTGTAATAATCAATTGGCAGTGATGAATGCTGGAGATGATTAATCAGCACACTTGTGGCTTACACAGGTTGCCTGGGTAACATTTTTCACTTTTCAACAAAGGCTTTCTCTTACCTAATTCTTTCCATGACTCAGAATAGATTATAAAAGATTGTTGCTTCTTCAAAAAATGAAACATGAGGAAAAAAAATACTGTTGACTGGTTTTATCTTAAAGGACTAATTACTTAAAGGGTAAAATAAAACAGTCCATTAGCACTGGCGCCAAAGTAATGAGACCATGTGAAAATTGTGTGCCATTTGCTTTGCTGCTGATTATCAAGAGAAGCCATCAACTGGCACAGGTGTCATCCAAGCTTTTCCTCTCACTCTTGTCTAGATGACAGAGGCCAAAGAGCAACACAAAAATACAGTGTCTAGCTAACAGTGTGGAAAAAAGAAAAGAAAAACTAAACAAATTCCCTAATGATGCCCAATGTTACTCTTGCTTCTGGTAACAAAAACTGCATGATATACGGAGATTCCTACAAATATATATAAATTTGTCCATGAAATTAATATTCCAACTTATAGGTCAAAGAAGTCTAAAGAGATTAAATAAGTTTAATTGTTTAGAAATTATTAATAGCAAAGAACTATTAATAAATAAAGTCTGGATTCAAGTCTACATCTGTCTCAATTTAATAATAACGAGCAGTAAGACTTTGGCCTTTTTTTTTTTTTTTGGTTTTTCGACACAAGGTTTCTTTGTGTATTTGTGTATCTCTGGCTGTCTGGACTCACTTCGTAGAGCAGGCTGGACTCAAACTCACAGAGATCCACCTCCCTCCGCCTCCCAAGTGCTGAGATTAAAGGCGTGCACCAACACACTTGGCCAACTTTGGGCATTTAAAGAAAAAATTAAGGATTTGAGCATACATGCATATCACAGGGATTGGTTATGTATCATGCTTCGTGGATACAATCTTCCCAGAGTCGCCAAAACAATATAGGCTTTGCCATTGCTCTATGCTGTCCACCCAGAACTTAAAAGTATGACAGCACACATTTTGGTCACAGGACTTGGCAAAATCAAGTTGTTACTGAACTGGAAGCTTCTTCTCTGCTGGCCAGATCTCATAGTATTGGAAGGTACTGTGCTGGCTGTCGTAGGGAGAAAATCATCAACATTCTACCCAACTGTGAACCCCATGAGCTACAATAATGACAAAAGTGGCAGGAAATTTAGGGGTTGGCCAATACTTTCTGATTGGATATAAGACCCACTCTATAGGAGGAAACATATCCTAGCATTGAAAATCTAGTCAAAAACCCAGGTTGGTAGACCACAAGGGTGATCTACTAAAATTCTGTTCAATGGACATAGTATTAAACTGCCATCTAAATTCCTATCTCTATACCATAGATTAGTGAAGCTCTCAGACCTCACCAGAGAAGCTTCTTTATGCAATGGATGGCAGTCAACAGAAAAACTCACAACTGGTCAGTGGGCAAATAGTGTCTTTGGACTCCTCAGCTATATCACATTACCTCCAAAAAAGGACCAGGGACCATGGCAGGAGGGGCAAAGCCAGAGGTCATGAGTAACCTGAGCAGAACAGGGTCTTCTGCACAAGACAGGAATGTTGCCCTCATGAACTCATGGTTGTGTGCCTTCCTGCAGAGGGTCTGTACAAGATAAAACCGGTCAATATTCCAATGTGGGGGCGGGGCTTACACTTCTTTCCATGCAGCTAAGGAGCTACCAACAGATGCCAGTTGGCCAAAGAAGGACCATCAACCTTTATATGCTGGTGTGGCTCCTGGCAGGTTGACAATGTTCCAGTGGAGGACTCCACACTAATGAGCATAAAGGCTGCACAAGTACACTCAGTTATTAATTTTTAAAAAGAGAAGGAAAAAAAAAGACATCAAGCTAGAAGGTGGCTTGAGCATCAGGTCTTAGAGAAGTTACAGTCCAGAGTCTGAGTGTCTGAGCAGGGGTGCAAATATGATCCAAATGCATTGTATGGATGCATGAAATTCTCAAAAAGTAAAAATATTTTAAAATACATAATCTTAAAATTTTTAAATTTTGTTTAAGAATATTAGTCTGCACGTTCTGGAGACAACTTGAATACTAGACTGCATGACTGTTGACCCCTCTCACTCTCATTAGTCAGTGACAGGAAAGAAACTCAGTAGCTCGACTGTCAAAAATGTTCTAACATCCCAGTAATAGATTATGACAAAGACATATAAAAGACAACATGGGTAGACACAGTACCCTAAGCATAAAAACTGTGTCTCAATTAGTAGATAACCCCACGATGAAAATTTTCCAGATACAGAACCGCATGCTTAAGGAAAATTTCTTGAGGCATTATACTGTAACTGGTCATGTGAGGGGACAGTAAGTAATACCATTGGAACTTCCAAAAGCTGTCACAAACCAATGAACATAAACTTTTGAGTGGTCTCAAACTAAACCTAGAAGTGCTGATCAAAAGCAATGTGTGTTAAGCATGCCTAAACCCAACACTTGAGAGGTGGAGACAAGATCACATGATCAAGGTAATCCTTGGCTACTGAGTAAGTTCTAGGTCATCTAGACTATAGGAGACACTTGTATCTAGAAAAGAAACATGGGTACTATAAACACACCTCAGCATGGAACAATGAACTAAACAGATCTTAACACGGAACAATGCAAAACAGTCTTTCATAAATTCTGTAACTCAGCATGGCATTTCACAACAGGAAAATGGCTATTAATGTAATTAATTTTGATCTGATCAGTTTCTAGTCAAGAGTTCTGCCTCTCTCCTTTTACTGTAAAGTAACTCAAGTCTCTCAAATAGTTCTTGAAAAGCACTCTAGACATTTTAATAGACTAGGCTATTTTTTGAAAAATATTGCCAAGAAGCCAGAAATGGTGGTACATTCCTATAATCTAAGGTCTTGGCTAAGCAGGAGTTTCTAAAATTTCAGTCCAGTTTGAGTTACATAGTATATTCCACAGCAAACTGAGACCTTGTCTCAAAATATAAGCAAGACATAATCCCTGAAAAGAGTCTCTAGATTCACTCTTGGTAGTTGTACAATCATTGCCATTTTGTGCTGAAGCAAGGAAATCTATGTTAATATACACTTTAAATTATGAAATAACTCCTTTTATGATACTGCCTCAACATAGTGTCCAATCAAGAATTAAAACATACAATTCATTTCTGATCCCTTTGTTAACAACTGGTAAGAGCAAGGGCACCCCTAACAAAGGTTTGGATTGAAATACTGGAAAATACACATCAAAGGATTTTGTTCCACCAAGAAAGTGGTCTCTGGTTTGGTTTTGTAGTGCTGGGGGTCACGCCCAGGATTTCATGTATGCAAGGCAAAGGAGCTACATTTCCAGCCCTTGAGCATCCGGTTTCAAAACTGGCCCTGCTGTCAGGTGCACATTCTTCCTACAAACTCCACACACCAAGTGTAGTTTACTTCCCCACACAAAAGAACTCGTCCTAGCTCATATTTTGGGATGATGACCAAGAATATGTTTGCCCAGTAGGGCATCCCTATGTTAGGATAGCAACAAATGAAAGGCAAACATTGTCTTAAAAGACAGTAGATTAAAAGAACCACTGGAGAATTAAGGCAATATCCCTGTCTCCAAACAGGAGGGTTGCATTTGCCTTTTATAGGGACTGAAAAGCAAAATTAGGAGTACTTACTTTTCTTCACACCCCAATGACAACTTTCCTCTTAAATTTTCTTGCCCATATAATAATTTTCCCCATCACTTTTTCTTTTTATAAAATAGTGAATAAACTTTTCTGCATTTCCTAACTATTCTAATGACAGGCTCAAAGAAATTAACACTATCTAAAAAGAGGAAAGAATACTGTATAATAACACTGCTAAAAATGGAAACAATATATCTTATTTTAAATGTACAGTATCTTAAAGAACTGAATTCTCATCACTGACATTTATTGGCAAAAAAAAAGTGAATATGAGTAGGTGGACCTCAAAAATAAAAACCCTCTGTCTTTCCTATACACATGCACACACACACACACACACACACACACACACACACACACACACTCATTGAAACATTTCTGCAAAGCATAATGCTAGTAATCAAACAAAACATCTACACCATCTTTCATTACATTGAAGTATGTAGCCAACTTCAAAATATCACTTAGATATTTGATATCTAAATATATATTCAAATATATAGAGAAAATAATTCTTTGTATAAATAAGTAAAATTTATAATAGTTACAGTTATTTAAAACCACTGCTTTTACAAAGCTGACAGTTTGAGGATTGGTAATACACTCTCTATATGGCTAACCTTAAAACAAAATACTTAAAGTACTTTATTTTCTTGGATTCAAAACAGTAATATCTTTTAAAACTCGTTTCTAAATAGTATTACAATAAGAAGTGATCACATTTAATCTCATAAATGTTTAACACCCTCAACTGAAATAAAGCAGATGTTTAAAATCAACTTATTTCTTTATGATTGACAGAAGTTCATGTTAGAAAACATTTTAATAAGGATAAAAATCCACACAAATGAGTTTCACTCTCTCTTTCTTCCCCTCAGGACACTTTCCTGGTCTTTTGTGGGGACAGAATGGATAGAATTCTTTTTTTTTTTTTTAACCAAGAAATGTTTTATTTATTTTTTCTTGCAGTAGCATTGTTAATTGCACAAAACCATGCATTGTTTTTGTCATTTAAACATTATCACACAATCCTATTCTGAATTCTTCATCCTTTATGAATACAGTAATAGTTAACTATTCTTAACATAATAATTCGTTCCTTAACCAAATTTGTTCACAACAATGCCCTAAATTCATCATCCATATTGTACACTCTACTGAACACCTGTGAATTTCTTTCTAGCAATCACTCTCAGAGAATCTTTGTTCCGAAGATGTTAAGAGTAATATCTTATTTTACAAATTCTCCTCCTTTTCTAGTTCCAGTCTGGTTTAATAACAACCTCTTATATTTCAAAAAGCTCTTTCATGATATTCTGTTTTTCTGCCTTGATCTCAATCTGCCTGCCCAGTATTTTCTCCATCAGAGGTTTAGTTTCTTCCAGTCTGAACACACAGATACACACAGACATACACACAGAGAGACACATACTTGGGTTTGAGATATATGTTCTATCTTTGCAATAAAGGACCCAGTCATTTATATCAACTGTATACAATTAGCTTCCCAATAAATAAACATAGTCAATAATTCTACTAATTTGCTGTTCTGCATTTCAACTACATGTTGAATTGTTTATAACAGCATCAGTCTAAATTTTAAAATTTAGTCATCAAAGCCAAGCTTAAATTTTCATCATGCTAATTACATTTATGCCCAAAACTTCTCTTACAGGATTAGGAAGTGCCAGTCTGGTCTCAATGAGCTCAAGACTGACTGATTCCTTCAGATAAGAGGAACTACCTTGGTATCTAGTTACTTTTGTATTTCTATTTCTCAAGGAAACTTACAAATAAGAGATATACTTATTTTCTTGCATCCCCTGAGTTTAATCAACTACCTACTCCAAGGATTTAGCTTCCTAATTAGCCCTCAAAATCTATTCTTGGATCTTCATCTTAGCACACAGATTCTTGCTATTCAAGACATTCCCTACAAGAGGTCCCAGGAACTCTTAGAATAAACTGCAAACTTCCCATCAAGACTTCAGATGCTCTTTAGAATACAGCCTCAGTTTACACATTTCAAGATTATACAATTTAGCTAGATGGGGTTTGCTCAGTGCAACCATAGAGTTTATTCTGCATCAAAGAATGTTTTCCTCCTCAGTTCTTTCATCTTCAACTTTTAGGTCTAGAATAAATTCTAGACCCTTATGCTTCCCACAACTATCACTCTTTCCCCTTCCTCTTAACAAGGCTGGGCCTCCCAGGTGTCCCTGTAACAATCTGTCATTATTCTACGTGCAGTAGTCATCTATCTCATTGGACCACAGTGAAGGTGTTCATCTTTACACACAAAGAATAAACTCTATGAACACATGAGCTATGATTAGCTCATCACATGAGCTATGATTACCTCATCACCCAAAAATATGCCATGGTGCCTAGTACACACAGGATGTTCAATCTGATGAATACATTTGTGAATCTTCAAAGAGGATGACTTTAAGACCCTATTGAAACAGTACTATGCTTTCTCTAAGTATTTAATACTTAAAATTCTGCCAAAGTATAATTGTCTGCTCTAGCCATCTGCAATAGTGGAATTCATTAAGAATGTATTTGTCTTTATTTTAATGTGACTTCAATTTCAATTGTTAAATTATTATAATAACTCCCTTTCAATCTTCACAAGACTTTGTGCCTAATTTTTAAAATAAAGAAACAAGGATTAACTAACTTTAAATGAGCAAATCAAACTTTGTGCTACTGCTCTGAACCTTCAGACACATTGTTTACGGCTTTAAAAAGTACAAGTGGCTCCCAGACTGGCACTTTCAGAACCAGTGCTCTAACCACGTCATCTTAGAATAGGTGGCCCTGTTATATTTCTTTGGTTAGGCAGAGACTAACAGATCTTTAATTTTCATAGAGGAAATATTAAGAATAAGTAATTAGCCAATAGTAATTGGTTGATTTCATCACTAGTTAATCATTTAACATTTGTTTGAGTTTGGCCATACTCATCTGACATGAAACTTTCTACAGAAAAGGCTATTCCAGAAAACCTACAGTTACTAATCAGTTAACACTTTATCTAAAGAATTTAAGTACAAATAATCTCAAAGTGAAAGGAATAATAGCTGGAAAAAGAATATAAGTATATTATTTCATCTTTCTGGAAACGTCATAAGGGACATACAATTATTATTCCATTTTCCTATGGATGAGAAAAGCACACGGTATTTAAAGAATCCTATCAGCAGCAAAGTTATGTAAGTAGGAAAGTGAACAGTGAGAACTTAGTGCAATACATAATCCCTAAGGTCCAAGAGAGGCTTTGTGTTGCTTTCCTTTTTATCTCCCAACCATATGTAGTACCCACCTTAGCATATGACACCATAAATGTTTGACAGATCAACTGTTACATAGTCCTACATTATAGTAACTGGATATGCTGTGAGTTTTTAGCGCAGTTAGCAGTCTCCCATGATATATTATCCTCTTTAAAAAGTTTTCATTTCTATTTTGGCAGCCTACAGTACCTAACAAGGTGGTTATCTATTCTTTTCTGTATATCTCAGCTAAGACTAATAAAAATGACTGAATCTGAGGCTGGGGAAAGGAGCTCAAAATGAAGGCACTTACCTAGCAGGACAGGGCTATGTCTTGATCCCCAGCTCTGACCACACATACATACAGAGAGAGAGAGAGAGAGAGAATGAGAGAGGTGGGTGTTGGGGTAGTGTTAAGCATTCTAAATGTTAATTAATTGGTCCTGCTTGCTGTCTGTTACTTACATTGATTCTGATTGGTTAAATAAAATGTTGAGGCCTGAGATTGGGCAAAGACAGAAAAAGGTGGGACTTCCTGAAATTAGAACAGGAAGCCTGAGCTTTAGACAGAGAATTAAGGCATTCCAGCCAGGAGCAGGAAGGAGCCACATACCATGGGGTAGATGCAAGAGGATCATTCCAGATGGCCTGGAACATCCGCTAGTATGGAGAATGGCAGTCCAAGGGGACATATGTATATATGGGGTCATATTTGGGTAATAGACTTAAGAGCTAGCTTAGATGGGCTAGGATTGCACAACTCAGGCCAAAACTTGTTAAAATCCATGTGGTCTCTGTGTGCTCTTTTTTAATGGCGGGTAAAGAATTAACAGCCACCAAACCAATTAATAATAATATAAATACTGTTTAAAAATTTAACTAATTTTTTAGGGGAGTGTGGGGGCATGTTTGTGTGTCTACTATAATCTGCTGAGGCATTAATGCAAATAACTTAGAATCTGAATCTGGGCTTGAGGAATATATTTCTTTCTGAAATCTCAGCCTTAAGCTCTCAAGTACACATTTCAACTCTTCTAAAGGAAGGGGAGTGACTTGAAGTTTCTTAGGTCTCAAAATAAAGGAGAGTCTCAGTTAGTAGTCTTCTGTATAGACACCAAAGTTTGCAGCTTCCTTTCTCTTTAGTCACAAACTGCCTCCTCCCAACAAGTGCTAGAGAAATATACGTAAGAGTACAACCTAATAATATCACAATTAAAGGTAATAACTGAGAAGCAAGGGGCTTAGGTAAGGATGTTGGGGAAAAATAGTGTTTAGAATATTTAGCTCTATTCTAAGGAGACATTGAGGTCCTCTAATCTAATTGCATCTCTGCTCTGGCTTAAGCACAAGGCCATCTTTTATTGACATATGTCAACAACTTGCTGCACAACTTGCTATATTCATTCAGTTATTCAAATGTTCCTACAAGACATGTTCACTGTAGTGGTAAGACGCGAGGAAGGTAAAAATTAACTTTTTGGTTCTCACCTAGGCCTTTTTAACTTCTTTGATTTCTCAAACTGTCCTTGGTAGTTATGTCTTGTACACTGATCAACATACAAATACACATACAATAACATAGAACTTAACAAGTTTCGATTTTAGTTACAGGATACAGCTGAAGGCAAACAAAACAAAAACAAAATGAAACACCTTATTCCTAAGACAGAGATAGTCTTCCTTCATAGCTCCATGTGCAGCCTCCTCCCACAAAGACAGATAATGAAGAAATGAAAAGGCTAGGCTTACAATGCCAAAAGTGAACTCATTTTGCCAAATGACAAGCTTTCCAGTTCAATCATAAATTGTTTCTTGAAATCATGTGGAATATTGACAGTTATGTGTACAAAACAAGTAGGTTTAATAGGCGTTAGAAGAGGTATTTGATGCTTTAGATTGTTATGTCCAACATTTCAATTTACATTAAAATTCTGGCTTTATGCTTATCCAGACTGTATCTGAAAATTTCACTATTTGTTGTTACAATAACTTCTGGGAATGAAAATGTTTGTTTTACATCAAATTATATACAAATTTCTTGAATACTTGTGAGTTTATAAGTTACAGTATGAACAGTTTATTCCTTTGAAAACATCTTTCATCAGCTTAATCCTTTATGAACCTCAATTCATACCTTTCTTACTTAGTTCTGTTGGACTTAACTTCTCTTTTAAGTGACTAAAAAGCATTACAGTTACTACATTCAGTTATCAAATATACATCATAAATTTAGCATACAGCTCAGTTGAACTGATAAATAATTCTATTATAAAATATCTGAGGTGTCAAGCAACATTTGCTTACCCAAATATACAGAGATTATAGGTGATCTTTAAAAACCTCAAGAGATCTGTAGAATATGGCATTCAAAGATGTTCTGTTAACTCAGATTTTTTTTAATATTGAGATATGTCAGCTCCTGACAACACTCCCCATTCTACTCCAAGTAGATGATGAGCATTGAAGAATCTCCATTTGGAGATGGTTGCATTAGTGGCAAGCTTGTCACTGGGCAAGAGAAATCCCTTGCTTCAACTGTAGACAGAATGCTGTCTGAAAAGGACAAAACCTGAAAGCAGGTAAGTTGATGGCCTAGCTCTGCCAAGACAGGGTAGGCAAGTCCTTCATAATTCCTGCTATACAATTCATGTCAATCAGATAATGAGCCATGAGGCTGAAGATAGATGCTCCAACATTATAGAGAGAAACTGGGGAATGTCCAGGCAGCCAGTTGTCTGTCATTTCTTAATTTTGGAAGCTGTTGCTCTGCACTTCCTGTTTATTCAGATATATTTATCCTTCTCTGATGTGATTGAAGATTAGATAGTTATAATCTGATAGTTAAGTTTTAAGCTGTTTAGGAATTAAAAGGATGTTCTAGGTCAAAGAAGTTGTTTTTAAGTTGATAATGCAAGTTAGGATGGAAACTGAGTTAGGTATAGAACTTTAAACTCATTAAGAGGAATAGATAATAGAATATTATTGTCAGTTGCCAAATACATATGGACTGGACATTGGGAATCTATGTTAGACCTTATAATTTTCATAATTGTTGCTTAATTGTTCTTATTGATTTGTATTGAATTTATTGATATAAGAAAAAAGGGCCTTTTATTGGACAAAAAGGGGGAGTGGGTGGGGGAAAGATACGGATTAAATTTTTTTTAAGGGGGTAGGGGGGGGGGGGGGGGGGGTGGGGGGGAACGGGGGGGGGGGGGGGGTGAATGTGACCGAGATGTAACTTGAAGAAATAAGCAAATGTTGGAAATTAAATAAAATAAAATATCTGAGGTGAAATGGCTATGTAAAGAAATATTAAAACTAAATTGAAACTTAATACTTCCAGTCTTTGAAGCTATTCTATACCGAGTGGTTTGTAATAAATTTTAAACAGATTCAATATAAACGTATTTCAATAAGTTAATAATTAGTTATTAAGCAAATTGATGCATAACACTCATTCATAAATTAAAATGAATAGTGAGTGAATTTATGCTTCAGTAAACTTCTTTCAGAAGGAATACTCATTGGTAACTGAATCACTTAGTAAATGATTTTTGGGTTCAAGAGGATAACCAATGATCAGACAACTGATCTCTTTCCCAAAACCAGCATTTAAAATTAAGAAGCGTTCAAGCTCCCAATGCAGAGTCCAAAACCAATATTCAAAATGGTCCTACCAGTTAGTATTAGAGTTAGCATTAAAACTCAGGACTTCAGTTTCTAATAAAAAGTTTTAACACAGCAAGGCTTAGAAGAATATTGTCATAAAGAACAGGGAACGCTGCCAGAAGCACCAAGCACTTATTGCAGAGTGTAAGAAATTCTCATGTCACAGAGAGAATAGAATCCCACAATCAGAGGCTTGCCTACAAGTTCTCATGTCTTTCTCACATAAAGGAATCAGGCACTTTTTCAGGGAATTTAATAAAAATTCAAGTAAATCAAACTATGCAAATGTGTGTGGCAATGCCACCTAAATGTTTGTACATTGTATATATTCTGAGGGTGTTTGGCCCTCTTATACTATTTTGTTATCTCAGGTACTCAGTACTCTATGTTCACTATTTTATCATATAGAGTATCTTTGTTGCAGGCTGAAGATTTTATTACTTCATTTCTGAATGAAACCTACAGAACAGTTGCAATGAAAAAAAAAATCCCAAAAGACTAATTTCCAGTTTATCAGGAAAAGGGATGGGAAAACAAAAATCAACACATAAATAATTGTAACCAAAATAAACAGGGAACAAAGTCTGAATGTTCACTTGAAACAAGCAAATGTAATTTCAGAGTGAGAAGGAAAGCTTTTAGATGAAATGGTGAGTATAACAGCTTTTACAAGGTGCACTTTTCCCTGTCAAATTGCATGAAATGCTTGTGAGGATAATTGGGTTTTATGGTGTGTGTGTGTATGTGCGTGTGTGTGTGTGTGTGTGTGTGCGTGTGTGTGTGCGTGTGTGTGTGTGTGTGTATGAATTTACAGCCTCTCCATGACTCTTGTAATAACTATCCTTATTTTTGCAGTTCTTTCTATGTATTTATTACATTTATCTTTTCATTTTAAAAAGACATAGAATTTCTATCATGTGAAAGTAAATTTGAAACAACATACACTGCTTAAATTCTTTAATGAGACAATATGTTCTGTTGGATTTTAATAGTTTAAGAACTGTCAGATCTAATATACAGAGAAATATTAAAGGATTTTAAAGCAATGTTGAAACAAATACCTTACAAAAATTCCCATATATATGTAGTATTTATTGTGATATTATCAGCTATTGTGTGACACAGCAACAGTAATCTAATATTTATATATCTAAAATCACAAGTCAGATTATGGTTATGGGACAGTTATATGTGGTCTTTTTTTTACATCTTAAATATAACTGAATTAGTTAATTATGAAAAATACATTGTCTTTCATTATAAAATATATTTAACATTGAATAATAGATTCTCTTACACTTAAGAGAACAATATAATTTTATTAATTATGACAATAACTAGACACCCCTCCTCTTCTCCTACTGCCCCATTACTTTCTCTGCTGCCCATGCCAAATAAAAGGACTCCATATAACTAAAAAATAGTGACAAGATAGTACCTCCAAATTCCTATGTTAGATAAACTGTCAACAATGCAGCTTATTTATAACATATATTTTTTAATAATTTATTTTTTATTTATAACATATATTTTTATGTTTATTTATTATTTCAGGTTACATCTCCATCACAGTGCCTTCTTTCCACCGCTACCAATCCTACCCTCCCACCCTCTACCCCTCTCCCTTCTATCCCACTCTTTCAGAGTAGAGTGTCCCTACATATCAGTCCCCCACCCCAGTCCAGCAGTCATATGAGGGTCAAGAGCCTCCTCATACACTGGGGGGCCTAGAAGGCAGCACCACTAGGGCAAAGTATCTCATTAACAGGTAACAAAGTCTATATTCCTGTTCCCTTTGGTTCATGGGTTGTGATAGTTATCCTGTACTATATGGCTAAAATCTGATTATAAGTGAATAGATGCCATGTGCATCATTCTGAGTCTGAGTTAGCTCACTCAGGATGAGCTTCTCTAGTTCTATCCATTTGGCTGCAAATTGCATGATTTTGTTGTAATGGCTGAGTAGTGGAACAGAGTTAACCAGATAATTCACAAAGGAGGAAACCCTAATGACTGAGAGATACTTGAAGAAATACTCAACATCCTTAATCATTAGAGAAATGCAAGTCAAGACGACTCTGAGATTCCATCTTACACCTGTCAGAATGGCTAAGATCAAAAACTCAAATGACAGCACATGCTGGTGAGGATGTGGAGAAAGGGGAACCCTCCTCCATTGCTGGTGGGAGTGAAAGCTTGTACAACCACTATGGAAACCAGTCTGACAATATCTTAGAAAACTTGGAATAGCTCTACCTCAAGACCCAGCCATACCACTTCTGGGTATCCACCCAAATGACTCCTCACCATACCACAGGAACATCTCCTCATCTATGTTCTTAGCAGCCTTTATTTGTAATAGCTAGAAAATGGAAAAAAACAGATGTCCCTCAACTGAGGAATGGATAAAAAAAAAAAAAACTGAGGTACATCTACACAATGGAAAACTACTATAACATTTATTTTATTCCTGAACCTTTTCTCCCCCGCCCCCCTTTGGTTCATCCAGACAACTAATTCCCATTAACTATAAGGCCTCAGTCATAATCTGAACAATATAGCCATTAAAAATCCAGGAAAAGTAAAAAACAGTGGCAACGTGTGTAATGTTCCTATTTGGGGAATAGAACGAAGGAGAACCAGAAGCACAATATCATCATTAAACATATAATGAATTCAAGACCAGCCTGGACATGGGAGTCTGTCTCAAAAACAAATTATTAATTTTTTAAAAGGCAAACTATAATGCTATATATACTTCTATGCAGGAACAAAAATGTCTGGTGTCTGAAAATAATACTATCATTATAAAATCAAATCGTGTTACGTATTCTTGGTTTGTACAATTAGCACTAGAGCACAACTGCACTAAAGTAATACCATTAAAGGTCAAAGTCAGTCTTGTATTACTGGACATGACTCTGTTCAGAGAAACACAAGCTCAGAAAGCAGAGCTAAGCAGGTAACTTCAGGCAGTGGGCCTGAGTCATAGTTTATACCAGGACTTATTTGGATCTCCACAATGGAAGTTCTACTGTATCACTTTACAAGTAATGTTATGAGTTGCAGAACTAGCTCTTAACATGACCCAAGGTGAATTTATTTTTTGTTTTCAAGTCCATAAAAAGTAATTAACAGCACAAAAGTAGAGAAGCAAAGGCTTCTAACAAATTAATAAGGAAAAAATATTTATTCATTTGACTGTTTTTCTTCTTGTACTCTAAAGTGTTTTTAGAAAATAAACACTTTTAGTGAAAGTCAATGAGGAATGGGAAGGGTGAGGCTGGCATTTCGGAAGCTGCTGCTCCCAATGCAGCCAACTGGGGATACCGTAGAGCTCTGGAGCAATGTCAGCAGATACAACAGTATCTGCAGAAACATCACTACCTGGTCAAAAACACAGAGGCAGTGCATGCCTTAAGTGTGCCAATCTCCTCACAAAAGTGCATTTGTCTAGAGAAGGAACTTTACGGTCATCTGAATATCCAGGAAAAAAAAAAGTAACTCTCTGAGTATTTTTTTTAATTGTTGTTGGAAATTTTATGATAAATTCATTTTTCTCCCAAAGTGAGCATTAATCATTAATATAAGTGCTGAAAAATAGCATAAGTGAAATAAAGACTAATGTAAATAAAGAATAGTGTAATTTAGAAATAAGATTCTAATGTGATATATACTGATAAGCCTAAAAATCCCACTTTAAATGCATAAAACTTTCACAGCTTCACAATAAGAAATCAAAAACATCAAGCCAAAACAATGGAAAGAAGAGACAGAGAGAGAGAGAGAACCTTTACTTAGGAAATACAGATATTTCTGTAAAATGTGTATATTTATTGGAACATCATTTTTTGTTATAACCCTTTCTGTTTTAATCTAAACTTACTAAATGTTGAGTTTCTTTCCATGAAAACACTTGTTAAAACACAGTATTACATATATCAAGTAAAACTATTTAATAAAAACACTCAATTCATCTAAAGAGTTGTATTATAACATTTTATTAAAAGTAAGCAATTGTAATTGATGTGCTTACATTTTCCTACAAGAACATACAATAAACTCATTTAAAAAAAAGATTTATTTATTTTATGATTATGAGTGTTCTATCTGCATATACATCTGCAGCCAGAAGAAGGCATCAGATCACACTGTGGATGGCTATGAGCCACCATGTGGTTGCTGGGAATTGAACTCAGGACCTTTGGAAAAGCACTAGGCAGTGCTCTTAACTGCTGAGCCATGTCTTCAGCTCCAATAAAATCATTTTATGAATGTAATGTTTAGGAACACATTCATCCTAGCTTTTGACTTGTCTGAGTAGTTCAAAAGTAACCACTTCAAATTTACTTTTAAAAACCCTGCCCTCAGTATGCAGATTATGCTTTGTTTCAATTTAACTTTCAAAGAAGAAACAAATTAGAACCTTTATGGAGAAACACATCTAAAATTCCTACAGGACCTGGCACAATTTATGTATATAAACCCAACCTGGCAGTTCAGCGCTTTGACATCCAGAGTCAGGACAATCAGAAGGAACACAAGTTAGGCTCCATAGAGCGGCAGCCCTCTTGGCAACTGTGAGTAAGGCTGCAAGTAAAACCCTGACTGCTTTTTCCCCCCCTATGATATCTTGACCTAGAAGGATAATAAATCAGGACAAGAAAAGGTACAATCACTCCCTTCACTGAGATAACCTGAAAAGTGGTAAAGCTACAGGGGAGATTCTTGCTGTGAATTAGCTCCATTTTTAACCTTCTCCTTCCCAGCTACAACAAAACAGAGCCAGTCCATAAGCCAAGGTTTTGGGGGTAGAGGGAAGAGGATGTGAAGTTCAAGGTCTTGATAAGCTGCTTTGCCCAGCTATAGGGAGTTCTAGACCAGGCTGCGCTACATGTGATCCTATCTCCCAAATCTACCTATAAACAAAAAGTCACCATTAATTGAGCAACTACCATGTAGCTTCCACAAAAGTTGACATATTAATTCTTAGTAGACTTGTACAATGTGTGCTGCTCTTTACTGGGATAAACACCAAGTTCCCCAAAGATCAAGTATTTTCCCAAAGTCTCCATTGGTAAAGGGCAACCCCAAGGCACATTTGAAAATAAAATTAATTCAGTAATTAAAAACTATTTTAAGACTATACTCTTGGCATACTCATATGTTTATACATTTTCATGTTTTTGTGTTTCCAAGTTTGTTTCATATCTGAAATTCTTAACATCAATGAGAAAGGCACTCTTAAGAGTTAAATCATGTTAAGCCAATAAGAAATTGTGAAAAATACCACAGATGTGTAGTTTTGGTATGCCCCCTTGAAAGACCCAATGACATATTTGCTATTTTAGCAAAGGAAAAAGCTGCAGTAGCTACCACTAGCATTTTATACACATAACTATTTCTAATCTGTTAAGGATAAACATATAAAATTTACAAGTTTATAAACTACATGGTAGTTGCTCAATAAATCAGCTTCAAATAAATATTAACTCACTGAATACAAGACACTGCTGTGTGATTACAGTAAATGTTCCCAAGATCTGAAAAGCGTTGTCCCCCTCAGCTAGTTCATAGTCCTCTGCTACAGGGGACTATGCCCTTAAGAGTTATCCCTTCCCTTCTGTGTCGCATGAATACAGTGTCTCTGAAACAGTATTTTGAAGCTTAACTTTCACTTGTAAATTGTGAAGAATTTTAAATCCATTGTCCAAGGTCCTTTTCCTTTATCTGAATTCTAGTTCCATAATGTGAATTGCCTATTTGAGAGTATACCACAAAGAGACCAAAGATGACTTTCCTTCTCATAGTATCATATACTAGTGCTAAGTCTCAGATTTTCTTTCTGCAATTAACAAAAGTGGGTGATGTTCCTGAATGTGTCAGCCACTAGTCTTACTGAAACATTATTTGCAACCTGCATCTCCCCAATGTGAACATTATTTGGATTAAATAACTCACTCATAGTAATCTCATCTACACTAATGGTTTCTTGCCTAACACACACACACACACACACACAAAATGTCTCAAGGTGGAAAAGACTGGTCAAAGTTTGAAGAATTAAAAGTGAACCAAAGGGAGCCAGAGAGACGACTCAGCAGTTAAGAGCACTCGCTGTTCTTCCAAAGGACCCAGGTTCAAATCCCAGCACCCACATGGCGGTTTGAAACTGTCTGTAAATGGCAGGGCTTGGTGGTGCACGCCTTTAATCCCAGTACTTGGGAGGCAGAGGCAGGTAGATCTCTGTGAGTTCAAGGCCAGCCTGGTCTACAGAGTGAGTTCCAGGACAGTCAGGGCTACACAAAGAAACCCTGCCTCAAAAACAAAACAAAAGTAAATCAAGGGCACAGACTTGGGAATCAGCCAGTAACTTCTAGAATACACACAAGGCAAAGTACTATAAAGGTCTTAAGATCTACCACGCATTTTAATTAGGTATCTATAAATAAATACTAACTCACTGAATTGTGATAACCCAAAATAGAAGTCAAACGTTTACACACGTAGGACAAAATTGTTTTGGGTGATTCATATCCACATGAAAACTGGGAGTCATTTACAAATCTAGCAGGAGATAGTGCGAGAATTTGAATACAGATCTAAGAGACTTTAATACCAGTATTTGTTACATTATGCTATGTTTGGCCAATTTCTGTCACTTAAAGTTATTTCAACCTGAGTCTCATTGGAAAAACACAAACAAACAAAACAGGAGTTACCATTATCCCTATAAATGGAATGAGTGAGTAGGAAGATTTTAAGAGCAGTGTTTCTCAAATTTCCTACAAGGTACATGCATGTTCTCTGCTGCCAAGTACTGTTGAGAATCATCCGCTTTTTTTAGACTACTTGTGCAATGGTGTAGTACATGAAGCAATGCTACTGTAGGTTAAAGAGGCATACTGGGTCTATACTAACCACTGAAAAGCAAAACAGTAACCAAACAGGTCATAAAAACTACTGCATTTATATAAGAACGTAGCTCTTGAAGCAAAGGAACAAGGAGGGCCAACCAGAATGACAAAGGAGTTAAGGTATTAAGAGAACATGGAGATCATAAATGTTATGTGTCTATTTTCAGAACTCCTAAATAAAGCAAAACTTGAGATTTAAAAATACTAATACACTCTATCATAAATGTAGATTGTAACAACTTCCTTCAAAATTGATGGAGAGAGAGAGAGATCAGCAAAGACAGACTGCACAACAATATGAAGCACCATGGTCTACCTGCATTACTAGGACACCCCATCCAACAACACCAAAACACACACCCTTCTTGAGAACAGGCAGAAGCAGAGCATTTATCAACACAAATCATAATACAAAACATATACATAATTTAAATGTTGTAAGTTTTCTGACTGTATCAGAATTAAGTTGAAAGTCAGTAGTCCAGCTCTGCTGTAGCATTACCCCAGGGTGCCAATCTAGCATGAGTGAGGCTCTGAGTCTGACCCCAACTGCCACAGAAAAGAAAAAGAAGGAAACATAGATTATTTGAAAAATAAATATATGTCCATAATTAATGAACAGATAGTCAAAGGAAAAATAAAAAGAGCGACTGAAAATTATATTAACCCAAACAAAAATTAAAATATAATATACTATAAATTGTAGAAGGTAGAAATGCCTCCATAAACATGAGTAAAGAAAGCACAAATAAATGACTAAATAAATCAATGTTTAATGGGAAACTTAGGAATGAAGATTAAATAAAAGTTTGTGACTCTGTAAAATATGAAATTTGCAAAAATTCTAGGAATATTTCTAAAAGTTGAGACCAAAATATTTACAGAAATATAAAAAACAGTTCTAGGGGGAGCATATTTTGCCTAACAGCCTTTAAAATAGCAAACATTTTTGAATGAGCCATCTCTGCTACAGGAGCTGTGTATTGATATTTGAATACTTCTAGTTCTTATTTCCATCTAATAAAAGCTGACACAGATGTAGCCTTTATCTGATTAATGTGAGAAACGTGTGCGTTATCAATTGTGTATAGTCACACAAGCTAGAATAATAGAAATGCTGAATTCTCCATCCATTCCCTGGAATCATACCCTGGCCTATCACTAACAGAAGCCTTGAGAACGAGGAAGATAGTTAACAACTACAGCTTAGTTTTCTCAACTACCTAGCTGAGAATCAGTAATAACCACCTCCTAGAGTGATCACAAGAACTAAAGACATTGCCTTTTTGGCTTACAAATATGTCTGACGCTATGTAAGAGCTAAAGAAATACTAACTATTAGGTAGTATTGATTTATCATTATGGAACCTTAAAGTCAAGATGTGGACTGAATTAGGTTAAAATAGGATATAATCACAGAAAATGTTAACATATTTAAGTAATTTGCAAGTATGAGTCAAAACAAAAGAGGTAATTTTCTTTTCAAAGTGAGGACAATGAGTCAATGAAGAATTCTGTATTTAAGGGACTGGTTATGGATCAACCAGCAAATGTGGATCAAACTCAGCATTTCAAATAATATGGGAGTTCCTTTTCCTGCTGCCTTCAACTACTCCTTATTACATGTTCCACTCAACCAGTCAATGGGCTTGAATGGTATTACAAAACATAACATTTATTTCTCAATTTGTTTTTAAATGGCTAAATGACAGCACTCAGCAATACAGAACCTGTATTTCATTTGGTATTTAAAAAAATAAAAGTGAATGTGAGACACATTTATCTAGTAAGCTTAATCAGTGTGTGTATAAATGACTTTGCAAATAAAATATTAAATAAGCTAGGTTATTCTAACAAACTGTTTTGAATACTAAATAGTGGATCATGCTAACTGCACATTCAATAACTGAACGCTTACCCACAACCATGCATAAGAGATGAGGAAGTCTGTCCCTGTAGCACATGATGGCAAGGAGACAAACGAGCTAGAGAAAGCGAATGCATGTGGGGACCAGGGCACCCTGGGTTCTGAGTTGCTTCTTTTAGCCAGCTAGCAGAGTGAATGTTGCCACAGACATCTGCTACACCAAACAGCATAAAGCACTCAAAAGAGAAGGCCAGAAAAAAACATGAAAACATTGGCTAAATACTAATGAGATATTTGTTGGTTCCTGGAGCCCAATCTCTACTGAGAAGCCAGTAGGTGAATACTTAAGTCCAGAACAAAATAAGAATGGAGGCTACTCTGAAAACTGACTGAGGTCATCAATACTATCGTCACCAGACATTTAGCTAGAGGTTCAGCGTTTACATAGTACTTTCATATGTAAGTTTTTGTCTATATTTATGTGTGTTTTATTCAGTCCATATGTTATGTATGAGTGGAGACATTTTTACTCTAATTCTATTTAGTAATTAGAAGAAATGACAAAGGTTAAGACTTTTCTGTGGTCACAATGACAAGTAAGTGAGGAGAAATTTGATTTCCACATTTCCCAACAGGTAAGGGCTGAGTTCTGAATGTGTCAAGGGCCATTCCTATATCCCACACACAGGGCTAAGTGAAAGGGGCAGGTTTCTAGGCCAAGCCTGCGATAATCTTTACAGCCCTCTGCATCCTTCCAAACAGCGTCCTTGTTTTATCTGTCTCAGTCTTCAGCCCTTCCTTTACTTCTTAACATTTCATTCCTGGTTCTTTTTAATATTTGATTTATCAAGGTAATCTGGAATCAAACCCATGTTATCTCCAAGGTCTGACCAGATATAATGTATTCTACTTATATAAAAATACGAGAAATCAAAAAACTAAGCTACGCAAATTTAATAAAGACCAGGAATTGATTGGGGATAGAGGAAGGCATGCTAGCACTTAGAGTCACCAAGTAACTTTAGGTGTACAAGAACATCTGCCTCAGTTGTGCACCCAAAGGATGCTGCTGACTCACACAGAGATGCTTGCATATCATGCTTATTGCTGCAGAACTCCCAGTTACTAACAACTAGAACCAGCCTAGATGTCCATCAACACAAGAATGGACAATGAAAATGTAGGGCTTATACAGGATGGAATGTTATACAGCAAAAAGGAAAATAAAATGATAGCACACAGGGAACAAATGGCTGCAAGTGGAAATCTTTCTGCTTAGTAAAATAATTCAGATTCATAAAGTCAAGCACCTCATTTTTCTCTTACATAGAGAACATAGATTGTAATTTGTATGTATGAGTGCATATGTGGGATGATCATGAAACTAAGCCAGAAAGGAGTCCGTAGTAACAAGACTGCATATACAAGACCTAATAACAAGAGCACTACCCTACACAGCAACATAGATAAGGAAAGTTTCATAAGGTCTCAGTGAACAGAGACAATTAATTTCTGCCGAGA
This sequence comes from Lophiomys imhausi, assembly GCA_907164525.1. Lineage (NCBI taxonomy): Eukaryota > Metazoa > Chordata > Mammalia > Rodentia > Muridae > Lophiomys > Lophiomys imhausi. The sequence goes on along the minus strand of CAJQZJ010032076.1, from coordinate 5,913,689 downwards.
GGGAAAATCAGATTCTCCAGGAATGAGCTTTCTGACAGAAAGTCCAATACCAACTGGTCGTCCCTAAACACCTAAGCACCACTAAATGGTCTAAAACAATTGTGTGGATACACACATACATATGAATATCTAAGTGTAACAATAATAATCCAAAAGAGAAGCTGTGAATTTAAGAGTGAGGTGGGAATGATGTATATATCATTGTATATATGATGTACCTACTCATGGATAAAATCTTCAAAAAAATTAAATTAAAAATAATATAATACGTGTGACATGAAAGCAGAAGGAAAACTACTGGGGCATATTGGGTGGAAAGATAAATAGGGAATAGCAAGGAAATAGTACAAAAAAATGTATGTATTAAAATGCCCTAATTAAATCCATTACTTTATATAGTATTTTAAACATATAAAAAATTCAATATGTTGATTATGATGGTGACTATGTGGACATAGCTGTTAAAACTGAATAAAATACTTCAAAAGTGGCATCTTTTCTGTACTCTGTAGTATACACACACACAAACACACACATATCAATGATTTTTTTCAAAAGAACAAAACTTTAGAAGTATTGTGTTTACAACAAAAGACAGTATATCTCCAGCACCTATTGTACCAGTCAGATCATACTAAGACTACAGTGGCTACATCTATGAACCTTGCAAGCTTGTGTACAAGCTAAGAGAGCCAAAATGTACTGTAAGTGTATCTGATTACTCATTCATACATGTGAAAATGTTGCTGTTTGGACTGGTGACAACAGGACAAAATAGAGACACATATAACTGACCTTGGACACTTGAAAGCTAGCTTCCGGGGAAAGAAATAAGCTTCTACTAGGTAGAAGTTGTAAATGCACAGATTGGTCTGTCTAAATAAATAAAAGACAAATACTATTCTAATCAGAGCATGCACCAAATACTGAATTGCATGTTTTAAACATGTACTGTCTATCAGAGAAAGAGTGAAAAGCTTCCTAGTAAAGCACTATACTGTCAGGTTCAACTTGTCTTGCCAAGCTAGAGAGGACGTTAGGACAATGGAATCAATGTCCTCTAAGATTCCCCTACGTTATGTTATGTGCCTGTGAAAACATACAAAGTAAAATGTACAGTCTGCAAGCAAGCACTGAATTTATAACTGAATGTTTCCTGTGTATCAGTACTTCATAAATACATGTTAATTAAAACATATTGCTGTAATAGCAAACATATCCAAGGCAAAGTTCTTGTTTGGTATAAACTACCTAATCATAAAATTCGACCTTAATGGAAAATAAAATATAATTTAGATTATGTTTCTTTGTTTTGTTTTTCCTTTGTCTTTTTGAAGCAGAGTCGCTCATTGCCGAGGCTGGTGTCCAACCAATTATGAAGCCAAAGCTAGACCTGAACTCCTGATCTTCTGCCTCAATTTTAAATTCTTGAGATTTACAGATGTGAGCCACAATACCTGGCAACTGCTTTACTGTCTGATTTAATTTCAATTACACCTAACAACAAAAGTAAACTGTTCATAAGGAAAAGCACAGCGAGCTCTATGCTTCCTATGGTCACCTTGGACAACTGGGCTTTCCACTGTTGTACAGGCCAACTGGGGGAAATTACATAACAAGAAGTGGGAATGAGAAGAAATAAGGACTTCTGGCAGAAATTAAAAGCTACAGAGGGTGGTAAGGATGATGGTACATGTTATATACACAAATTATCTGCCTCACCATTTACTTTTTACTTTTTTCAAAGACAATGACTTTCAGTTTCCAGGGCTACAAAAGACATTAACTTCACCTTTGTTTTCTGAGAACACACAATCCAGACACAATAGAACTGAGGTTGAAATATTATCTACATTAATTGAATCAGAATATATATTAAGCCATTTACTGAATCTACAGAGACAAATACCTTCTCTCCTAGCACATGTAAATATGGAAATATGTTGCCTTAATGTCAAATAAATCATACTAGAAGCATTGAAATGAATCTTATGTCAGTATGTTAAAACAAACAAAAGCTAAGTTGCTGGACCATCTCCAAAGGTGCACTATTGTTTAACTTTTGAAGCTATGTGTTTCACACTTTAAAAAAATTTTTCCTGGGTAAAATTCATGAGTTATTTCCCTAAGTCATCTACTTTGAGATCATTCATATAGACATCACAAAGTCATTTTTAACCCTAAAGTTTTTTGTATATTTACATTTACAATAAACTCAATACACATTCCAAGACTAGATACATAACATGTAAGTTCTTAGTTGCCTAACATTATTGCTTCTAAACAGAGCATGGTGGCACATGCTTATAATGCTAGCATTCTGGAGCTTGAGACAAAAGAACTCTACCGACTTAAAGCATAGCTTGATCTAAATCATAAATACTAACCCACCTAGGGCTGCTTAGCAAGATCCCACCTCAGAAACAATACAAAGTTCTTCTAATTATTATTTTTACTACTAACAGCAAAATCTTCATGCAAAGAAAATTTATTATAAACCCAAAGTGTCAGCTTGAAAACTCACTTTGAACTTTGTAACATCTTTGTTTTTCGTGTGTTTGTTCATATGTGTGTGTATGCATGTGTTATATGGTAACCCAGGACATATAAGCAAGTCCTCAGTCAGTGATCTTGATCCCCAACTCCGGATATTTTTTTATGTGGAGTTTCCAAAATTGTACATGTTTTTGATTCCTATCAACTATTTTTGTCAATATCAGAACCAAACTCAATGAAATAAATATGCTCTCTTATTTCATTGCCATGTCATATTCTTAAATTTCTTAGGTCTGATCTTCATTTTGATATAACTACATTAGGCTCATATTTGGACTTACTCTTTTAAATCTTTTAATATCTTATATACCAATCTTCAAAGTATTTCACTTGGATTACAGACTACAAGGTAAATGTGGGTTCTAATTCTTGAATTGGTGGGGTGAAAACAGGAAATGCTACCTTTATGGTCAATCTAACAAGATCAACTAGGGTGATCCATCTACTAAGGGATGTGGTTTGTTTAGTTCCAAAAAGATGAGGCAATGTGCACAATGTCATGAGGATAGTCTCCTGCCCACCCACTTCCTTTTATCCTTGAACCAAGTTCCGGATACCAAATAAATCAAAAACCATTAGGAAAACAAACACAGCACTTCGAATAGCCAGACTCTAATGTTATCAGATGTGTAAGCACTGGAATTGATGTCACTTGTCATTTTAAATACTTCAGTAAAGAATTATAAAGAAAAGTTACAACTAAATATCGGTAAGAAAAGACTTAATTGGTCTCACTTACCACTTTGGGATTTTGAGAACCATTGCAGATTCCAGTCTACATTCCTCTGATAAAAATCTCTGAATAAAAAAGAAACAGGAGGCTGTCTTTGGTGAACTTCAGGTGCAAAATCACTTCAATTTCATTTTTTTAAAATATCATTAAAATGAGAAAAAAATAAATACACATAGGTGTGACCCTAGGAAATCTTTAGCATAACAGTCTTCTCAAATATTGGGAAGAGTAAGAAATATCAACAACAAAGAAATTCTAGTACATAACTGAATGCCTCATCAACTGAGACAGAAATTCTATATTCTGGCTTCATAATAGAGAAACAGAAGGTAGCAGCCATTTTTATACTTTGCAATTCATTTCTCATCTATAATTGGCATAGCTTGAAATATATACATATATACCCATACCTTTATATATTGAACTTAGGCTAAATTTAACCATGAACTTTTATCACAAAATAGATTTAGGATCAACATAATTTAATATAAAAATTACATCTAATGATCAGAATTTAAGATTTATTTTATAAAGTAAAAACTTTAGTCACAAACAGGGCCCACGCCTGTTATCCTAACATCTGGGTGACAGAGGCAAGAGGACCACCAAACACTTTAATTAAGCTTGGGCTGCACAGGAAGATCTTGCTTCAACAACAGCAATAATAACTATGTTCCCATAGGAAAACAGTTTTTAAAAGAGATACTCCATTGCCTATCAAAAACAAAATGAAAAAATCAACATGATTAAATTAAACAGTCAAGAGCGATGAGATCCAATTCAACTCTCATTTTTATAACTATACTTCTTGTATAGTTTGTCTAATGGACCGGCATGCTTCTCATAATCTGAAATATAAAATTATTCTTAAATGGAAGAACACATGCAGACCTTATGACTCTGTATTTTCAAGTACATAAATTAGAAAAAGTTGATAGCTTGTTAATGAATGGGAATTGGATACCTTAAAGCCTCTTATGATTTTCATCAATCTGGGCAAGGTGGCACATATCTTTAATTCCAGTACTCTCTCTGAGTTCAAGGCTATCCTGCTCTACACAGTGAGTTCTAGGTCAGTCAAGGCTACATAATGATACCCTGTCTCAAAATATTTTTTCTTCATTATCATTGTAATGGCTACTAGTTATTTTGACAGTTTAATATGTTACATTATAGTCAACATATACTGCTTGGGATTTACAAAGCCTGACGTTTTCTAATTTAAGGTAGTCCATTTTCCACCTTCAGTACTTCACCTTCCCCTCATGCTCCTGCTGTAACTTGGATAATCACACACATTCAAAACCATCAGATGTAACTTGCCAGAATCCCGAATCATTCACTGCTCATTTTCCTGCAATCTCTTATCCCTAGGTTCTTTAGAATGAATGCATTTGATATACGTGAAATTAACTTTTTCTTAACATCTTAGAAATAGTAAGTCAAATCCATTTTAATTATTTTTTATTCCAGTTAGAGAATTTTCACTTATTTTAATGATTTCATCTTTAGACCTTTGGTTTTCTTCCTGTTCATTTATTAATACATAGTTATTCTACTGTGTGCTTGTTTATTTTTGTCTTTAAGTCTTTGCATAGGTGTTTACACATGAACTTTTGTCCACTAAGATCAATATCTATGCCATCACAAGCTTCATCTCTATTTACTTTTTCTCTTTACCAAAGGCTACATTTTCCTTGGACATCTCTAGTGTCTCTAGAATACTTTTCTAATCATGTATTGAGCACTGTAACAATAAAGTGCAGGTAATTTAAACTCTATTTATGTTCCTTTAGAAAGTAGCAGTCTTTGGACTCAACCAGTAAAATCATCAGCTAAACAATTAGAACTGATTTGTGTGTGGCTAGGATGAGTCTACAAACGGCCTGATGTATTCACCAAACTCATCTAGATGGCAAGTTAAAATCTGCTTCTCCTCCAGATTCTGTTGAGAGCTAGTTTTAATTTTCTTAGGGTAGAGAGGATGCTGCTATGGTTTGAACGGGTGTCCTGAAATTTCAAGAGTTGAAAACGTAAAAACCTATGATGGGATTAACAGTCAACCAACTGATGAGGACTCTCCTGCTTCTGATTACGGACTTTAGGGGATGGCTTCACAAATAAGGGGATGGCTCCCTTCCATCCTCTGCCACGCCCAGATACAGAATCCTGCATCACAGACGTGGAAGCCTTCAAGGCATCATCTTGTGGGTAAGAATGGACTTAGCCAGACAACTGAATCAGACAGTGTCTAAATTTCAGACTTTTCAGGATACAAAACATTATGAAAATGAAATTCGGCCCCTTATGAATCTCAGCCTCGGGTATTTTCTTGTAGTATAGAAAACAAAGGCAGGAGTCCTTGCTCTAAAATTACGAAAAATGTAGTTCTCAACTGGATGGCCAGAAGGTTACATATATCCTTGAGAGAGCGCTCCCAAGTCCACTAGGAACTTTTAATGCAGGTGTGGCCTTTCTCAGAGCCCTAGCAGATTCTCCAGTAAGATGACACAACCTCACTGGCCACGGAATCCATGCACATACCTGTGAGTATGCTTAACCTTGTTTTGTGCAATTCTTTTCCTCCAAGTTTTTTGCTCCAGACTTCAGCGTCTTCAGAGCTCTAACCTCTGACCTGTGCTTTCTCTGCTAGAAGACATGATGGTTTCTGTTAACATTCTCAGTCCTTGTCACATAGTCAGGACATTGTTGTTAAATAGAAAGCAAGAGTAGATGTGAGGTTCTTCTTACAAATATCTTCCTTCACAGTTTCCTGTCCAACTCTTGAAGCAGCTACCTCACATGAAGGCAATTTGTCCGTTTTTTGTAGCAAGAAGACGCCCAATGCTGATAACAGAAACTGTTCTCTATGTTGCCTTAAACTGTCCTTTTCCCTTGTTATTTCAATTCACAGTTCCCCAAATGTGCCCAGTTTGGATATTTTGAATCTGAGTTAAATACATACAAAATGCTTTTAAAAAGTATATATATGCATGTATGTATGTATGTATGTATGTATGTATGTATGTATGTATGTGGTTGCACAAGCCTGCACTCCCACCAGCAATGGAGTAGGGTACCCCTTTCTCCACACCCTCACCAGCATGTGCTATCATTTGAGCTTTTGATCTTAGCCATTCTGACAGGTGTGAGATGGAATCTTAGAGTCGTCTTGAGTTGCATTTCTCTGATGATTAAGGATGCTGAGCATTTCTTCAAGTGTCTCTCAATCATTAGGAATTCCTCCTTTGTGAATTCTGTTTAGCTCTGCTCCCCATTTTTGATCGGGTTATTTGGTTTCTTGGCATTTAATTTCTTGAGTTCTTTGTAAATTATGGATATTAGCCCTCTGTCAGATGTGGGGCTAGTGAAGATTTTTTTTCCCAATCTGTAGGCTGCCATTTTGTTCAAATGACAGTCACAAGGAAGTTTCCTCATCTATGTTCATAGCAGCCTTATTTGTAATAGCTAGAAACTGGAAACAACTCAGATGTCCCTTAACAGAAGAATGGATTAAAAAAACTGTGGTACATCTACACAATGGAATACTACTCAGCTATCAGAAACAACGAAAGCATGCAATTTGCAGCCAAATGGATGGAACTAGAGAAGCTCTAGTTCCTGAGTGAGCTAACCCAGACTCAGAAGGATGCACATGGCATCTATTCACTTACAGTAGGATTTTAACCATATAGTATAGGATAACTATACTACAACTAATGCACTAAAGGGAACATGAACATAGACTTCTTTTCCTGTCAATGAGACACTTTTCCCTAGTGGTGCTGCCTTGTAGACCCCCAGTGTAAGAGGAGGCTGTTGGCCCTCATATGACCGCTGAACTGAGGTGAGGATTGTTATGTAGGGACACTCTACTCCAGAGGAGTGGGATGGAAGGAATAGGGGGTAGAGGGTGGGAGGGAGGGACTGGGAGGGATGGAAAGAGGACACTGTGATGGAGATGTAACCTGAAGTAATAAATAAATATTTAAAAAAATAATAATTAAGGCAGCAGGGAAGCCATGATGGCAAGCTAATCAGTTGCCCATAGAAAAGCTTCTTGAGCAACATCTCCCTACTCAAGGCAGCCATGAACACCAGGTGCAAGAGAAAAATAAAAAAATAATAAAATAAAATAAACACCAAATCTTAAATATTATAATCATGATGACAAAAATTTTATTACAAGTCACGTATTTTCTATCATGAGCAGAACCCTCTTTGATAGCACTTTCAGCATGGCAGTGCTGGCTAAACTTAACCGAGACACCACCGCAGCCTGTTGCCGAGCTACCTTCATGTCCTTCCTTCCTAAGCTCTACCTTCCTATTTTCATCCAAGTCAAAATGAGAATAGGCAGTTCAGAGCACTTCTAGTTATCAGAACTCTCCTCCCTTGCCAATTCTTGCATTGATTTGCTCTGTTATTATGTGTAAATGTCTTTACACTTATATTTAAAGTTTATAGAAACATTTATCTCTCTCCAGGGAAACTCAGAGGTTCAAATGAAAAATTAGTATGAAGATAAGTACCTTTATATTTAAAAAATTTTTTCATAAAAATGATAATCTCACAAAAAAACATACTTGCTGAGCATGGATTTCTCAGCTGACAAGTATTAGATGTACTAACATAAACAAATGCTTACACATACTCAAGCCCAATTTAACTCTGAGGCATAGGACCTAGTAATCATTGTTGTTTAAAGGATCCATAATACCTTTTGAATTATCTTAGAGTGTGAAGAATAACTGAAAATTAAATAGTTAACATCTGGCATTAATACATTATCAGAGCCATAAACCTTAATTGTGTGTTGGTAGTCTGTATGAAAAGATATAATTGATAAGTGTTCTCAGAGTTGCTAGGACTCTTTCCCCACACCTAACTGATTCCAATATGTGAGACCCCAGCTATTTCCCACTGGATAGGTAGGCATTCTTTCCTATAGATAATCTCTTAGTACCTATAAATCCATCCCATGCTTCCTATACACACACACACACACACACACACACACACACACACACACACACACACTTTCTGCATTCACAGAAATTTCATTGACTTTCAAAGTACTTATGTGAGCACCAACAACTGGAAATATTGGGCAAACAGTACTCTGGGTAAGCACACAGCTCCAGATGCGTGCAAGTTCCTGCATGGCTTTATAATCACCATGGCAAGTCATCTGCTTTAAAACTGCTCGCTATAATACAGAGATGAACATGTTGTATTGGCGTTCTCAATCTTTTGAAGCATTCTATAAAGCCACAAGTTCCCGTCTAGGTGATAGCTTCCAACCACAGCTATGTACAGAGAGAAGATATAATCACAGAGAACCCACAAAAATCTTCAAACTCAGGTGAAGTAGACTGTTAGATTTATGGGTCTTTTCAGGTTCTCTTAATTATTTCTCATTCAAGGTTGATGAAAAAGAGATTCCTTAGCCTCAAATCACCGCAGCTTCTTAATAACAGAAATAGTGTTTTAAATGGCTAGCACTTTTTATTTTTTACAAAGAAACATTAATACAACAATATGTTTTCAACCACATAAAAAGAAAGTAATGTGATGTAAGCTTGGAAGACTGCAAGGACGTGCCTCTAAACATAAACCTCCTATAACTTCATCCTCTTGCTTATATAAAATGCGGACAGTTTAATCAGAAGTCCTAGATCTTCATTCCAGCTCCACCTTTGGTTCAATCTTATTGACAACTGACTTAGTCTAAGTTTAGTCTCCTCAGGTACAGATATAAGTAAATAGATAAGCCACCACAATTTACAAAGGACAATTACCATCAAATGATAAATTTTCTAAGAAGAACTTGGCAATTTTTACAAATAAAATAAATTATTTCAATGTGGCAGCAGACACTTACATGCCTGTTAGTGTTAGTTGGGAAAGTGTGGCAGGAGAATTATTTGACTACATGAGTTTGATGCCAACAGACCAGAAAACATAGTGAGACCCCATCTATTAAAAAAAAAAAACAAATAAAACAAGATAAATGTATATTTCATTTTTATAAATGTATACTATACTGTGTGCTTACTGAATAGCACTCAGAAAGGTAAAATCAGTTCCCATCACACATGCCAGGGCATTTGTTTATGCTCTTAAGGGGCAGCACAACAGTACAGCAAAGGCTAAAAGTAAATACCTTGGGCTTTGTGCACCCAAATATCTCTAAGGCACACAATCCTTATTTACTGTGAAAGCAGCTACATAGAAGTTGTAAGCAAATGAGTATAGGTAACACATGGATGAGAAAACACGTTTACTCTAAGGTGATCATTAAACAATGTGTGTAAATGTTGGCACGCGCGCGTACACACACACACACACACACACACACACGAGTATAAACTTAAACACATATCCACATCAATACATATATACATTATTTTCTGTTTTTAAGGAGTAAAATATTTTTAGGTGCTAGGGATCAAACTCAGGGCCTCATGATCACTAGGCATGTATGCTTCCACTGATCTGTATCCCAAGCTAACAAAAATTATTTTATACAAAAAAAATCTAAAATATTGTTTCAACAGAGTTGGTTATATCTCAGCAGTTAAGAACTCTTGTTGCTTTTGCTGAGGATCTTGGTTGGTTCATTTCCCAACACCTACATACAGCTCATAACCCACTCCAAATCTAGCTCCAGAATATCCGATGCCTTATCTGGCTTCAAAGCATATACACCAGGCTTATACATGGTGTAGATATATCATGCAGCCACTCATGTCCATAAAAATAAATCTTCAAGCACTTCTCTGAAATAATAAGCTAACAGCTGAATTTGCACCACAAACCATAAAGGAAGTCAATGCCAATCACTTCCACTCTGGAAGACTGCTTCTCAATCTACAGAATGCATACTAATGGCAGGGTGCTCCTAATGGACATTCTGATTCAGCAGGATCAGATAGATTCTAAAATTCCATTAGGTTCCCACACAGTTAAAGTTGAAAGGGCTGAAGAGATGGCTCAGTGATTAAGGGGACATGCTGCTCTTGCAGAGCACCTGTCTTCAGTTCCCAGAACCATGTGAGGCAGCTGAAAACCACCTATACCTTGAGCTTCAGGGAATCTGATATCCTCGTCTGGCCTCTGAAGGCAACAGCTCTCATGTGCACATACCCCCAGAAACATATAGTCATACAAATAATTTTTTAAATCTTTTTTAAAGTTGAACCTCAGCACAAGATTTTTTTGGGTAGCAGAAATTTGATAAAGTCCACGGGAAGAGGGCTCCTATCTATTTATTTGATAGCTGTGATGACAAAAAAAATGTCTAATTGACAATAAAGTGCTAAATAAATAGCTCTGTAATGAACACATAAATAAGTAAGGGGAACGTTTTAAATACAATGCTAAGCTCTTTCTCAAATCACTACGATGTTACCCATAAGGGCTTATCATTCATATGTCCATCTTAATAAACTTACCAATAATAAAGTAAAAATAACAGTACCTTTAACATTATAGTTTTCTTCTAAATATTACTTGATTAAATCACACAATTGATATTTATAGACAGTACAAACACTACATCTTAGAGACTGATAAATCACTTTTAGAAATTGAAAACTTCATTCAAATTACTCTTCTATGTTCATGCTTGTTATGTATCAAGGCCTTCATACATTCTGCTTTCCGAGATTAAGACACACTCCTCACTTCTTCAAGTTTAAATACAATTTCACCTGTTTCGAAGGAAGTGAACAAAATAAGTATCCGTACCCTCTCCCCAACTACTTTCCTCAATGAATATGTAATTATCCCTCTAAGCACTGAGTCTTCTCCAAGCACTTGTTATATTTATAATATGTAATTCATCACTTGAGGGCTACTTCTTTTATTTTTATTTTATGTGTGCAAGTGATTTACCTACATGTATGGACATTCACCATATGCATAAAGTACCCACAGAGGCCAGAAGGTAGCACTGTATCTTCTGGAACTGGAATATAGACTTTTAGCGTCTATGTGGGTGCTGATAGCACAACCAGGTTCTCTGCAGGAACAAGGGCTATTCACTGCTCAGTCATCTCTCTAGCATGGACTAATTCTTTCAAGACTATCCATTCTCTCCATATCCATTCAATATAGTACTTAAAGTCCTGGCTAGAGCAATAAAACAATTAAGGGAAATCAATGGAATACAAATTTGAAAGAACAAAGTTGAAGCTATTTACAGATAATATGTAATATACATAAATCACCTCAAAAATTTTACCAGAGAATACCAACAATTCATAAACATCTTTAGTGAAGTGGCTGAATACAATATTAACTCAAAAAAAGTCAGTAGCCTTCCTATATACAAATAATAAAGAGACTGAGAAAGAAATCAGGGAAACATCACCCTTCACAATAGCTTCAAATAATGTAATATATCTTGGGGTAACTCTGATCAAGCTAGTTAAAAATCTGTATCACAACAACTTCAAGGATTGTAAGAAAGAAACTGAGGAAGAAAGATAACAGAAGATGGAAAGATCATGAGTATCCATGATACTCATGGATCAGTAGTATTGACACAGTAAAAAATAACTGTCTTACCAAAAGCAATCTACAGAGTAAATGCAATCCAAATCATAATACGAAGACAATTCTTTACAGACCTTGAAAGGACAATAACTCAACTTCACATGAAAGACAAGAAACCCAGGATAGTTAAAACAATTCTTAACAAAAATAGAACTTCTGGAGGTATCACTATTCCATATTTCAAGCTGTACTATATAGCTATAGTAATAAAACATATGGTATTAGCATAAAGACAGACACATTGATCAATGGAATTGAATAATATTCCAGATATAAATCCACACACCTATAGACACTTGATTTTGATAAAGAAGTCAGAAATACACATTGTAAAAAAAAAGAAAGCATTTTCAATAAATGCTGTTGGTCTAACTGGATGTCATGTAGAAGAATAAAATAGATCCATATCTATCAACCTGTCCAGAACACAAGTCCAAGTGGATCAAAAACTTCAACATAAAACCATATACAATGAACCTGACAGAGGAGAAACTGAGGAATAGCCTTGAAGGCATTGGCACAGGAGATGACTTTCTGAACAGAACACCAATAGGGCAGACACTAAGATTGACAATTAATAAATTGGACCTCCTGAAACTGAAAAGGCAAAAGAAAAACCATCAATAGGACAAAATGGCAGCCTACAGAATGGGAAAAGATTTTCTCCAACTCCACGTGTGATAGAATGATAATATCTAAAATATATAAAGAACTTGAGTAGTCATCAATGAACCAAAATATCTAATTAAAAAATTAGGTACATATCTAAACAGAGAATTCTTAACAAAGGAATTTCGAATGGCCAAGAAACATTTAAAGAAATGTTTCACATCCTTAGTCATCAGGGAAATGCAAATCAAAACCACTTTGAGATTCTTACACCTGTCTTAATGGCTAAGATCAAAAACACAAGTGACACTTCATGCTGGTGAGGAGGACGTAGAGCAAGGGAAACACTCCTCCATTGCTGTTAGGAGTGCAAACTTGCTTAGTCACTATGGAAATCAATGTGGTGGTTCCTCAGAAAATTGGGAATAAATCTACCTATATCCTCTTAGGGATATACCCAAAGGATATTCCTTCCTACCACAAGGACACTTACTCAACGATGTTCATAGAGGCTTTATTCAAAGTAGCCAGAAACTGGAAACAACCTGGATGCCCTCAACAGAAGAATGAATAATGTAAAAATGTAGTACATTTACACAATAGAGTATTACTCAGTTATTTAAAAAATGGTATCATGATATTTGAAGGCATCATCCTGAGTGAGGTAACCCAGACCCGAAAGACAAATACGGTATGTACTCACTTACAAGTAGATATTAGCAGTTGAGAGTAGATGTAGAGACCCACACCCAAACATTAGGCAGAGAGAGGACCAGGTTAGAGGTTTCTCTCAGGTCCTTCCTCCTGTAGCTTGGGGAACCCCACAGAAGACAGGGAAGAGGAATTGTTGGAGTCAGAGAGTCAAGCACACCAGGAGAGCAAAGCCAGTAGAATCATCTAAGCAGAGATCATAGGGGCTCACAGAGACTGAAACAGCTATTGCAGAGCATGCATGAGTCTGTGCTAGGTCCTCTGCATACATGCTATGGTTGTTGGCTTGGTGTTTTATGGGACTCCTGACAGTGTAGTGCAACTGTCTCTGACTCTTGTGCCAGTTCTTGGGACCCATTTCCTCCTACTGAGTTCTTTCGCCCAGCCTTGATGTGAGGGTTTCTGCTGGGTCTTTTTGTATCTTGTTATGCCATGTTCAGTTGATGTCCCTAGGAAGCCTGTTCTTTTATGGGAGAGACAGGGTGGAGGATGGACCTGTGAGAGAAGGGAAGCGAGCAGGGAACTGGGAAGAATGGAAGGAGGCAAAGTTGTGGTAGGAAAATATCGTATAAAAATAAATTATAAAACTACATTTACCTACTAGTGTATTAACTTCCCAAGGTTTAGAATTGTACTTCTCTTCCTAACCACTGAATCTCTACCAACAGCAGTTTCTGTCACATTTGAACATGAACACACTCATTGATCGAATAACCATATTTATGTTTATATACCCAGTTTAACAATATGAGTTCTTTTCTTGTTCCCCTCAAATATGGCACAGGATGGCCTTCAGTTTCTGATTCTCCTGTTTCAATCTCCTGAGTGCTAAAAGTATAGAACTGTCCCACTATGTCTGTTTTATACAGTGCTGGATCTCAAACTCCAGGCTTCCTGAATTCTAGGCAAACACTCTTCCAACTGCACTACATCCCCGACTACTTACACTTATATCTAGGTGGGCAGCAGCCAACCTGACACTTTGTGATACTACACTTTGACTACTGCACATTTTTATAATCAGCAACAATATGACACAAGATGCTGGGCATTCTCTTTTCAGGGATTGTTGGAACTGGAAGTAAACTCTGATCTCACCATCTATGGTGATCAGTCCAACTGAATAAGGAAAGAGTAGTGGTAGCCTGCTGGTCTTGTGTATCCAAGAGCACAGAGTGCTAAATTTACAGAGATGAAGAAGAAGGAAGCAGCATAAGTGATGAGAAAGCATCACCTAAGTTCCTATTGATGTGATTGACAGCACATTCCAGGTCCTCAGTGACCATGCTTTTCTAGCCCAAGAGCCTTCTGCATTTGGATGTTAGGATAGATTGAAATTGGTTTCCGACAGTTAGAAACAAAATTAAGTTAAAATAAGAACACTTAGAGGCAAAATTATAACCATAAGATGTCTCAAACACCAGAGAAAGGAAAATATTATGTAATAAAGAGCTTAGAAAATATATGACTGTTATGAAATATTATCAATAAAAATATCAAAATGAGAGCATTTATATGAAGACTAACATATTCTGAAACAAAGACTTCTACAATTACTCTAGGGAAAGATTGGCCAACAATGGACCCTTCCAACAGTACTCAAGACATTTCTTAAGTGGTTTGCCATACCACATTTTTTAGCTAAAAATAAAAAAATGAATAACTAGAATGAAGTGATTATGTAGATATAATCATTTTGCCCAAAATAAATAGGACAAGAGAAGAAAAGGGTATATAATATGTGCAGCAGATGTGAAGTTGAGGATAGAATAATATAAACATATCACCCGCGATCCTACCACTTACACATTCATGGAGAAAACAGCATAATAAAACAGGGCCAGAAAGTTCTCTAAGACCCACCTACGAGCCTATCACTTCAAAATGTGAATCAATTTAGGTGACTCCTGTAACCAATTAATCCTACATAATTAAAAAAAATAAACCCTCCTAATTGAGTAATCCACCTTTTTTAGTAAGTCATAATGCAATGAGAAAAAAAAAATCCTAGCAGTTTCTTTCATAGTGCAATTAAAAATATCCATTATTTTCCAGGCAGAAAATAAAAATATCTAAAACAGTTTTGCTGTAGATGTTTAGTTATGTTCTGCCAAATTAATGAAAGGAAAATATTGCACTTTGAATTGGTTAATTATCATGAATCCTTCTGCAAAAGGCTCCTGTTTGCAGAATGAAGCCAGCTTCAGTTGGCACACTTCCCTCATATTCATGGAGACTAGACTACAGGCTCCGCTGTACTCAGGGGACATTTAGTTTTGTCATCATTCACCAGCTTACTAACCAGCCCTAACCACTCTGCATTCAACTGACTGGATACACTGGACAAAAAGAAAGCACTTGCACGACAGGGATGTAGCACATTTCCTGCTTTCAAAGTTTAAGAAGTAGCTTTAGAATATACAATGAACAAGAATACCACGCTTTCTAAATCTTCTAGAAACTACATGCACTTCAAGAAAAATCCTCTGTGGCAATGCTACTTAAGTAAATCCTCCAGGAACAAAACAACAGATGGAAGGAAATTCTAAAAAAAAAAAAAAGAAAAGATCATTAGATACAAACGTCAATATTCATATCTTTCACAACTAAGTATTATGGCCAATAAAATATCATCAGGGAGACTAAAAACTTAATTTCTAAAATAACCTAGCCAAAAATATTTTAAAACATTACTTAGACATTAATGCAGTGACAATATGACATAAAATGTCATATATGCCTTTAGATAAATAGCAGCTAGCCCAGAGTTACAACAAGGACATTTAAAGGGGTTAGAAACTATTAAAAAAAAAAAAAAAAAAAGGACAGACTAAAAATAAACAAAAATAAGAGGGGGGAAAAGCAACATGATTTAAAAAAAGACAAGATGGGACAAAAACAGAATTTGAAAAAAAATATTCTAATAAATGTCAATGATTCAAACATTCAAATTAAAAAGCAGCACACTCCTAGAAACAGAAGGCACAACACGCTCCTTAAAAAATGTATATAAAATATGGATCCACAAAGACTGAAAGCAGAAGTATGAAAAAAGACAGCATAACAACTCCAGTCAAAGAAGTTTTGACTCACTACTACACCATCAGAGAAAAGCTACAACAGAAAAGAAATGCTACCAGAGATAAACAGAATAACTTCATGATGATAAAATTGTCAACTTATCAAGATCAAATAATCCTAAATCATTATGCACCTAAATACTGAGCTTGAAAACATTAATATATGAAACAAAATGACAGGTTAGATATATATTATTCTCATAAAGTAAACCTCAAATTTAAAAAGGTCTAAAACAACATAGAGTTGTTTAAAACAACATAGACTTAGCCGGGCGGTGGTGGCGCACGCCTTTAATCCCAGCACTTGGCAGGCAGAGGCAGGCGGATCTTTGTGAGTTCGAGGCCAGCCTGGTTTACAAAGCGAGTCCAGGACAGCCAGAGATATTCAGAGAAACCCTGTCTCAAAAAACCAAAAAAAAAAAAAAAAAAAAAAAGGAGTAAAAACAACATAGACTATGCTATTCTCTACTAACAATTATCTAAATTTTAAAAAAAGAACAGTAACAGAAAAGTCTTTGGGAAAGCATAAAATACTTAAGCTGAAAATATTTTTCTAAATTACCAAAATATCAAAGAAAAATCAAAAGTGGAGTTAGAAGTATTTTAAATTGAATAAAAAGGAAGATATACCATATCAAAATACATGGCACTGAAACAATATTTACAGGGAAATTTGTGGCACTAAATACCTGTATTAGGAATAGAAGTCTGATTGGCCAAACAAACATGGATCATAGTAGAGTTTAACAGATGAGAAAAATAGAAGAATTTTCAGAAAAACACACTGAAAGTGCAATTCGATCATTTAAAAGATCAATAAATTCCTAAACCTCTAAGACAAACTGATTAGAAACAAGCCCTTCCTAATTCCTGCTTTACAATTAATATCTGTCAGAGATACTGGGCCAACAGGCTGAAGATAGATGCTGCAATGTTATAGAGAAATTGGGGACTGTCCAGGCAGCCAGGTGTGTCATTTCTTAGTTTTGGAAGCTGCTGGCTTTGTACTTCCTGTTTATTCAGATATATTTATCCTTCTCAGGTCTCTGATGTGGTTGAAGACTAGATAATTATACACTCCCAGTTAAATTCTAAGTTGTTTAGGGATTAAAAGGTCTAAGAAGATGGTTTAAAGTTGGTAATGCAACTTGGGATGAAAATTGAGTTAGATATAGAACTTTAAACTCATCGAGATAAATAATAGAATATTCTTATTAGTTGCTAAATACGTATGGACTGGACATTGGAAGTGTATGACATACCCTATAGTTTTCATAACTGTTTCCTAATGTTCTTATTGTTTTGTATTGTATTTATTGTTATAAGACAAAGAGTCGTTTATGGACCAAAAGGAGAAGATGTTGGGAAAAAAGGATATAATAAAAAAAGATTAAAAAAAAAAAAGAAAACACACAAAAAAAGAAATTAAAGATATGAATGAGAAATTTCAGAACTGACAGGTGATGTTATAGAGAATCTATATATAATATAGTTGTATTAGAAAAACTCTATGCCAGTAAGTTTGACAGTGTAGATTAAATACTTGAAAAACTCAAAATAAATTTATTTATGAATAAACAAAGAAAACTCCAAGAATAGACAGACTTAAAAAGAACTAATGTCTATACTCCTCAAACTATCCCATAAGGTAGCACATTCTATGAGCCAGTATTATGCTGATGCTCAACAGTGCAAGAACAATAACAAGAAAAAAGCATCATAATCATGCACAGGACTAATTCCGGGATTCGGGAACTCCCATTTGGAGAGGCGGCTGGTAAGATCGATCCCAACACACAGAAGGCAGAATCAAAGGCCACAGGGGATCGCCCACTAGCCTACTGGGCTTCCCGCACCTCAGGAGGACCTTATAACTACTTAGGAAACTTTGCAGAATAGTTGAAATCTTAAGAAGGAAGAAACAGGGTGCTCGGCGGGTGATCCGCAGCCGCTCGAGCCAGAGCGGGAGGCTGGCCAGCAGAGCAGTCAGGGTGGGAAGCGGGTGCAGGTGGGCGGGGCCGGAGCCCCGCACACCCACAGCAAAGCAGCTAGGGCGGGAGGCCGGCTCAGGCGGCGGGAGGGGCCGAAGCCCCACGCACCAACGGCAAAGCAGCTAGGGCGGGAGGCCGGCTCAGGCAGCGGGAGGGGCCGAAGCTCCACCCACTCACAGCGGAGCAGATAGGCAGGGAAGCAGCCAGGCCTGTGGCTTGTCCAATGAAAAAACATCTGGAGGTATCACCATCCCAGATTTCAAGCTGTACTACAGAGCAACAATAATAAAAACAGCATGGTACTGGTATAGAAACAGACCAGTGGATCAATGGAATCGAATTGAAGACCCAAACATGGATCCACACACCTATGGCCAACTAATCTTTGACAAAGAAGCCAAAAACACACAATGGAAGAAGGACAGCATCTTCAACAAATGGTGCTGGTCCAACTGGATGTCCACTTGCAAAAGAATGAAATTAGACCCATACCTATCACCTTGTACAAAACTTAATTCCAAGTGGATCAAAGACCTTAACATAAGGCCAGCCACACTAAAGATACTAGAAGAAAAAGTAGGAGAAACCCTCGAACTCATTGGCACAGGTGACAACTTCCTGAACAGAACACCAGCAGCTCAGGACCTGAGATCAACAATCAATAAATGGGACCTCATGAAACTGAAAAGTTTCTGTAAAGCAAAGGATACAGTCATTCGAACAAAACGGCAACCAACAGACTGGGAGAAAATCTTCACCAACCCCACATCTGATAGAGGGCTATTATCTAAAATCTACAAAGAACTCAAGAAACTAAATGCCAAGAAACCAAATAATCCAATCAAAAAATGGGAGATGGAGCTAAATAGAGAATTCACAAAGGAGGAATCCCTAAGGGCTGAGAGACACCTGAAGAAATGTTCAACATCCTTAATCATCAGAGAAATGCAACTCAAGACGACCCTGAGATTCCACCTAACACCTGTTAGAATGGCTAAAATAAAGAGCTCAAATGATAGCGCATGCTGGCGAGGGTGTGGAGAAAGGGGTACCCTACTCCATTGCTGGTGGGAGTGCAGGCTTGTGCAACCACTATGGAGGTCTGTCTGGCGATATCTTAGAAATCTAGGAATAACCTTGCCTCAAAACCCAGCCATACCACTTCTGGGTATACACCCAAAGGACCTCTCACGGAGACATAGGGAAGTCTCCTCATCTATGTTCATAGCAGCCTTATTTGTAATAGCTAGAAATTGGAAACAACCCAGATGTCCCTCAACTGAAGAATGGATTAAAAAATTGTGGTACATCTATACAATGGAATATTACTCAGCTATCAGAAACAATGAAATCATGCAATTTGCAACCAAATGGATGGATCTAGAGGAGCTCATCCTGAGTGAGCTAACCCAGTCTCAGAAGGATGCACATGGCATCTATTCACTTATAGTAGGATTTTAACTATATCGTACAGGATATCTGTACTACAACCAACACATCAAAAGGAACAAGGACATAATTTTTTTTTTATCTTTTTCTTTTTACTTCTTTTTTTTCTTTTTTTCTTTTTCCTTTTCCCTTCTCTTTTTCCTCTCTTTTTTTGTGGACATTCTTTGTTTTTGTGGGTTTGTGTGTTTGTTGGTCTTTTTTTTAGTATTCCCCCAGTAGCAATGAGACACCATTCACTGGCAGTACTGCCTTTTAGGCCCCCGGTGAATGAAGAGGCTCTTGGCCCTCATATGACTCCTGATCTGTGGTGAGAGAATGTTAGGCAGGGACACTCCACCCCAGAGGAACAAGACGGAAGGGTCAGGGGGTAGAGCATGGGAGGGTGGGGCTGGGAAGCGGGAAAAGAGGACAATATGATAAGGATGTAACCTGAAGCAACAAACAAATAAATTTATTAACTAAAAAAAAAAAAAAAAGGCATTTTGGTCTTTCTATGATAAGGTAAAAGGAAGAAGCAATTTGAAGATTAAATTAGCTATATTTCTAAAAAAGATTTGTTTATTTATTTTATGTATATAAGTGCTCTGTATTCATGCACACCAGAACAGGGAAGCAGGTTCTGTTACAGATGGTTGTGAGCCACTATGTGGTTGTTGGGAATTGAACTGAGGACTTCCGGAAGAACAGTCAGTGAGTGCTCTTAACCTCTGAGCCATGTCTCCAGCCCTAAACTGGAAATCTTTATCACATTCTTCACTCAGAAAAGCAAAAACCATTTTAATGGAGTTAGAACCGAACATCTCAGGCTTTGCTTTGTGGGAACGTATTTCAGGGTGGAAGATCCCAGCAAACATTGCATGCACACAAACAGCTATAAGCTTATAACGTGTTGTTTGATAAGCAATTGACTAGGTCAGATTATTAAACCATTCAATTTGGCATGTTCATTGTTTGTGATAAAAAGAATCCAACTGTGAATTTGCTTGTGCTAAATAATCTTCAGGAAGTCCCCAAAGGACATTTGAATACCTTAAAACTTGCAATAAGGCATGTTTGTTCCAAACACACTTGATTTGCCTAGGTTTGTCCATCAGGTTGAAGAAATGCTAATTTGTTGGATTCAGCAGCTGGGTTTTGCAATATTCTTTTCCTCCTCCTAGGGGCTAATTAGGCTTCTTTCAAAATGTGGCCTATTTAGCCTTAGATTCTCATGACTCATCCAGAGCTGGCTGTACAAAGCCGAACCCTTAGCAGGCGGGTGTGTCCAACTGCTTAATTAGCCAGAATAAAAAGGTCCTTTGTCAAACAAACATCTGTTGCTCATGACACACCTGACAGCCACATTAGGCAAGGATGACTAGACGGAAATTGTGCATGTCTCTCCTATAAGAATAACAACTCATTTACATGTGGACTGCATCAGTAACAAACTGCAGGGGGTTATTTGGCTTATCAAAATAGATTAATGTGACTACACTTGTGATTGATAAACAAATATCACTTAACAGGGACCGCAGGGACAAAACTAAGCAAATTACCCCCCACACATAAACAAAGCCTCAGAAAATTTTGCTGGTGAATGAGAAGAGCTTCTAAGTACCCAACTGTTGTTCAGGGAGTGAAGGAAGTCCCTAAGGTAGCAGGCTACAGACACTGCCCTCCTGTGATGATCTTCACTTGGCACACATGGTGAGGATTTCCCAGAATGCTTTTAGTGTGTCAGTAGCTTACAATAATGTTTAACAAACTTTCACCAGAGGATTATACTCTCCCAATATGCTTTGTATTGCCATTGTTCTGGTGTTAAGATTAGGTCTTCAGAGTTAGTAAATGGAAAGTGGTAATGGAAAAATATTTATTAATTTGGATTTATTTGTTTCTGTAGAGGGAAATACATTGATATTTAGGGATAAGGGTGCAGTGAATGTCCATGATTGCTGAAAATGTATATTAAATAGCATGCATTAAAACCCCAAACTACTGTTCTGACTACCACTCTCTTGATTTTTGTTTGGAAACCGCATTGTCCTGAGGCTGCAGCACAGTACACCCAGTGGTAGCAAGCATGGATTTTCAAGTCAGACTGATGTAGAATGAATTCAGATTCTTCCTTGTCTCAGTGGTTTCCATAGTTGTTAGATAAGGCTAACATGTGCGTCATGGACTTCATTTGAGAATTAGACCAGCAAATGTGTTTAATGCATTAGACTGGTTTCTGGCATTGAGAAGACTTAGTGAATGATGCACCTAAGTGCAGCTGGAACTGTTAGAGCCAGTTAATGGAAATGGTGTGGTAAGACAAGATCCCATAAGTCAGGAGACTGCCAGAGCGTTTCATCTTCAAGGCCGATGGAGGTAGTGAAATTAGAGAAGAATGAAGCTGTGTCTGCCAGAAGGTTTGCTCAGGTGATTTCCTAGAGCATATGTGGCCCACTTAGTGGCCCACAGCTGTCTGTAACTCCAGTTTTTAGGGATTAGGGATCCAAAACCCTCTTTGGACCTCTTTGAAAACCAGGCATGCATTTGGCACACATATATACATGCCAGCAAAACATTCACACTATAAAATAAATCTAATAAATTTTAAAAAGCTGCTCAAACAAACAGAAACTAGGAATAAGCAGAAAGTATTCTGGGGTTTGTCTGATCCTCGGGTTACTACATTGGGCTTTTGTGTCAGTTTTGATAGCATACACAGAGCTGGGCCCATCAGAAAGTTCTCTCCTATGATCTAGCTATCACATTTAAAACTGATCGTTCTCCTTACTTACTTAGTTTACTCCTGTTGAGTAGTTGACATATTTTTCTTCCTTATTGTTTCCTCATTCTAAAATCTTGCCTCTTTTTGTTATTCTCTTTGCATTTACCTGTGTAATGCTGATTATTAAACTCAGAGCTGCCAGTGTGTCATGTGAGGTTGAGAGCATGAACTTCATCGTGACATCAAACCCTTCTTTTCTGTCTCCTGTGTGTGATAGTGAGGAAGCGATAAGTGATTGGACATTTCCACGCCTCAGATTACTCACTGAGTAAAATGAAGAGCATCATAGTTTTAATCATTAATGCAAAATATTGGCACATAGGCTAGTCTTGGCAAAGCTTCCAGCTAGCTCCGTGGAAAACAGGAGGGAGGATTAGTGTAAGAGACGTCACTGTGGGAAACCCATACACTATTGATGAGGCAGAGTAAAGGAGAAGCGCTAGCTGGCTATACATGACTTCTGTATCTATTCACCAAACAAATATGGTATCCTGGTCATCCTAAAATTTGTGAGACTGAGAACCCTCACAGTAGATACTATTCGGTATCTGGTCCATTCCTTGTTCCTTCCACAAAAGTAAGCCTTACATACACATATTTAGCTCCTTTGTTATAGCACAAAATATAATCAATGCTCCATACGTAATAAATCTAAGGACCCAAAGGTTTTTGCTTTCATTTTAGGTTTGCTATTTTTCTCCCTTTTTGTCATGGAAGAAAAAAAATAAAAGGAAGAGATAGCATTTCTAATTTATGTATTCAACTCTTTTAAGAAAAAGGTGATTTTGAAGGGATGGCCAGCGCTAGAGTCTAACCCTAGAGCTAAGTAAGCACTTTTTCATTGAACTGTAACCTAGCTTTGGCTCCCAAATTAGAGCATCATTGTCTTCTGCCATCTTAATCAAACGAGAGTGTTGAATAGCGAATGATGTAATTCTGTTCATTATCAGGCCCCTCCACGGTTGTAACGCTAGTCCAAATACACACTTATTGACATGATTGTCACATTTAAAAGAGCCACAATTTGTAATATTTCACATAAAAATCTTGATTTTTTTTCCAGCTTCTTTTGAGAAATCACAGCTGTTTTCTACACACTGGCTTCCCACATAGCCAGGGGATATCCTCAAGCTGAGTACTAGCCTATCATTGTAAATGACAGAGTGGCCATGGTCCCTATTATCCACCACTTCCTTCCTCAGTACAACTAACGTCCCTCAATTAAAACTGAGAATCAGGTTCTTTCTTGGATTAATTTACCATGAATAAATGTATTTATGAAAAACACCCAGAAAATCTTTTACTTCTGTTAAACAATCATTTACGGCTGTTACTGCTGGATTTCTGTAGCTAATAAGATTTGTGTAGCTTTAGGACTTTGATATCTAAGAAAGTGTTGAGGAAATTCCCAAGTCACCTGCAGAAATGCCAGTGTAAAACTGAAGAAAGTCACTTGGGTCAGAATGAAAACCCCAGTCTTTTTCTTGCCATGTCGACGATGCTTCCTAACCTCTCTGGGCTATAGATTTTGCATTTATAAAATAAAAATATATTTGTTGTTTTTGAAAGTCCATTTCTAAAACTGAATGAGATGATTGTTGTAGAAAAAGAATTAGATTGTTCACACTATGACAAAAGGCTTTGAGAAGAATTAATTTTCTCCTCCAAAGAACTGAATACTTGAGAATTTAATTTTCTTGAGGAACATAAATGCTCACTGTGTTCTTTATAAGTTTAAACTGCAATGTATTACTTTTCATAGGCTGTCAATTAAATAATACATCCTACCTTTATCTACAGACTGGGAAATTCACATTTATTTTTATTGAATTTGTAGCTAGGAAAAGAAGATATCCAAACTGTGGAAGCCTATGAAAATTGGAACACTTAATCCCGTGGCTGAATTTAAAGTATATCAGAATATATGCTTTATTCATATATATATGAAAATTTTATTAACTTTTTAATTTAGAAAGTAATTTAGAAATTATTCTATATTCTTCTTTATCAGAATCCTAATAGCCTTTAAAAATGTCTAGAAAGTATGGTTCATTACATGGGCGCATCTCTTTCAGATTTTGTTCTGATAGTTGAGTATCTTGAATATTTTAGACCACAGTTGATTAAAGGATTGAGGTACTTTATAACAGCTGGCATTAAAGGCAGCCGCCTTCAGTGAAGTTCAGCCTCTTTCATCTCAGGTCAGGAGGTACTAATAAAGACTTTTTAAGTAAACATTTTATTAATAATTGTATCATTAATTTTCCTTATTTATCTGCTGCTTCAGGTAAAGGAATTAAAATTGTTTTCATCTCTTTCTTCCCTATTAATGTACAGCACAATCTGTGAACTTTGTACCAATTCTATAATTTATGGATGTTTGGGTTTTATTTTTATTTTATTTATGATAAACACAGCTGATGTAAAAATTAAAAAAAAATAATTGGTCAAAATGACTGAACACATGCATGGGTTATCATGGCAGTGTGTTGGAAGGAGTGGTATTGTGTGTTCGTAAGCCTCAGTATAGGATTTTAAGAACAGCTGCAATGAAGCTTATTCTGCAAGGCCCGCACTTTAAACTGTTTTCCTACATTTCAGAGACCATCATGCAGACTTCAGAGACGGGTTCAGACACAGCTTCGACAGTGACTCTACAGACATCTGTGGCTAGCCAAGCAGCAGTGCCTACACAGGTGGTACAGCAAGTGCCAGTCCAGCAGCAGGTAAGGACTGCTCAGTTCCAAGAGAGGTGCTCTTCATCATGGTGGCTGCCTAACAATTTACTTCAGAGATTATTAGCAATTTTGTGTGTGTGTGTGTGTGTGTGTGTGTGTGTGAGAGAGAGAGAGAGAGAGAGAGAGAGAGACAGGGTTTCTCTGTGTAGCCCTGGCTGTCCTGGACTCCCTTTGTAGACCAGTCTGGCCTCGAACTCACAGAGATCCACCTGCCTCTGCCCTGGCTGTCCTGGACTCCCTTTGTAGACCAGTCTGGCCTCGAACTCACAGAGATCCACCTGCCTCTGCCTCCCGAGTGCTGGGATTAAAAGCGTGCGCACCCACGCCTGGCGATTGCTAGGAATTTGCTTTCTTGCTTCCTGGAGGACCGAGACAGGCAGAGCTCACTTCTTGTATCAGGTCAGCAAATGCTTTGTGGATATTTCCCTGCTGTGCTCAGTCCTTTCCTTGCCGGGCTGTAGACCTGATGACACAAATGTGTAGACTATGCTCCTTTTTTTGTTTGTTTGTTCGAGACAAGGTTACTCTGTGTAGCTCTGGCTGTCCTGGACTCGCTTTATAGACCAGGCTGGCCTCGAACTCACAGAGATCCGCCTGCCTCTGCCTCACGAGTGCTGGGATTAAAGGTGTGTGCCACCACCGCCCGGCTCTATGCTCCTTTTCTAAGAGCTTCTCCTAATGCTTAAAGGGAGGTGATTTTTCTGACTTGTCCACCTGAAATTTTCTCCTCTCTACCTACTGCTTACTAGAACTTCCAATCCCTTTTATATTGAAGTGTCACAATATTTTTCACTCAGGTTGAGTTGTTCTTCATGATGGAAAGCATAATGTACTTTATAGGCAAAGATTTTGCCTTTGTGGTGTTTTAAAAATTGCCTTGACACTAGTTGGCTGCTAAATACTATTTAATAAAAATAAAATTGTCTTAAAGGTCTGTAGAGCTGACTCATTCCATTTAAAGAATTGCAGAAGAATTCATCACCAGATGCTTAGTACAGGTCTTATTCATGCTCAGGAAATTTGGCTTGTTTGGGAAAGATACTGAAAAAGTAATGCTGTTCGTGCCGGTTTACAGTTTGCCTGTGAATTGTGAGCACACTGCCGAGCCATTTGTTCCAAAAGAGTGGCAAGGACTAGCACGTTTCAGTATTCTGGTTGTGTTTATTTTTTCCTTCCTTTGTTCCTTCGTTCCTTCCTTCTTTCATTTGTTTGTTCCTTCCTCCCTCCCTCCGTCCTTCCTTCCTTTCCCTTTTTTCTTTCTTTCTTTCTTTCTTTCTTTCTTTCTTTCTTTCTTTCTTT
>CAJQZJ010032076.1:5812735-5887190 GCA_907164525.1 Lophiomys imhausi | reverse complement strand
TTTCTTTCTTTCTTTCTTTCTTTCTTTCTTTCTTTCTTTCTTTCTTTCTTTCTTTCTTTCTTTCTTTCCTTCCTTCCTTCCTTCCTTCCTTCCTTCCTTCCTTCCTTCCTTCTTTCTCTCTTTCACTCCCTCCCTCTCTCTCTTTTTCTTTCTTTCTAAAAATGAACTTCTACAAATAGTGCCTTAAAAGCAGTGGGATTACTGATGTCATTACCATCTTTACAGTTTAACACTGTTCAAATAAGTAGGGCTTGTTTCAAAGGATAAGTAAAGACTTGTTGAGACATTGTTCTACATTTCTAACTTTAAGACGTTAACATCCATCTGTCAATTTTAAGCACTTGCTGGACAGTTAAGGTCTTTGACTCGGCATCTGATTTTGGTCATAAAATGACACTTCTAATGAATCTAGAATGGGTCAGAGGTTCCTAGTTCCAGACCACACACTCCTGAGATGGAGGCAGGTCTGTATTATGTATTTGCCTGTCTGCCCTGGTCCATGGTTTTTTCCGCTCTTTATTCCTTTGTTTTGGTTCTCAGGGACAGTTTTTCTTTTATTAAAATTACATATCATCCAATGCTTACTACAGGTTATATAGTGTATATATAATAATGAAGAGAGCCAAATAATTCAGTGAGTTTGTTGCTGAAATAAATGTAGCATAGCTTAGCCTCCTTTTTTTTTTTATATAGTATCCCTTGGTGGGTACTATATTTGTTTCTTTTAATGGTTATTTTTTGTGTATTTACATGGATTTAAAAATAGCTTATTCTTATTACTTTAGTATGTCTTGAATTTTTGTTTTGTTTTTAGAATTTAGCACGCTTCTTTTGCATCTACAATATATGATCTCTCTCCGTCTTTTTCTCTCTTACCCCCCCATACATGTGCACAGACACATACACACACTCTTCCCATTCTCCATGGTTCTAATAATATTTTAGTGTGTACTTTCTTTGTTTTTGCAGTACTGATGGTAGAACCCAGGGCCTTATGCTTGCTCAGCAAATCCTTTACCAATGATCTGTTTCTGCAGCCTTCTTCTGATGCATTACCGTGTACTGTTTGCAGTCCTGATGTACAGAACAACTATTTCAAATACACTAGTATTTGTCTTTATGTGGTAGAGCAGTCTCCAGTGTTTATGCTGTCATGTAAAAAATGCTGCTAACATCTAGAGTTTACTAATCAGAGATTACCTTCCTTTCATGTGCAGCTCATTTACTTTGCCTGAATTTAATGATGTGTTTTTTTTTCTAGTTTGTGAGATTGGTGTGCTCTTAAAAAAAAAAAAGATAAAGGGGTTGGAAAGATGCCTCAGCAGTTAAGAGCTCATACTTTTTTTTTTTCCAAGATCCACATTAAATTCCCAACACCTATACTGAGTGGCTGTCAGCCAACTTTACACCTCTGTCCAGAGGGATCTGGAGTTCTCTGCCTCCATGCGCATCAACAGGCTAGTGTAAATATCTCCTCTCACTTATACATAATTAAAAATAAAGAAATCTTTAAAATAAAGGTTGATATGAACAAGAGAAGCACTTTTCTGATTTTTGAGCCTCTGTATGGTGCTTATGAGATGTTTTTCTCTCTGAAAATTTACAGAATGAATCCCACTTAGCTGAAACTCTATGGTGACATGCCTGAAAAAGGTGGATTTTCACACATTGTATAGGAACCTAGGTGGGCCTTTCTCCTCTCAACACTTTGGTTCTTTGGTTATGGAGATCTTCCAGTTTTTGTTAATGATTGTCTTACCATTGTTTTCTCTTTTTGCTTTTACACACTTTCTTGTTTGATTTTCATCTTTTTCCTTTTAACTTGTTATTAATTTCTACTATCACACTTTTATTGAGAGTAGTCTTGTACCATTGGTTTTGTTTTTTTTGTGGTTCTTGGTTCTTCTCTCTATGAAAGTATTCATTTTTTCTAAGTTGGTGACCTTTCGTTTCATATGGCTTATTTCAAGATACTATGTTCTAGGATACTGGGTGGTGATATATGCTTATAATCAGAACTGGGTTGACTGAGGCACGAGGACCAGCAGTTTGAGGCCAGCCTGAGCTATAAAGTATAGCCTAGTTCTAAAAACCAAATTAATAATTAACATTTAAAAGATACCATAGTATTCTTGCTTTTTAAAACATTCCTTTTGTTTTTGAGAGTATAATATACTTTTATAATTTTGCCCTTCCCTTTCTTTTCTTCAAACCCTCCTATATACCCCTCCTTGATTTCTTTCTAATTCATGGCCTCTTTTTACACTGATTGTTGATACATGTGTACATTTGCATGTATACACATATATATTCTGAAATACATAAATCCAGTCTGGATAGTGTTACTTGTATGGATGTTTTCAGTGCAAATCATTAAAAATAATTAGTTGGTATGTTCTTGCCTGGGGAATTCTTTCTCCCATTTTCACCATTTCTTAGTTCTTGCCTGGGGAATTCTTTCTCCCATTTTCACCATTTCTTAGTTGCCTGTCATTTTTTTTTTTTTTTTGTGCTGAGCTGAAGCTCTTTTTAGCCTTTCATCTGTGTACTTTGGCATATCTATCGTAGTCCTTGTTCAGCTCAAATTTGGGCAGTCATGTAGGTGAGACTTTTATGAGTGTACTTCCTGACATTATTAGGAAATGACAACCTCCCAGTGAACTCCCACATCCTCTGGCTTTTATGATTTTTCACCCTCTCTTCTGCAGTATTCCCTGAGCCTTAGGTTTGATGTTTTGTTTTTGTTTCTTTGTTCTGTTTGTGAGGTTTTTTTTTGTTTGTTTGTTTGTTTCTTTTTAAGATGTATCCATTGGGACTGGGCAAAGAGAAGTTTCCTTGATGAGGGGTAACTTCACTTATCTGTGGGTATAAAGACAAATATTTAGAATGTTGTTAGGGTTTAATAAAGTGGTGATTGTAGATTCTCCTCTATGAGTTCACTATCCTTGGGTAGTTGACTAGTCATGATTCTCCCACCCCCCTCCCCTTTTTATTGGGCTTTAAATTCAATTAGAAAGATTTTGGTTACTGCCAAGGCATCATACCACAATTGCCCCTTTGCATTATCTTGGAATGCCAGTGGTTGTTGTGGTTCATAGATATCATAGTTAGATAGGTCTATTAATTGCTTCCTTCCTTTGGAAGCTTACCTGCTGCCTACTAGTAACATGAAAGCTGGTCTTCAGTGATGGAGCTTTCAGGTCAGTTCCAGTTCAGGGGCCCCTGGGACCTATTTCTGAAGTGCATGGTATCTTCATCGATAGGGACTTACCTCTACCTTTAGAGGTGCAACCAAGGCCAAAGACAATAATAGCAGTAGCCTGTAGTATTTAAGGTGTCTCTTGGACAACTCTACTAACAATTCAAAATAGGGCTTCTAATGCTTGGTGTTTGGGTTGTTGTTAAGATGGCCTTTGGCTGATTGGGGGAACATTTGTCAGCCCAGATGAGAAGATTTCACACTTAAACTACACATGCATATTTATATACAGACTTACATAGTTTTTAAAAAAATATAAATTGTAGTATAATTCCTTATAACTATTCAGACATCCTTAACATCCTTACTGTTATGTCACCCTTCTTTCATTTTCTTCTGTATTTTCTCCTCCTCCCTAATTAGACACTTCCATTTTCCCCATTTCCCTGATCAAATCACTGCACCTTGATATTATTTTCTCTGTTTCCCCATGCCCTTATCCTGGTAATGGACCCTTTTTGTTTTCCTGGTTTCTACAGTTACTCCAGGGTATGTACTCACATCTGATGGTTTGGAACTAGAGCTTCTGATGAGAGAGAGCGCACAGCGTTTATCTTTCTATTACCCCATTCAGTATGATCTTTCCTAATTCCATCCATTTACCTGAAAAGGTCATGGTTTTATTTTTCTTTATGGCTAGTAGTATATGTATATGGCCATAGTGTATATGTGCCATGTATTCATTATCCATTCGTTAGTTGAAGGGCATTTAAGTTGCTTCCATGTCCTAAATATTGCCAATAGAGCAGCAATGAACATGGCTGAATATGTATCTCTGGATTTGGATATTGAGTCCATTTAGTGTATGCCCAGGAGTGGTAGAGGTGGGACACATAATAATTTTATTTTTAGATTTTTGACAGTTCTCCACCCTGATTTGCACAGTGACTGAACCAGTTTGCAATCCCATCAACAGTGGATGAGGGTTCTCTTTTCCCAGTATCCCCTCCAACATTCTTCGTTGGTTGTTTTATTGATCTTTGCTATTCCGACTGGGGTATGGTAGAATCACAAAGTTGTTTTGATTTGTGTTTCTCTAATTGATAGGGATAGAGATGCACATTTTTTGAGATATGTCTTACGTATTTTCTTCCTTATTTGAGAACACTCTATTTAGGACCCAGGCCCATTTGTTTAATAGGTCAGTTTTTAAAATTGTTGAGTTCTTTATATATTCTAGATATTAATCCTCTGATATGTATAGCTGGCAAATATTCTGTACCATTCTGTGGACTTCCTCTTGGTCCACTTAATTGTTTCTTTTGCTATGCAGAAGTTTTTTAGTTTTATGAAGTCCCACTTGTTAACTGTTGCCCTTAATTGTTGTACAAATGAAGTCCTACTATGAAAGTCCTTCCCTGCATCTTTATCATGTATGGTCTGCTTATGTTTTCTTCTAGTAGTTTCATTGGTTCAGGTTTCATGTTTTTGACTTCCATCCATTTGGAGTTAGTTTTTCTGCAAAGTGAGAGATGTAGGTATATTTTTGTTCTTTCGCACATGTTCTTTTGTCCAGTTTTCTTGGTTCCATTTGTGGAAGAGGTTTTCTGTTTTCCAGCCTATGTTTTGGCATCTTGTCAAATGTATAATGGTTGAAGTTACATATACTTAGGTTTCGTTCCATTGCTCTATATATCTATTTTTGTGCCAGTACTGTATCATTTTTATCACTGTGGATCTGCAATATATCTTAAGATCTGGATAGGCCAGGGCATTGGATATGGGACCTGGGCTAGATCTGGCAGGTCAAGGAGGGCATGTGGATGGAGAACATCAGGGAGAAGCTCCAGCCTAGATACTGGGGAAGGATCTCGGAGTGGTTGGTTGGGTGGAATGGTTGGATGTGGCATAGAAGAGACCTGTGGGTTGTGGCAGGTAGTCCAGTTCTGGACTAGATCCTGGCAGAGGATGCAGGATACCTGTCTTGGTGGAGAGGTTTAATTTAATGAAACCTGCTTTTTTTTGTTTCCCCATTTTGTTTTTTTGTCTATAGTATTCATGTTAAAAATGTGTTCAAATGTAGTTAACCTTTGAATATTTATCCAAATTTAAAATGTGTGGAGTCAGGTGTAATCCCACATCAAGGAAGTGATATAGAAAGAGTGGTGGTGCACACCTTTAATCCCATCACTTGGGAGGCAGAGGCAGGCGGATCTCTGTGAATTCGAGGTCAGCTTGGTCTACAAAATGAGTCCAGGACAGCCAGGGCTCTGTTACACAGAGAAACTCTGTCTCAAAAAAAAAAAAAAAAAATTTTTTTTTTTTTTGTTTGAGGCTAGTCTGGACTACCTAGAGAGCTCCAGGCCAGCATAGGCTTTCTTATCACATCCCATCTCAAACAAAAACAAAAACAAAAAACAAACAACAAACAAACCAAACTACACATAAGAACAAACCAAATACATGTAACAACAAAGCAAATAAAATATAGGTATAAGAAGCTCGTCTGAATGCATTAGTGGGTCTTGCTGCTTTCAAACTGAGATCATCTAACTGCCTTATACTTTAGAGTCTTACAATGTTTAATAATGTGTCTTTCTTTTCTGACTAGTTGTATATTTACTCAAACTTTTCACATTCAGTCTTCTACATGGGATGTAAATGGATGCTTGGTTGGATGTTGGGACTTGAGTAAGGGAGGACAAATGGGTTTTATTGCACTTTTTCTTTTTTCCTAACCCCTAAGCCCAATACGGTATCACAGGTGATTGATTGGTTTTCCTCAGTATAGGCATTGAACTTAAAAAAAAAACCCTAAACATTTCATGAAATTTAGGGGCATCTTTGACCTTACTGTGTGGAGTTGATAGGAATTTACTGCTTCTTAGATAGAACTGTTTTGTGAGTTTGTGTGTATGTGTGTGTGTGTGTGTGTGTGTGTGTGTGTGTGTGTGTGTGTGTGTATAAAACAAAAAAGTACCAATATGATGGTACATGTTTGTAATTGCAGAACTTGGAAAGCTGAGCAAGTTAGAAGTCAACCTGGAGTACATAGCAAGTTCAAAGCCAAAATGTAGGACACAACAAAATTCTGTCACATCTGTCCCATTCAAAAGAAGACTGCTGCCAGAAGTACAAAGTCAGCATCACCACATAGAGATAGCTGGTTGCACACACACACACACACACACACACACACACACACACACACCACACACACACACACACACACACACTTCATTCTTCTACACAAAAATACAAAAAAGAGTCTCTTGTACACCTGGACCATTCTTTAAAAACTCCTGAGCTCTTCTGTACAACTCCTTCCAGCAGGCATATTTTCAGTTCCTCGAGCGCGCTTTCCTCTGGGGTGTTCAAGGCAGGTGATGCCTTCCTTCTGCTTGCATTGAGCATAGAAGGTGAGAATTCTCATTTTCTTTTTGTCAACACTGTTTTATTTCACATAGTTGGCTAGTGTTAGATTTGCTTGGAAACACTGGCTATATCTTCCTACTGGGCCTATTTGGAAGGATTTTTTTTTCTCTTTTGACATTTTTTTCTTCTTCCCCCCTTTTTCTTTGTTCTCGTTCTCCTTTGCTCCCAGTCTATTAAAAGACTTTATTGTTTGAAGTTCCCTGGGACTGTCCATAACTGATAATAATAGTTGTAATAATTTCTTCTTGCTTTAATATGCCTGTGATATTTGAAATTTTCATGTTTTCTGAGTTTTTCAAACTGCATTAGAATGCTGTTGAATGCTTTTAGTTTTTGTTTGTGACACGGGTGGATATTGATGGATTATGAAATCAGAGTATTGTTGCTAATGGGGGGAAGAGGGTGGAAGGGCGGGATAGGAAGGGGTATAGGGAGGGGTTTGTTACTGAGATGTAACTTGAAGAAAAAAAATAAAGTATTTAAAAAAATTCTGTTGATTCAAGTTTTTAGTATAACTTGATTAGAAGTGAAAAATTTTTTTTTTTTTTTTTGGTTTTTCGAGACAGAGTTTCTCTGTGTAGCCCTGGCTGTCCTGGACTCACTTTGTAGACCAGGATGGCCTCAAACTCACAAAGATCCACCTGCCTCTGCCTCCCAAGTGCTGGGATTAAAGGCGTGCGCCACCACCGCCCGGCAGAAGTGAAAATTTTTATAATAACCACCTTGTCTTTATAAAAATACTAGCTTGGACTACTAGGTATCTGTTGAATCAGGACTAGACATGGACTCTTTGCCCCTACATGTTTTCTATGCAATTTGTCGTTCTACTTTGGAAGATTTGTTTAAGAATTTTTTCATAGCTTATTCTTCATAGCAATCATTTTCTCCCTGCCTCTAAGAGATCTTCTAATCCTCCTTGGCCTAACAGAATTAAACTTTTAGGAGAGGTAACCTATCTTCCTGCTCGTTCTTAGCCAGATCATGTTCTTTTAATGGTAGAACCACGACAAAAGACAGAATTTCAGTCCTTATTTTACTCCTGGGTCTTAGATGTTCATAGAGATTGCTGACATTGATGATGAATATTAAACCATCGGAACTAGGACTCACAAGATTTTTGTTTTGTTTTGTTTTATATTTTACCCTTTCAAATTTCCCAGAAGCCTTTGAGCTAGCTGTAGTTCTCTAACTCTGTCTTACATTTTCTTTGGAAAAAAGGTGCATATATATGTATATGTATATAGTTTTCTCCCAGAATCAGTAAGCGTGCTAAGTCAGCAAACATGTCATCTCTATTGTGTACATTCTAGAGGAGTCCTAGGTGTGAGAGACTTCAAATGAGTTCAAGAAACACACACATACAATACATTCATGTACTGGCTGGGCTGGACCACCTGTTCTAATATGCCTGTTAATGAGGAATGTGATGGTAAAAAGCAAACAGAGGAGAGTTAGTCAGCATATTGGGAAAATGAACAAATAATGAGATCCAGTGACCCTGTGTTCATATTTAGGGTATTGAAATTAGCTTTTGGTTTAAATAAAGAAATAATTAGGACAAGGGTGCCAGAAGTGTGCATAATTTATCTGCCCTGGTTAATGTGTAGTTGTCTTTATAAAATAATCTGAAGAAGTCCTTATTATTTGAGGGGACCAATCTGGTTCCTATAATGAGATCGGCACTAAAGGGTAGCCACACTATCATAGGGGTTTGAACTCATTTCGAGGGGCAGGCTTTGCTATTTCTGAAATATAAAGTGTCAGAGGATTTAGGACAAAGACATGCCCCTGTGTCTACATCCTTGTGCAGCAACATGATAGATGAGGTGACACATGATCCTTGAATGTTTAACATGTCTGTGCAGAATTAAGAATCAAGCAGTGATCTCATTCATGCTGACAGAGAGACAGGGAATGAAGGCAGACATGCAACCAGTCTTCCTGGTTTTAGTTCTCTTGTGGGCTCAATGCCTTTTTCGGCAAAAATAGTTTCTAAGTAACTATCATTTTCCCAGAGGGAATATATTTTAAGCCAATATTTGCTAAGATTTTATGTAGACTAGAAGAAAGGATTTCTGTTGTTATTTCTTTTGATTTTATAAGGAAAATATAAGCAAGAAGTTTATAAGACAGGGTGCAATTAGTAGGATTAGGAAAAGGAGGAGAAGGGAAGTTAAGGAAGGGAATGTACTATTCCATATTGGACCATCAGTGATCCAGAGGCCAGAGTCACTGAGCTGTTACTTACTTTTGAAGGTCTGTCTGGAGCTATCATAGTGTGTCTTTTACTATACCCAATTGGTTGACATAGAAGCAGCATTCCCCCAAGGTAGAGGCAAAGGCCATCCTTCTTTGCTGTCAGTAGATCTATTCCTTGATGATTTTATAGCACCACAGTGACCAGTGAGTCTGTTTGACACTGGAGGGTAAGTATAGCCTGAGCCACCCATTGGAGGTCCTGGATGAACTGAGAGGAAAACTGACAGTAGATAGTTAGGAAAGAAGTCAGTCCCCACCATTCCAGTGGTGACATCAGCAGTTATACCCAGGGCTGCAAGAAGGGGTAAGTTCGGAGCCATTCGTTTGCCATGTTGTGCTTCTGTAAACTCTGTGATGGGAATTAGCAAGGGTTCTTCTCTGGGTAACACCCCAAATTGTGGGAAAAGGGACACCAGGGCACAAGTGTCAAGCCACCCTCTGGGTAGGCAGAAAACTTGTGTGCTGTAGAGGATCAAAGCATCCTCTGTGAATGTTCAGATATAGTGGCTGGGTGGACATGCTCAGAGTCAAAGTATTATTTACAATCTGGGGAATCCAGTGTGTTCATAAAGTGTGTCGTTCAGGAGTTAAAACAGTCTGCAGTACCAAAGAGAAAAAAATGTAGGAGAGATAAGGGGTGGTAGCGATATTTGGCTCAGAGCAGTTAATGAGTGGCAAGGAGAATTTAATATTCTAATGGGTAAGGCCACAAATGGTAGTCATGACTTAGACCCAGCCAACATTCTCTAAAACAGCCAGGTAGAGTGTAGTTCAGTAGCTGATATGTGGAGGTTAAAGTCTGAAACAAGTGATGGGGTGACCATGAGGACAGAGAGGTGGCATTGATGTTGTCCAGGAAGGAAGGTAAGAACTTTTGATGGATCTTGGATCACATGTTTTTCTGTATGTAGATGTTGGGAGTGTGGGTTTATACTTTTTGTATTTTGATCATACCCAATGATTAATGGTGATAAATACTGTAGTACAGTTTCCTAGTGACTCCTGTTCCCATCTGGAGTGCTATAGGTCCTTTATTCATGGATGGAAATCCCACATTCCACATAAAAGTTGGAGTACCCTTCTGAATATGCCTCATATATTCTATATATCATCTCAGGATAACCCCTTTTTTTCACATTTCAACCCCTACAGAACCTTTCTGTCTGTCATAGAAGTCAGATGATACCAGGATAAACTAGCTTGTCTCTGGTCTTAGAAAAATAAGACCCCATATGTCTGCTGTGACTCAATAGACCAATAAGGAAAGCCTCTATAAGACTCTGGCCAACGTTGACAATAATTCCTAGTTTGGTCATAGAGAAAACAGGCAAAGGGGCCAGGTGAGGTACAGACTGATGTATGTGTTATAGGGATAGTTATCTCTTACTGGAAACCTGCTTTTGAGCAGTCTCCTGCCCCTACCATGTGAGTGGTGTGGGTGAATTGTTGAGTGTAAGTCTCTTGAACATCAAATCTTCATGGAGTCTGTTACCAGCACAACAAGCAGATGGAGGTAGAAAAAGGAAAGGTAGGCCATAACCCAGTGGGTCAGACTTGAGTCTCAGCAGACATAGGAGGTCTTATTTTTCTGAGACCAGAGACAAGCTAGTTTATCCTGGTATCTTCTGACTTCTATGACAGCAAGGTCCTGTTGGGGTTGAAATGTAAAAAGAAGGGTTATCCTGAGATGATGGTATAAATGGGTTGAGATAGGAAATGTGAATCCAGTGAGGGGAGCCATTGAGCTTAGCAATTGTTGGGGTAGTAAGGATGACCTTAATGGGGCCTATCCATTTATCTGATTGAAGGGAGGTTAGAACTCCTGAAATGGGGGATAATCTCCCTGAGAAGGAGATCAGAGACTGTCTCTGACTTCTTGTTAGTGGTGGGAAAAGTCTCTACCCATCCTAAGAATGTGTCTACCAGAACCAAAAGGTATTTGAAATATCTATTGGTGGGCATGTGGATGAAGTTGAGCTTCTAATCCGATCTGATGAGGGATCCCCTTGCTTGATGAGTTGGAGAAGGGAGATTGCAATTCCTGGTATTGGGATTAGAAGTTTGACAAATTTTATCAAGAAGTAGTGATAGTCTTTAGAAATGATAGATCCTCAGGGGTGGGCTGTAAATATGTTGTAATAAAATGAGACAAAGCCTGGCTATTAGGGTAAAGGAACTCATGCAGATAGGATAGAATCTGTTGAGTATCTGTGGACAATAGAACAGCTGTGGCCTGTAAAGTGAGGCTGTCACCGGGTGTAGTGACTCCCACCTTTAATCCCTGCACTACGGAGACAGAGGCAGGTGGATCTCTGTGAGTTCGAGGCCAGCCTGGTCTACGAAGTGAGTTCTAGGACATCTAGGGCTACATAGTGAAACCCTGCCTCAAAAAAAAAACAAAAAAAAAACAAAAAACCAAACCAACCAACCAAACAAACAAACAAACAAAAAAAAAAAAACAAGGAAAAAAGAAAAGAAAAAAAAGTGAGGCTGTCTTGTGGCATTTGAGAGGGATCCAGGCCTCTGAGAGCCACAGCTCTA
Source organism: Lophiomys imhausi (assembly GCA_907164525.1). Lineage (NCBI taxonomy): Eukaryota > Metazoa > Chordata > Mammalia > Rodentia > Muridae > Lophiomys > Lophiomys imhausi. The sequence goes on along the minus strand of CAJQZJ010032076.1, from coordinate 5,875,756 downwards.
GCTGCCTTATTGGCTTGGTTATTTCCCTTGCAGATAATGGAATTGTCTGCTTGGTGTGTCTGGCAGTGGACAATTCCTATGACAGTGGTAAGATGAGAGGCCTTTAGCGTGGCCATAATTTGGTCTGAGTTGGGTACTGACTCTCCCTTTGTTGTTAGTAGTCTGTCTGTGCTCCCTGTGACAATAGAATGTGGAAGGTATATTTGGAGTCTGTTAAAGGTTAAGAGTTTGCCCATTTGCTAGTTGAAAGACATGGGTAAGAGACATTAGTTTGGCCTGATGGTTTGTGGTTCTGGCTGGGAGGGCCTGAGCCTCAACCACCTTGGCATCTGAAACAATAGTGTATCCCTCTTTTCAGACTGCCTCATGTAGTAAGGAAGTACACCATGTGTGTACCATGTGTATGTAGGTGGTTTGAGGTGGTGCTCCCTAATGTGTGTGTATGGGATGAGGTAGTAGCTCTTCTAGGGTCTCAGTGCAAAAGGGGCATAGGGAGTATTCTGGGATTGGTCAGGGAAGTAATCTGAAATGTTGAGAGGTGGGCATGGCTGTGGGGTTTGGTGAGGTTGGTAATGCTGTCCCCCTACCCCAGCAATAGGGGAATGGGGAACGAGCAGGAGAAGTCAGTACCAAAAGTCTGTTAGGACTAAGTGGCTCTGATGTTCAAATGGAACAAGATGGGTCTCTCTGATAGCATAATAACTACTTGGGGCTCCCTGGTGGAGATGTCTGTGGTTGTTCCAAGGGAGCCTGGGGTCATCCAGAGCTAGACCTAGAAGATCAGCTGAAGGGCAATCTGGGTCTGATGTTCCCATGCCAGTAGGAACATGGGATCCATCAACAGCCCAATGTCCCTCATGGTGGCACTTTGGACATGGTCAGGGTGGCTTATGAGGGCTTGGGCAGGCCTGGAACCAGTGACCCTCCTGAAAGCATTTGAAGTAGGGACCCAGACATTCTTAGTCTCTTAGAGGCAAGGGAGCCTGAACAGTGGTTATGCCCAGCTGAAAGTCCTCAGCCAACATCAGGTATTTTTGTTTTCAGACTTTTTCATCTCTCCCGTGTACATCCAAAAGGCTGACACTAAAACTTTAGCCTGTGGAATCAGGATTCCTCTCTCTAGGCGGTTAAGTTTGGCTCTTTGACAGGGAAAATCTGGGAGAAGAAATAGGTCATAAGGAGTTTTTTTCCCATCTGGGGTCTTGGGATCCAGATTGGGAGAGGACCTTTGTACGGTGATCTAGAAACTGAGGTGGGTTTTCATGTTTGCTCTGGGTGACCTCTTAGATTTTTATTTTAGTAATTTACTGCTTTAACAGTGGCCTTCCTGAGACCAGCTAGGTGGCACATTATAAATTGATCCCTAGCTAGAAAGCCCTCTGGAGTATTGTAGTTTCATTGGCAATCTTGGGAATTAGTTTGGGAAATTTTGTCTACATGTGCCCTAGCCTGTTTCCAGACTTGCCTGCATTGGGGAGAAGGTTGTTGTTGAAAATCATGTAAATATCATAAAAGGTGAAGTTGTAAGATAGAGTAATATATTTGAATTCTTTAATGAAAGTAGAGGAATAGCCATGTAAGACCCCAGTCTCTTCTGTTTGAGAGAGTTCAGTTAGAGAGAAGGGGACAGGTACCGTGACTAAACCATCCATTACAGAAGTTCACTGCAAAGGGAAATCATGGCTGGGTTAGGCTGGGTAGGGGGAGATAGAGTGGGTCCCATGGAGGATCAGGAGCAAGTAACATGAGGAGTAAGGGTAACTGTTGGGTGCCAGGGAGAGGTGATTTGGGGGCCTGTCACTGGAGAAGGAGAAACTAGAGGGGCCTTAGAAAGAGAGGGGGGTATGGGGGGAGGCTCATTAGCTGGATCAAAAGTAGTGGTTTGGACTTCATAGCTGGAATGAGCTGGGTTGGGGAATAGGAAGAACAGAGAGAAGGTTTGGAGCAGAGGTAAGAGAAAGCTTAGACTTCCTCTTGATAGATTTGAAATCTCCTTTCCATTTCAGTGATCACTCAGTAATTGTAAAGTTCCCAAATAATACTGGGATCTAGGATGCTGCTAGGTGGCCATCCAAGGACTGTTGAGGCCAAATTCGATTGCAAAAGTGTATCAGTTTGGGGCCATGAGGTCCTGTGTGAGGTGGAGAGGTTGGAGGTTTTCTAGCAGGCTTCCCAAGGGAGGATGAGAGGGTATAGATGGTTGAGAAGCAAGGATGGAAAGGGTTGCAGCAGCCTACAGTTTAGGGTATCCCTAGGATTCAGAGAGGACTGAACTAAGACAAAGCCATTTAGTGGGTGGTCGCCTCACTCATCGGGAGTCAGGGCAAACCACCTTATGAGCCTAGATGCCTCCTAATGAATGAGGCTTTAAGGCTGGCCAGAAGGAAATGAAAAACTAAGCTCAGGAATAAGATCTCATCCACATGAAAGGGACAGGGAACAGGGTCACATAGAGTCTTAAAAGCCATAGAGGGCATAGAGAAGTGGGATTATAGGTAGCTCTGAGGGAAAGGCAAACAAAGGAGTGGGGAAGAAAGGGTCACAATAGCCCAGTTGGGCCCAAAGAAGCTACAAGATTGCACTTCTGGTGTGGGTGATGGGTCAGTGAAGAGGGCCAGCTGTAGTCAGAAAGAGCAAGCCTGGGTATATCCCCACTTCCAGGAGTACCAGAGAGGTGCCTAACACTGAACAGTCACTTCCTTGGACTCAGGGAAGTGTTTCCCTGAGGGAGACTTACTGAATTACCACTGGTAAGCGGAATGCTGAGCAGTTGGTGAAGCCAGAAGGTGAATCTGTTGCAGGTATACTGGAGATGAGGGACAGGGGGAGGGGAGCACTGCACGAGAGAGTCTATCTGGGTCACAGCATTAATGTAAGGGGTTTTCTTATCTAGCACAAAGGTATCTTGGTAATTAGGAGCCAAGCAATACTACAAAGTCACACTATGCAGCAAATCTCACATGAGAGGTTTATTGGGGAGAAGAACAGAATGGCAGGAAGAGAAACATGAGATGAATGGGTGGAGGGGAAGGCTTTTGGCATATTGGCAGTGAGCTTAGTGGGAAAGTATCATATGATAGGAAACATTGTTTGGCCATTAACATTGAGTTATGGAGGAGAGATTTCCAAGATTAGGAGCTCAAGGGTTTCTAAAGCAGAGGCAGAGTGTTCTTTCCTTGGCCCTGGTCCTGGGCTCAGGGTCAGGTCAGAGGCAGGACATCCTTCCCATACCCTTCAACTGTCATAATAGAAGCCGCTATCTACTGAGCAACCAACAAGAGGTCTTTCCTTCTGCTGAATACATGTTCATTATTTCTAAACTTAAAACAACTGTGCCCCCCACCTTAACCAGCTAAACTGGGGCTCAAGAAAGTGAAATCACTTGCTTTGGATAATAGTCACTTGACTGTGACAGCTTGTGCTCGCTGAATTTGAAACATGCTCTGAAGGTGTTGTTACAAAATTAGTCTGTGGGGTCTGTGTGCAATTCTTTTAAGAGTGGGGCACATCTGTATTATCCACTTACCAAATACTTCATTTATGGAACCAATAAATTCTTGGCAAGTATTAAATGTCTCAATATGTAGTGGAGGAATGTACTAAATGATTCAAACATTGGGATGGTTCTGACAAAAATCTCTGATTGAAGGAAGATGATGGGCTTCGTCTGGTAGACTCCTCTTTCTCTGGATAGCAGCTCCTAGTAGGACCATGTGAGGACTTAGGACACATAATTTGGAAGGATCTTCTTTCCTGAAAAATTTTTTTCTGTTGGTTTGTAGTCAGATGTGTTGTTCATCAAGATTATTCAAGCAAAATTATCTGTATCAAACAACCATACAAGAAGGTTAGTTTCTTAAGACATTTGCATCTTTTTATCTATGAAAGATGATTATTTTGCCATCCCTTTATCCAAGAACAAATTTTAGATCTGTATAAACCTCTTCATTTTATTCGAAATGTGTGTCTAGGGAAAAACAGTATCAGCCAGCTGGAGAGATGATTTAGAGGTTAAGAGTGCTTGCTGCTCTTCCAGAGGACCTGAGTTCAATTCCCAGCAACTACATGATGGCTGGAAACCATCTATAGTGAGACCTGGTATCCCCTTCTGGCCTGCAGGCGTGCATGCAGACAGAACACTGTGTACATAATAAATAAATAAATCAATAAATACATCACAAATAGTATTACTGTCTTGTCATGACTGCCTAGTAACTCAGTGGTAAAGCCTGAGTTTGATAGTTAGTATGTCTCACTTCAGCCATGATTTTTTTTAAAGCCAAGAGTTAAATTCCAGTCATCTGGCTTTGGAATTGGACCTCTTAAGCTGTACACCAAAAGTAATCAGATGAATAACCAGATAAGCTGTTAAGCAGGATAAACCCAATGACACAGGAAGGCTAAGCATGGCAGCCCTATGGCAAAGAGCATGCTATATTTTATGTCATGGATTAATCATAACTCTTATCAATTTCCATGTATTTTTGAATTTTCCCATCGGCCAAACTAATAAATTAAAAGAAAACACCTGGAATATGAAAAATTGTTTGAGCAACGTAAGTGTCAAATAAAAAATAGGAACCTTGAATTTTCTACACCCAGTCTAAAAACAAACCCTAGGAATGAGCAGCAGTATATCCAGAACATTTTTAAAAAATGGAAAATAAAATAAAATTCGCATAATAAAATTAACCCAGGCAACTGGAGGAAGGATACCTACAATAGTTCATTAACCTACTTGTGGTGAGTTATTGATGCACTGACTCCTGTCAGCCCTTACCAGAGGGATATTCATAAGTGTGCATAATATCCCAACTGTGTGGGTTGCAATGCAGTAGTGAATTGGAGTGCTAAGGAGACAAGTAGATGCTGTCTTGAGAGTCTGGGCTGTTAACTGTATATTGGAATGGCATCGCTGAGTGTGTGTGAGCAGCACACATATTTACTATGTACATTTATGGAAAGAGTGACTGACTTTAGTCATCTCTACTTCAGTGATGCCTTTTGACAACTGACTTTGATAGTAGTGTCTGAAGTGTTGACACTGCAAACTGAATATTATTTGGTGCCTAATTTTCTTTCATTTACTAATCAAGTTCATCTTAGACCCTTTCATCTAGGTAGAGTATTGACATGTTGTCTCTGCTCTCATTCTGACAGTTCCTCCCTAGCTTCTGTCCTCTACTAATCCAAGTTATTTTAGGCTTCTTTACTAAATTATTTCTCATCACTTACTAATTTATGCTACTAGTTCTTGGATGTTCTCTGGTTTCTCTTCATCTTTCTTAGCTTGATGGTCTGTTTTTCTTAACTACTTTTTCAAGATTATACATTTATTAAAGAGGCGTGCTACATAATTTAAATTTCTGCCCATAAATAAAACTTTATACTTGGTTAATAATTTATCATTACTTCACTTAATTTAAATGTAAATGATTTCAGTATCTATAAATCACTGAAATTATCCTAAAAGTCATAGCATACCTATATCAATTACTTAGGTTATTATAATATGTCTCAGAGCTGTATAAGTGGAAACATTGATTTAATCCTAGTAATTTTCTCTAATATAAATAAAGTACTAAAATTAAATAGTAGGGATTGAATATGGTGTTAATGAAATTGAATTAGCTATACTATTTTACAAGTTTCTAAATTTATTCGCTTTATCTTATTAACTCCATTGGCAGTGTGTGTATGTGGGGGGAGGGGTTGTTACTGTTAAAACAGAACTATCTGGCTTTTAAAAATATCAATTCTGTGAAAGCTGTTAAAAATATGCAGCTATTAATATCACATTTCAGTCATACACATACACAGTTGCAAATAAGCTGAGTGATTACTTCTGATAAGATTTTTTTTCTTAAGTAGAGTAATTCAGTATTTTTTTGTCTAGCTAGAAAGGGATTCATTCTATTTTAAAAATAATCTATCTTTGTATTATATATTTGGTCATTACCTCTCAGAGTATGTATCTTGCAATTATTAGTAAATGACATTATTTGAAACTTAAATTATGCTTCCACTTTTCTCAGGGGAAACATGACATTTCATACATTTAAATGTACACAAATGTAGACACATACACCAGACACACACATAAAAACATACACTAGAGCGAGTTAATTACCTGGACATAGAAAATAAAGCATTGCATCTCAGTTTGTAATTGATTCCATAAGTATATTTTACACATACTGGAGAAGAATTGGTTTACTGGTTTGCTTGTATTAGCATATGCAAAACTGAAAAGATAATGTGACTCATTGTGACATTTCATACATGTATGTAATATAATCTTATAATGTTTAAAATGCCTCCTTACCCCATCAATCCTCTTTTGGACTGGCTGTTTCCCTTCTTATTATTACATGTTCCAGGGGATTTCTTCTCGGGTTCTTGTGGCTGTGAGGCAGGCACTTTCCAGTGAGATATTTCATCAGGCACTGTATGTGTGCCTTTTACTATGAGAGTTGAGATCAGTGGCATTCATGGTGATGGCTGAAAGATATGTACTACTTTCTGTCATTTTGTTGTTTTGTGTTTCTTTCCTAATCCTCATTTGCTTCTCCATTCTTCTAATGAGAGTTGCTCTTTCCTGAGAGTAGTCCTTTTTATATGGTTGTGTTTGTCTTCCCCTTCAGTTTGTAAGATTTTGCACTACTTAATCATTGCTATGACAATACTTGACAAAAGAAACTTAAGAAAAGAAGATTTTTTTTGTTTTGTTTTTTGGTCTAGCTTGTTCTCCAAGGGTTTATCCTACATGGGTGTTGAGGTCAGGAGGGCCAGTACTTGATGCAGCTGTGACATAAGAGCACCAGGAATGTTACTGCTCCATTCTCTTTCTCCTCTTTCTTCTGTCAGTCCAAGGCCTGAGTCTGTGGGGCAGTGCTGCACACACTTATTTATAGTGGCTCTTCCAGCCTCAATTAATGTAATCTAGAAAATCTCCCACATGCCTGTCCAGCAGTTTGTTTCCACAGAAATTCTAAACAGCGTCAAGTTGAAAGTCAAACTTAACCATCCCAGATTCCTTTGTGTATCTTCTGCTGTACTGGAATAATGACCATGCATTCCTCCAGCTTGTACTTCTCATGGAAGATATCTATTTATCCTTTGATCCCCAAGTATACTGTTGGTGGATGAAGTAACATAGGTTGGTTATTTCATTTCAGGGCTTAAGGTTGTCCCGTGTCCTTTTAGTTTCCATGTATTTTTTTCCTTTGAGAATTGCGCTGTTATTCTGTAATGTTTTTTTCTGCTTATGTGTCTTGATGCCTTACAGCTTTGTAACACTAAAATAATAGTAGAAATCATTTTTGGTTCTGTCTGATTTGGGTCCTAAGAGTCCTCTCTATGCCTGTATCTCCCAGGATTTGAGGACTTCTTACTATGTGACTATATTTACTATGCCTTTAGCTTGTGACTTGCCTCTTTCTTTTATGCCCACGACTTGTAAGTTTAGTCCTATATACACATGTTTAGGCCCTGATTGTCTGTCTTCCAGTAATATAATACATTCGTTAATGATTTTAACTAAACCTTTTTATTTGAGTTACCGTGTCTTTATTTCCTAATTTTCCATATGATTTCTCCAGGACATCATTTCATTGTATTCTTATCTGCCCTGGCTTGTTGTTCTTGTTTTATTCCAATGTTTATTTGTATCGTTGTTTTTGTTCATGTGTTTGAATTTTGTGTAAATTCATTCATCATTCTTATAATCATTCTTTTGAGTCCTTTGCCATCAGTACAGCCAGTTAGTGTAGAATTGTTAACTTTGAGGAGACTCACTTTGTTTCTTTTCTTTTTTTTTTTTTTCCTTGTGTTTCTGCACTGGAACTTAGGCATGTGAGCCCAGGTAGTTGGCTAGAAGTTTTAATCTCTGGGCTTCCTTCAGTGGAAATATTCACTAGGATTTGGGCTGGCTTAGATCACGGAAATATGGAAGTGAATTTTCTTACAACTTTAAGTTTGGGCTCAGAAGCTACACCCACCCCATGTTTGCAAGACACTAAAGCTGACACATAGTAGCATTTAGAAGGAAGAAAACAAACTATAATAGCAGTCACAACTTACAGAAAAAACAGTGATGGAATTATAGCAGAAATTGGAAACAACTACTACCATATAATGCAGTAACATTAGAAGAAAAAGGAGTAGAGACACTGAGTAAAGTAAAAAAAAATTGATTAATAAATAGCAATGGGAAAAATACTAGAGAATATACTAGAAGAAAATAAGAAAAAATAGAGCAGAGGGAAAATAAATAAATAAAAGTGGGCATGAAAAAGAAGAAACAGAAGAGTTCCAGCTAAGGATAAAATAAACAATAAAACAATATTTTTAGAGATTTATTTATTTATTTATTTATTTATTTTCAAATGTTTATTTACTACTTTAAATTACATCTCCATCACAACTCCCTCCCTCCACCCTCCCAACCCCACCCTCCTACCCTCTCCCCCTTCTCCCAGAACTCATAATTCTTTTTTTGAATAATTAGGCCACAATTATGAAAATTATAAGGTATAACATACATTCCCAATGTCCAGTCCATACATATTTGACAACTGATATTAATAGTCTATTATCTATCTATCCATCTATCTATCTATCTTCTCTTTATCTATCTATCTATCTATCTATCTATCTCCATGAGTTTAAAGTTGTATACCTAACTCTTTTCCATCCTAACTTGTATTACCAAATTAAAAACATCTTCTTAGACCTAGAACATCCTTTTAATTCCTAAGCAACTTAAAACTTAACTGTGAGACTATAACTATCTAGTCTTCAACCACATCAGAGACCTGCGAAGGATAAATATGTCTGATTGTACAGAAAGTGCAGAGCCAGCAGCTAAGCAACATTTGCTTATCCAAATATACAGAGAGAGATGGTGGTCTTCAAAAACCTCAAGAGATCTGTATAATTTGGCCTTCAAAGAAGGTTTCTTAACTTAAGATTTTTTTTTTTTATATTGAGACATGTGAGCTCCTGACAGCACTCCCTATTCTACTCCAAGTAGAGGATGAGCATCGAAGAATCTCCATTTGGAGATAGTAGCATTAGTTGCAAGTCTGTCACTGGGCAAGAAAAATCCTTTGCTTCAACTGTAGTCAGAATGCTATCCGGAAAAAGGACAAAACTTGGAAGCAGGTAAGTCGACAACCTAGCTCTACCAAGACAGGGTAGGCAAGCCTCTCATAATTTCTGTTTTACCATTAATGTCTGTCAGAGATACTGGACCAAGAGGGTGAAGACAGAATCTCTACTGTATGGAGAGAAACTGGGGACTGTCCAGACAGCCAGTTGTCTGTCATTTCTTAGATTATTTATTTTTATTTTATGTGTATGTGTTTTGCCTACACTTCTGTCTATGTACCTCATATATAACTTGTTCCCACAGAGGCCTAAATAGGGTGCTGGATCCCCAGAAGTGGAGTTACAGACAGTTTTGGGCCACTGTGTGGGTGTTGGGAACTTAACCCAAGTCCTTGGCAGGGACAACAAATGTTCTTAACCTCTAAGCTATGTCTCCAGCCCCAAAAGAAAAGGTTTTATTTAAGAGGATAAAAACAAAGACAGGTAACAAGATAGACATAACTAATTTAGTTTAATGAAAAAGAGAATTTTCAAAGGAGAGTGGAGGGGAAGAGAGGACTGTCATAACCTGTGTGGGAGCACCTGTTCCCACCAGAGACAAGAGTATCTTTGTAAGTTCTTCACAAACCTCTAAGCAACGAGTTCTGAGCCTCCTAGGTCAAATAGAAAGACTATCCAGGAAACAAAAGTCTTCAAAAAACATCTTTAAATACTAATATCCAGCTGATATGGTCAAAGCTTATGATCCTTATGATACACATGTGAAAGAAAAGGAAAGGAGAAAGTATATTTAAGAGTGTTAAAATTATATGCAAATATTTAAATTGATCAGGTTTGGTAAACCCAATACTGAGAGAAAAACAAAAACTATGGTACCAAAAATATTAATGAGGTGAAAAAGTAAAACTAAACCAAAAAAAGGAGGCATACAGGATTACAGTCCCTATGAAGTCAATGATGTGGCATCTGTGAGGGGTCATGACTTTGCTGTCTTGCTGACTTCCTGTTCTTTCTTGGGGCAACTTTGGCCCCTAAGTGCCTGTGTCCATGAGCTATTTAGCTTCTTCTTTCCTTTGTTGTACTCATCAGCAGCCTGTGGACTGTGATTAATCTCTAACGTCCCGCTCATCCACAAGAGGCGAAGAAGGGAGGCAAGCTGTCCAAAGGGTGCTCCCAGTGTCTTGTGCTTCCACTTATCTCTTCTTGAGGCAGGGTGGCGTGAGGGAAATGCTCAGTCCACAGCAGGTGGTGAGAGCACCTGCCTGTTTATATGGGTGCTGACAGTCTGCACTCAGGTCCTAAGGATCTTGAGGCAAACAAATACATTTATGTGTGGAGCCATGCCGCATCCCTCCAGTGACCATTGAGCTACTAGCTAGGTGAAGGGCTGAACTGATAGAATCCCATTATGTGATCATGAAAGCATACCATAATTTTTATCATTATTTACTTGTTAGCCATAGAAGTGTTTTTGAAATTTGATTAATCTGACATTAAAGCCAAAATTCCATGTGCTTATTGAAGAGCTGCTTGGGAATCTTTTGGGAATAAGCACTTCAATAGCAATGTGAGTGGAAGAGAGATGTCCCCAGTCATCAAAGCCAGGTCAGCTCCTGCAAGGTCTTGGTGCCTGCTTCAGTTTGCATTCTCATTCTGTAATCTAAAACCACAAGCATGACAAACGAGCAAGTGAGGTTTTACAGGAGCATAGGTAGCAGTCAGCAGGTTGTTATGGGCAATGGGCCATTGTTGCAATCATTTCTCCAGATCATTCTGTTTCAGGTAGTAAGTGACATCATGCTCAACAGACAGACAGTACAAACAGTGCTTTACTTCCATCACTAATCAATCAATAAGTTAGTATCTAATAATTGGTCTTTTCTAGCTTACTCTACTTCAGAACTTACTATAGAAGTCACTTAAAACATGATTGCTTGTAGTGTCTTAACAGATTTCTTAAATGAATTATGTATAAATGTAATTGGTTAATAATCCAGCCTGAAGTTAGTCATCAACAGTTTGTGAATATCTCTCTGGTCATTTGTTTTTTGTTTCAAAACAGAACTTGTTTCTCTTGGGGTAAAAGTTCCTTCATCTAAATCAATGATTGTTTATCCTGCTCTCTGTTTTACAGTGATATATCTTTTCATAATAAATCCATGGGAGCAGTCCTGATAGAATTTTAATTTCTACTCTGTATTTTTATAGATGAGTAGAGCTATTAAATAGCTACAGAGTAAAGAGAAATAAAACTGCTTTATTGATATCCAAATATTTCTCTATGTTTAGAAGCAACTCTTCCCAAATTTACGAAGTGAGACTTCACAAGTATTGGAGGAATGATCTCCCCATGGAGGTAAAACCCTCATAGAGATTATCAGTGTCCTTTAAAAGAGGGCAACGGGATAATCCCCTTCTCCTTCCATCATGTGGGGACACAACAGGAAGCTACAATCTATGATCCAGAAATTGAGTTCTTATCAGTACAAATTTTGCCTTATCTTGGACTTCCCAATCTCTAGAACTCTACAATACATTTCAGTTAGTTAAAGACATCCAATTTATATTTACTTTAGCCCAAATGGACTAAGACAGGAATAGCATGAGAACTGAATTTTTTCTTCTTTCGTTACTATTGTCTGTTCTGTAATTTTTTTTCTTTGATATGCCATCTGTCTGGGTGATTTCTTTTTCAGGGACTCTTAAAGGTATTTGTTGTGTTTCAGTTGGTGCCTGCTTTCTTTCCTTTCCCAAATCCATAACAGGTTTTAATTACATACTGGTACTTGAAGTTGTAGTAATAAAGAAGTAGGTGTTATTCCTTCATTCATGGAGTTTACTCACAAATACAAAAATTTTCTTTCTGTTTATTTCACATCTAACATTATTTTGAAGGAAAGCCGCTTGTATTAAGATGCAAGTGAATGACAAGCTATGGAAGTTAGCTCTCCATGCAACCCTCATTTACAAAACGTTTTTTATAAGTGGGGAAAACATTACTAAAAGAATTGTGTACTGTGAGCTGATAGGCACTTTGACAGGCAGGTGGAAAATAGATATTAGGTGGCTAGGCTTTCTCATTGAATGCCACTTAGTTAAAACATACTCTTGCCACATCTAGGGACATGAGAAAACTAGGTAAGTCAGACATTTGTTCTACTTCCTTTCTGTTGCTGTGATAAAACACTTTGGCCAAAACCAGCTCAGGGGAAGAAAAGGTTTATTTGGTTTATATTCCTAGATCACAGTCCATTAGTTGAGAAAGTCAAGACAGCAACTAAAGCTAGAACTTGAAGCAGAAACTATGGAAGACTACTGCTTGATGGACTGCTTACTTGCTGGGGCATTCTCTGGCTCATTAACAGCTAGATTCCTTGTACAGCAGAACTACCTGCCCAAGGAATGGTACCACCCACAGTAGGCTGGTCTATTCTATATCAATCAAGAATCAAGATGATCTCTCACAGACAGATACTGAAATGTACTCAGTTGAGATTTTTCTCATGTGACTGCAGGACACAACACTCTTTCTTAACTTCACACATAGACATATCACTTTAAACCATACTATTCATTCTTTTGTTGTTGTTTGTTTGTTTGTTTTTTAGAGACAGGGTTTCTCTGTGTAGCCCTTGCTATCCTGGAACTTACTCTGTAGAGTAGGCTGGATTCAAACACTCAGAGACCTGCCTGCCTCTGCCTCCTGAGTGCTGGGATTAAAGGCTTGCACCAACAATGCTCAACTATTACTGCTCATTCTTTGTTCCCAAGTTCTCATGTTTACATTATAATGTAAACAATTAAAATTCCTTACTTTTTTTTTTTTTTAAGAATTTCAGTACATTAAAGGTCCAGGGTCTCTTTAAAATTTTCAAACTCTTCAGCCTTTTGGTCCTGTTTCTCTGACAGACATTTATTGTAGAGCAGGGATTATGAAGGACTAACCTACCCTGTCTTGGCAGAGCTAGGCTGTCGACTTCCCTGCTACCAAGTTTTGTCCTTTTTGGACAGCAGTCTGTCTGCAGTTGAAGCAAGGAGTTTTTACATGCCAAGAGATAGGCTTGCCACTAATTCAACCATCTCACACTGGAGATTCTTCGATGCTTATCTTCTACTTGGAGTAGAATAGGGGGTGCTGTCAGGAGCTGATATATCACGATATCAAAAAAAATCTTAATTTAAGACCACATCTTTGAATGCCATATTCTGCAGCTCTCTTGGGGTTTTTGAAGATGCCCTATCTATCTCTTGTATTTAGATAAGCAAATGTTGCTTGTCTCTTAACAACTTGATTACTGAGTAGCTTAGAGAATATCTGTGATAGACTGTCATAGTAGCTAACAAGGTGACATGCATGCATGACTAGGAGTTTGTTTTTCTTAACTATCCTAAACAGTTTAAGATGGTTGGTATCAAGAGGCCAGAGCTTCACATTTCATTTTTAAGTATCTCTAGGTACGATACCATTAGGAAGCGTTACCTTTAATTTTGTATCAATATACAAAGATCTATTCAAATGTGGCTAAATATACTCTTAATTTTGTATCAATATACAAAGATCAATGCCTATGCGGCCCAATACAATCTTAATATTACGTCCATATACAAGGATCAATACCATTGTGGCCAACTATAATCTTAATTTTGTATCAATATACAAATATCAATACCGACGTCGTCCAATACAATCTTATTTTTGCACAAAAAACAGTGGTCAATACCACTTTAGCCAAATATACTACTAATTTTGTATCAATATACAAAGGTATAAGGGCATATTTAATAATCTGACCCTTCTTCTTGGTCCTTCCTGTGCTATGTCTATGTCTCAATTTTTCTCAAGTCCGTGCATTCCTACGTAGGAGATAAAGAAGGATACAGAAAAGGGAAAGAAGGAATACCCTGGGTCTAACCTCCAAAACCCATTAAACAGGACCATTTAACAACTTGTAATCTCTTCCCCTAAATAACAGAGTTTTCAGTTGTTCTTCAAATAACCAAAAAGGGGGGGGGGCGGAGAAACACCCTCCCCACCCTCTGGGTATGGGACGTCTCTCTCTTAAAATGACTTCCTGCTGATTTGGGTCGTAGTAAACCTGTTTGGGGCCCGAACCAAAATGGAAAAATGGTTAAAAATGTTAATACAATCCTTTTATGTTCAGTCCTTCTGTTCTCAGCTGTTTAGACGTCCTAAGGAGTTTGTAGGCAGAAGCTGAACTTCTAGGCTTTACTGAGGTTCTGGCTTGGGCATTGTGTAGAGCTGAACGGTCTTAGCGATATTGAGTTGTTGTGGTTGTAGGCTTTTGATGGAGACAGCTATCGAGGGAGTCTGTCAGGCTGAATCATCTGGGTCACTCGTCTTCTTTTGGTGTCTGATTCTGATTTCTGCTGAGGTTTCCATTGTCCAGTTGTCCCTGGGTTCCTTGAATGGATGCTTTGATTCTCCTGGAAAGATAAGAACAGAGCCCTGCCCTAATCCTCACTGAGGGACAATCACCCTCTTTTTGGGGGGGGGGGTAGGTAATGTTTCTCCTGAAGCAAATTTGGTTTTTTGACAATATATAAAGTGTTATCTTTCAATCTGGTTTAAAGAAGAAATTATCTTGTTATTTTGGAGCTAAACCAGCTTTAGTGTATATATTTTGAGATCTCGAAGGACAATTTGTTTGTATTGAGTGGGCCTTTTGTAAGTAGCTTTTAAACTTAGGTCCTTCCAAATCCTATGTGTGTGTCTCTGCATTCTAATTATTGGAGAGAAAATGGGAACTGTCCAGGTAGTCACTGGTTTGTCATTTCTTAGTATTGGAAGCTGCAGGCCCTGAACTTCCTATATAATCAGATATATTTATCCTTCTCAGCTCTCTGAGGTGGTTGAAGAATAGACAGCTTGGGTCTCATAGCTAAATCTTGAGGTGTTTAGGAATCAAGAGGGCGTTCTAGATCTAAGAAGATGGTTATAATAGTGATGCAAGTTAGTATGAAAGCTAAGTCAATTATAGAACTTTAAACTCATGGAGATGGTTAGAAGGTAGAAGGTTAAAGTCAGGGGCCAAATATGTATGAACTGGACATTGGGAAGGTATACTGGGCCATTTAACTCTCATAAATGTGTCATATTTAATTCTGCTGTTTTGTATAGAATTTACTGTTATAAGAGAAAGAACCATTTGTTGGATTGAAAAGGGAAGCTGTTGGGGGGGAAGAGGGTGGAAGGGTGGGACAGGAAGGGGGAATAGGAAAGGGTTTGTGACTGAGATGTAACTTGAAGAAACAAAAATAAAGTACTTATATAAAAAAAATTTTCAAACTCCCTTATCTTCAGGTTTCTGCAAAATAAAAAATTAAGTACCAACTTTCTTCTTCAAAAAGGAAAGAACCTGGGCATAAAAAATATATCAAAGAAAAAACAAAATTTGGTAGTGAAAATATTAATCCTGTAACTGAATGTCTGGTATCTGGGACTCACTCATGATCTTGAATCCAGAGAATTCAGGCAGCTAAGTCCCCCACCCCCAGCTCAGTTATCAACAACACACTGTTTGTCTCTAAGGCTCCAGTTGGCTCGACTTCACACCTGTTTCTGTCCTTGGTGGACAGTCCATGGTTTAGTATTTTCTATGTTTTGGGATGTCCACTGCAACTGAGACTCCACCTCCACCAGTGGCTTCCTCTGGCCTCTCCCTAGGAACCTGACCCTGCTATGTGATGCCAACTCTTGGGATCTCTCAAACACCCCTTCAGTCATTCATCCTTCAACATCCCAAACTAGCACCACATAAGAGACTCTTAAACATTGTCATTCTTTGTTTTCAGATTGAGACCAAGCTGATTAGCACATAAATTCTTAGTGAAAACATCACACAGGTAATTTGACATAGTCCTTACTCCTTATGAAATTTCACAAGCCAGAGCTCCTTTATCTGCAATTCTCTCAGCATTCTTATTTTTGGGATATCCCCCCCCCACCACCACACACACACATACACATTACTGTCCTTAAGGGCATAAAGAACCATATCTCTAGGTCTTTCTTAGCATCACTCTCTTTCTGTGGTACCAGTCTCTGTTGTAGTTTCATCTCCGCTGCTGTGGTAAAACACTCGGACCAAAAAGCACTTGAGGAGGAAGAAAACAGTTTGTTTGGCTTATGCTCCAGGACACAGTTCATCAGTGAGGGAAGTCAGCACAGGAACTCAAGCAAGAACTTAAGCAGAAACCACCATGGAGGAATGCTACTTGCAGGCATTTGCTTGCTCGTGCATTTTATGGCTCATGTGTAGCTAGCCTCCTTGTATAGCCCAGGACCACCTATCCAGGGTATGGTACTGCCATCCATCCTATATCCATTAACAGTCAAAACAGGCCCTGACAGCCATGCTAACAGACCAACCTGGTAAAGTCAATTCCTCAGTGCAGACTTCTTTTTTTATGTGATCTGGGCTGCATCCTGTTGACAGTTAATGCTATTATCTATGAAAAAAAAATTAGAAAGCTAGTTAAGGAATAGAAATCCTATTCCATCTAATCAATCAGCATAAAAAGTGAATGTGTTTTCCTTTTTGTCAGCTTGATGTTTTAATAATCCTAGTAAGTATTTAATCGTTCTATAATTTTTCATCCTTAATTTAAGTGTTCCTCATTTTATTTTGTGTATTTTTCTAATTTCTATAATTTTCTTGTAAATGAAATAATTATCCTTCATTTTAAATAAAATCTCTTTTCTTTATCGTATTTATTATTCTTAAAGATAATTGCATGCAAGTGGTATGTATAGAACAATTAATGAAAGAAATCATACTGAAATGATACACAAATAAAACCTGAAGTTTACCAGGCGTGGTGGCACACGCCTTTAATCCCAGCACTCGGGAGGCAGAGGCAGGTGGATCTCTGTGAGTTCAAGGCCAGCCTGGTCTGCAGAGTGAGTCCAGGATAGTCAAAGATACACATTGAAACCCTGTCTCGAAAAACCTAAAACAAAACAAAACAAAACAAAACCTGAAGCTTATCTTAAGTTTTAATATCCTACTGTTACAAATTTCCTTTCTAAACATCATTTTCAAAGTTTACATAATTCAGCTATATATCAAAATATGAATAATTCAGTGTTTTTCTAGAGTAAGAAAATTTTTAGAAATTTAATATATTATGCAATACATTAATTTCCCTTACTTATAGAAGGTCAGTGGTGGGGCAGTTTATGGTAATGAGATTGAGATTGCTGGTTAATTCCTATTTTACTGAAATATTGAGTTCTATAAAAATTATAATCACTGTGTGTTTATATATAAATATAATAGATAATATAAATTATTGAGATATGCTTCTTTATCACATATCCTGACCTTTTGTGAAATTGATTTTGAGTTTGAGCACTTGACTAAATTATTGTTTTGTTAAGTTTTTATTAAATTTTTACTTAATGAAGCTGAGATTCTTTGTGGTCTTATGTATATGGTATGTGGTGTCTGCATGTCTGTGTCAGTATTCCCAGTACCTGTAATATTCACGTTTTGATGAGAAACTGTCCTTTCATTTTAGCAATGCTTTAAAATTTAACAGGAACTTCAGAGCTTAGGTTTGTATGCGTTAGTTCTAACTACCGAGCAACAATAAGAACATGTGTGAAGGGGAAAATGTATCTTGTCTTGTCCTGGGTCCTCTGATACAAGAGTGATCCAAAAAAGCCATGGACATGCCTAATTGTGGCAGTAATTTTTCTGGATCTTGTCTGGATGAGTTTTCTCTCATTGCACTGGCTAATCTTTTGTCAACTTGACACAAACTAGAGTTACCTGGAAAGAGGAACATGAATACAGAAAGTTCTTCTTCTGTACGTTCCTGTGGGCAAGTATGTAGGGCATTTTCTTCATTCATTGTTATGTGTGTAGGCTAAGCTCATGGAAGTGGGCAATGTGGGTAGAAGGGGATGCCACCCCTTGGCAGGTGAATCCAATTTTTATAGGAAAGCAGGCAAAGCCAGGGGAACAACTTTCCTCCATGGCTTCTGCTTCAGTTCCTGCCTCCAGGTTCCTGGCTTGAGTTTCTGCTTTAGCTTCCCTTAGTGATGGGGTGTAGCCTGAGCATTGTCAGCTGAAACAATTCCTTTCCCTCCAAGTTGCTTTTCCTCATGGTGTTTATTCACAGCAATGGTAACCCTAACTGAGGCACTTGCTCTGTAAGAAATTGCAGTAAATTCTGTAGCTCATGGGCAACACTTGTTATCTCAGTTTCTTAAGGTTATAGGTAAATCTAGCTGGGCTGGGCTGGCTTCTCTGTTGATGTCCCTAACAATGAATCTCATCTGTCCCAATGGACATTTTTCGTTAAAGTTCCTGGATATTAGATCAGTTCCAAATCATTCAGGCTGTTGTCAAATTTCTGGTATTGTTTTCAGTTGTGTGACTGACTGGTTTTGTTTGTTTGTTTGTTTTGTCTTTTTGCTGTCCATCTGCTAGCCTTTGCTCTGTGCTTCTAGGAGCTACCCACATTCCCTTTCTCTCATTCCATCTTCAGAGTAAAAATGAAGTCTTATGGTCTTTGATTCTGACTTCCTCTTCAGCTACCAGCTAGACCACCACTCATCTTTTTAAGGGTTTTGGGCACAGATCAGCCTGCTCTTTTAGGAAGTAACCTACCCCATGTAACCCATCCAAGGGACTTTGCATCAGATTCATGAGTTGTAAGAATTAGGGTTTGGCCGGGCATGGTGGCACACACCTTTAATCCCAGCACTTGGGAGGCAGAGGCAGGTGGATCTCTGTGAGTTCAAGGCCAGCCTGCTCTACAAAATGAGTCCAGCACAGCCAGGTATACACAGAGAAACCTTGTCTCGAAAAAAAAAAAAAAAAAAAAGAATTAGGGTTTGTAATGTAAAGGGAAGAGAATTTTGACAACTCTTCCTACAATAACACTTTGAAATCTTCATAATAGCTCATTCATAACTGTGACCTAGGATGAAACATCTAACTCATATATGAAAAGTTACATTAAGGAGTTATCAATTCTAAAAGAAGAGCTTCTTTGTTGCAGAGAGTGTATAGTAAAAGTAAGAATACCTTATTCCTGAATGGGAAGATTCAGTATTGCAAATAATTTATATCTGTCCCAAATCATCAGTATTATCAAACTGAAATTCTTCACGATCTTACCTTGAAAGATGAACCTTCTGATTCTTAAGTTCCTGGAAAAGAATTCAAATATATATATATTTGTACAAAATGGAAGAAAAAAAGTTCTACCAAATCTATTGTAATAAAAACTAAGTGGTAACCTAGAGAAGTAGTTGTCTTTAAAGTCATGCCTTGAAGTATGACAGTTTGAGTTCCACCTCCAAAATCCATGAATCCATGTAAAAATATGTGAATGACTGGCAGTGGTCCTTTCTTGTACTCTTGTAATCCTTGCGAGAGAGAGACAGAGAAAGAGAGAGAGAGAGAGAGAGAGAGAGAGAGAGAGAATGAAAGTATGAAATGAGAATAGTACTTGAGAAATGACATCTGAGTGTGCTCTGAGTTCTATACAGATATATAGACATATGCACATGTATCCGTGCAAACCTGAATAATACTAGACACACACACATGCACACATACACGCACATTTGTAATATCAGACCAGGAATAAATAAGTACATCCTTGTATAAATGAGAATTTTGTTTATTATGATCATTTTAAACAAAAATAGATTAAATACCAGGTTAGAAAAAGCTGGAGTTTTAGTTTTATTTTGATAGCACAATGAGACTATAGAATTACTTAGCGTTAAAAATAATAAAATATAAAGGCAAACTTGTATGTCTTAATCTTAGAAAAGGAAGATCAGCTTATATAGAATATAAATAAAAATATTAGACTTCTAAGAACTTGTTTGTTATATTTTACCTAGTAACATTGATGTGCTGAGCATACTGGTGTACCCTCATAATGCCATAATGCCATTATTAGGAAAGCTGAAGCAGGAGCACTCTTAAGTACAAGACCACCCTCTACTTTAAATAACAAAATGTGTTGATAAATATCATAAATAAACCTAAAAGTAAAATGACATTGAGTATTTAGGAAGAAAACCTTTGTTCACAGAAATCTTCAAAATCAGTAATGGATGATAAACCAGTGCCATAGATTTGTGAACAAAGGATATGGAAAGCTATTCATGAAGCATGAAAAGCAAATGGCCAGTAAATATATTAAGAGATTATAGCATGACACACTGTTAAAAATACCCCTTTAGCCTCATTTTCATAGTTTTCCTTTCTTGTTACTCAACCCTGGAATTATAGTTATTACACCAAATATAGCTTAAATTAAATGTAAATCTTCACTTTAACAAGTTGCCTTCATTTTGATTTGCAGTGCTGGTATAGAATTCGTGTCCTCATACATCCTAGGCAAGTACTCTACCACTGAACTATATCAACAATCCTGAGGTTGTTTTTTTGTTTGTTTTGTTTTGGTTTAGTTTTGTCTGGTTTTTCAAGGCAGGGTTTCTCTGTTTGTAGTCCTGGCTGTCCTAGACTTGCTTTGTTGACTAGGCTGTCTTCGAACTCATAGAAGTTCCTTCTGCCTTTCCCTCCCGACTACTGGGATTAAAGGTGTGTTCCACCATCTCCAGCTTGCCTAGATTATTTTTATAGCACATTATATAATAAAAAGTAACCTAACTGTTCTCTAAAAGTGAAACATTTAAGTAATATTTATATTGTAGACTACTTTAAAATCAATTAACAGTATGTATATACAGTCACATGTACACATATACAAGTATAAATACCTCTGAGATGGATTATTGAATAAAGAAAACAAATTAGTAAAAACACATTATATCTTAGTTATTTGGATTTTCCCCAATTTTGGAAAAAACACTGGAGGAAGACTAGGATGAAGACACTTAAGCTTAGTTACACATGTTCTTAACTTTCAAGAACACTAACCTACAAGAAACATCTCTGTTTCCCTGCAAATAGATATCATTCCAGGGGTTGCTGGACCCAGTGTGGAATTTATATATAGGCATTCTCACCAGGAAATGCACTAAAGTATATTTTAACTTTTAAAAATATTACTTAGTATAGATCGTAGTAGTAGTGTGCTCTAGTGGGCCTTGAAAGAAAGGATGTTTAGGACTGTATTAATAAGCATGATAAAAGATTATCCTTTGTAAAATGCAATTACTATATTCACATTTAATGACAAAAATAAGTTTGTTTATGTAGCATCCATTGTATTTTTGATTTAGAATTGTGTGAACTAACTTCCCTGAGTTTCATTTCTGCCCCCTGGACTCCCCTCCTTGCCTTTGAAAACCTTGCTTCTTTCAAGTGGCTTCTGTGTTTTGATTCTAGTCTGTTTGGGAGTATGTTAGATGGTGGTAAGTTGGGAATATTTTATGGAGTTAATTCTCTACCATTTGACTTCCCAGTCTCCTATATGATCAGACAGGGACTGCGCCCATGGAGAATGTACTGTGTTGTGATTATAGTTGAAGCCCAAGCGTAACCTCATCAGGTTGTCCAGAGCTATCCAGTAGTTTTCGTAATAATCCTATGGAGTTTATACTTCAGCTTGTCTGTAACCCTGTTGCAGAAATAAGCTTCATGGTGGTGTTTACTGGATTGAATTTAAGAAGGTGCATTTAAAGTCAATTGCAAGAAACTGTCTAAAGAACTGAGATTTCCTTAGGTGGGAGAGGGAGTAAAGGGTCAGAGGGTGGGACTGGGAGGGATGGAGGGAGGGGTCTGTGATGGAGATGTACTTGAATTAATAAATAAACGTTTAAATTTAAAAAAAAGCAGAAACTATCCAGTGTGCCAAACTCAGAGACACTGAGTGAATTTATAACATAAGGATACAAATTCAAATTTTTATTACAATGAATTTTGTCATTTACCTAAGAGTCATGTCTGACTGTCAGTCTTCCATCTTCTTTGTGAAGGGGCCACCCCACCCTCAGGAGACTGAAAGTCTCATCTTAGTTTAAGACTAGGATGAACTCCATAGATATTAACATTCTAGAGAAACTCCCTTTCCTCAGTCCGTGAAACAAGAGAGAACTTAAGTAACTTTCCCCTTAAAGAGTCCTGTAACTTCATCATGCCTTGATCATGACTTGTAGACAAGGCATGGTGACTTCAACACTTGACTCACACTGCTTGTGAGTCAGTGCCCCTTTACCTACAGTTTTTTTGGTATTCACAGTGATGGTAGGAGTCTTCCTGGTAAAATGGATCAAAACTTGTGACAGGATTTATATTACTACTAACAAGACTGAGAAAAAAAAAAATTGATCTCTGTTTTCCCAGCTTCCTGCTTGTTAGACAAACTGGTTTTTCCTTTGGGCCTTTTCTTTTGTGGCATCTTGACTCTAGCTTGCACATGCTGCTCTCTTTGTTTTTATACCCTTCTTTCCTCCATTCATATTCCTCCAGTTTGGAATCTCGGATGAGTCCTGGTCCTTCCTTCTCTTTCCTCACGGGTGGCTTTTGTAGTTTAATGCTGCTCCTGCACTGTGGACGTTCTTCCCTGGCTGTTGTACCTGCTCTTACACCTCTTCTTCCTATCCTGTTTCACTGTGGTCAGCTGCACAGCAGTGTCTGCCTAACTGCTCTTGTGTCTCATCTTTTCAATCTGGCCAGAGCTCTCTGCCGTGTCTCTTGTAGGCTAGAGTGGTGTTAATAGAGCTTTACGCAGTGAAGTTGAGCACTTAGAGCACTTGGGGCCAACTAAATGTATAACGAATGCTCTTATGAACAACATAATTGTCTTGACATAAGGAAGAACTGTTTTTACAAGGATACTAGAAAGCTTCTTAGCTGACTAATGAACTTAACAATTATACATGATTTCATTTACCATTGAGAACGATTTCTGCTTTGAAGTATGATTCATATTCTTTTTCTTGAAACACATCCAAAATAACATATTGTGCAAACATGTCCTCCAAATATATTAATTGATTCTGTTGAACAAGCACATGTTCCTGTGGTGTGTAATTTGCTTTGATAGTCACTCCTACTGTAAATAAGGCTAATCAGGAAAAATGTACGTTAAAGAAGCAGATAAGCTCAGAGTACTACACTTGCATGGTGATATAAGTGCTTCTGTTTATTTAAATACATATTCATAAGAGACAAGTAAGTTTATTCACTGCCTAGTCACTATCATTGTAAAAGCATTATTTTATATATTTACATTTGGCAGTCTATTTTGGTTGAATGGAAAGAATAACCATGTGATGTACAATGTACAATGTGGTTATAATGAGAACCTCGTTACTGCTGGAGTTCTAAGTTTTTAAAAGTTGGTCCAAGGCCATTTTGAGTTTCAGAATTTCAAGCCACTTTGACTCACTGAATAATTAATTATAAAAAACTGTTGATTAACTTTTAAATCTGTCTTTCTCCATCTCTTTCGATTCATGCTTTAGCCACTTAACTCTTTACTAAAATTCAAAAATATTGAAAAATATTTATTAATTCTTGGAAGCATTTTTGGGAATTCGTTTTGAAAAAGCAAATGAAATGAAAAGATGAAATTTCATGTACAGTTCATTTAATCATGTTTTTCTAAGGACCTGGGTGAGGACAAATAGCAAGCAGTGTGTCAAGTTTGAAGGTAATAGTTACTGGAGATGGTGAAGAAATGCTGCCAGGAAACTAGTTTCCCATCTCAATCAGAAATGCTTCCTTGGATTTTCCTGCATTGAACTAACAGGAATTAAAATGGAAATTGGTTTTTAATGGATAACCTCTTATCACAAATCCCAACATCACTTAATGTTTAACAGAATAGCAAGTAATATTCGAACAAATTTGTATCACAGTTGTTTTAGAAAGTGAAAATAGCATGGAATGTAAAAATTCTACCTCTTAGTTTAGTCTGCATTAAACAGCATGAAAAATGATGTTACCAGCAGAGTGGAGAAAGGGCTCGTCTGTTAAGAGCACTTGCAGTTCTTCCAGTGGACTTGAATCCAGTTCCTAGCGCTCATATCAAGCACCTCCAACTGCTTGTAACCCTAGCTCCAGGGGCTTCTGTAGACACTTGCATACAAATGGCACACACACAGATATATCTACACATATATAAACAAAAATGTATTTTTTAGAAGTTACTGTATTTGTTTACTTACAAATAATAAGCATGTCTTAGTAACATCATTATTCTTCAATAAAAGTTAATTTAGAAGATTTATAAACTTAGAATATAATGTAAATTTTATAAATATTCTTTGGCAATTTATTTGCTAAGTATAGTGTGCTTTGTAACTATGAGTAATTATTAGGTATTCATACTGTGTTTAACCTGTTTGGGGCTTTGGTCTTATGTAATAACAATTTGCAAATAAAATGGAATAGGCTGGGTTCTGCCATTCTCACTTTGCATCTTGTGACTGGGTTGAGTAGTCAGAATAGACCATTTTCATAGCTTTGGCCCTTTCCTGGATTTGACCATGTCTGATGCTGGTGGAAAGGTGGGAGCATTTCAGTGGCTTTTTAAAAATGTTTATTTATTACTTCCATTTACATCTCCATCACAGTCCCCTCCCTCCACCCATCGGGGGCCTACACTCTCCCCCTATCCCCGTTCTCCCACCTATCCTACTCCTCCAGTGTGGGGTCCCCTACATACCATTCCCCTTCAATTTGGCAGCCATATGAGGGCTAAAAGCTTCCTCTTGCACTAGGAGCCTACATGGCAGCTCTACTAGGGCAAAGTGTCCCACTCACAAGTAACAAAGTCTAGTTCCTGTTCCTTTCAGTCTTTTGGTTGTAGGATAGTTATCCTGTACTATATGACTAAAATCCATTTTTAAGTGAATAGATTCCATGTGCATCTTTCTGGGTCTCGGTTAGCTCACTCAGGATGATCTTTTCTAGTTATGTGACACTGTCATTAGAACAAAATGGAAACCTACAGATGGGAAAAGATCATTACCAACCCTACATCCAAGAGTGGGCTAATATCCAAAATTTATAAAGAACTCAAGAAATTAGATCCAGGGAAACCAGATAATCCAGTCAAAAAATTGGGAACAGAGCTAAATCGAGAATTCACAAAAGAGGAATCTGTAATGGCTGAGAGACACTTGAAGAAATGTTCAGTGGCTTTTCAATCTACCTCTATTAATAGAGAGCCCCACTGCCATACAAAATTAAACGACAAATTGAAAAGTAAATATTTTTAAAGATCTTACTTCCTATTATAGAATGGAACATGTATATATAAATCATTTTTCTTTTCTTGTTCATTCTCCCTTTTCTGTCCTTACTATTAGAAATGTGTCCCTACTTTTGCTTACTCTACTGATTCAGCCCTTGAAGGAATGTCTTCTCACATTCCCAGCAGTGTATCTATTTCCACCTCTTATCCTGCTAAAACTGGTTTAAGGACAGCAATAATCCTCTATTTAAAATGTTAATCCTTTCCCATTGTCTTTGTCAGTTCTTCAGCTTGTCAGGTGGTGTGAAGACTCAAGCACTAGTTTCATATTGTGCTAGGAAGTCTCCATGTGATTATGAACATTTTTTTATATTGCTGCCCTTGATGAGTCTCTAATAGGATTTCTCATCTAAGATTCTTGACATTTATTGTTTTATTTCTACTTTAATTACAGAATCTCATAATTTTATGCAATTATTGATAAGCATTTATTATTCATGGATGGGATAGAAAATAACAGAACTGAAAAACAAAATTTACAGGGCCATCAAAACATATTGTATTACCAAAAAGGCCTATACCGTATTTTACTTACATGTAATTGCTCTGTATACTTAAGCATTTATTTTTATTTTATACAAAGGAAATTATTACTGAAAGAAACTAGGATGTTATAAAGATGATTTGGTTTTTAAGAGCATGTACTGTTCTTGCAGAATACTAGAGTTTGACTCTTGATCACCCATGTTGGATGGCATACTATTACCTGAAATTATAGATCTAGGGGAGCCAGTGCTTCTGCCTATACTCACGTGCACATACCCATACCACATATACATAATTTAAAAATAAACCAACAAATTTGCTAATAAAATACTCAAATATTCAGTATCTTACCAAAAATAATACTAACTTTCATCCAAAATTAATGGATCTTGCATTCTCATATATTGACTCCAGAAAGAAGTCCTTTAAAATTGAAGAAATAAAAATAAATTATTAAAAAAATAAAAATAAAACCCTACCACTAGATTTTGGCTCCAAGTTAAAAAAAATTATTGCAAACATTATTGCATGAGATTTTTAGCTTTATTTTTTTGTATGTGTGTAGGAGGACATTTGCAGTAGTATTTGTTTGAATATCATTACAACTGGAAGTGCTATACTGAAGTTTGTATCCATAAATATTAATAAATTTTTGTTTTATTTTATTAATTTCTTCAAGTTACATCTCTATCAAATTCGTCTCCCTCTTTCCCTCTAGGTCTCACACTGTATCCCTCACTCTTCCTCATCTCTGTCCTCTCCTTCTCATCTGAAGAGGGGAGCCCACACATATCAATCCCCCTCAGTTCATCAGTCACATGGGGGTCTAAGCATTTGAAAAAATGCTCAACATCCTTGATCATCAAGGAAATGCAACTCAAAATGACTCTGAGAGTCCATCTCATACCCATCAGAATGGCTATGATCAAAAACCCAAGAGAGTTGATCCATGCTGGCAAGGATGTGGAGAAAGAGGAAGACTACTCCATTCCTGGTGGGCATGTAAACTTGTACAACCACTTTGGAAATCAATGTGGCATTATCTTCGGATATATAACCCACTTGTACTGGAGTTTTATATTGCAGCCCATCTAGGGTAAGGTGTTCCACTAATAAGCAACAGGTCCATGACTCGCTGCATGGTGGAGTTTTTCATAGGATAATTATGCTAGGTTCCTTCCTGTTTGGATTAAATTTTTATTTTATTTTATTAATTATTTTTTTCAAGTTACATCTCAATCAAAGTCCCCTCCCTCTTCACCTCCTACCATGTGTATATTTATGGGTCTGAGTTAGTTCACTTAGGATGAACTTTTCTAGATCCATCCATTTGGTTGCAAATTGCATGACTTCCTTGTTTCTGATAGCTGAGTAATATTCCATTGTATAAATGTACCACAGATTTTTTTTACCCATTCTTCGGTTGAAGGACATCTGGGTTATTTTCAGTTTCTTGCTATTATGAATGAAGACTGCTATGAACATTGTTGAGCCAATGTCCTTGTGGTTTGGTGGAGAATCTTTTGGATATCTGCCCAGGAGGGGTATGATTGGATCTTGAAGTAGAACTATTCCCAGTTTTCTAAGATAATGCCACATTGATTTCCAAAGTGGTTGTACAAGTTTACATGCCCACCAGGAGTGGAGTAGTCTTCTTCTTTCTCCACATCCTTGCCAGCATGGATCAACTCTCTTGAGTTTTTGATCGTAGCCATTCTGATGGGTGTGAGATGGACTCTTAGAGTCATTTTGAGTTGCATTTCCTTGATGATCAAGGATGTTGAGCATTTTTTCAAATATCTCTCGGCCCTTAGAGATTCTTCTTTTGTGAATTCTTGGTTTAGCTCTATACACTATTTTGGACTGGATTATTTGGTTTGTTGGTGTATAATTCTTGAGTTCTTTATATATTTTGAATATTAGCCCTCTGTCTGATGTAAAATTGATGAAGATCTTTTCCCAATCTGTAGGCTGCCATTTTGTTCCAATGACAGTGTCCTTTGCCTTACAGAAGCTTTTCAGTTTCATGAGCTCCCATTTATTGATTGTTGGTATTAGAGCTTGAGCTAATGGTATTCTGTTCAGGAAATTGTCACCTGTGCCAATGAGTTCAGGCTTTTTCATACTTTCTCTTCTATTAGATTTAGTGTGTCCAATTTTATGCTGAAGTCTTTGATCCACTTAGACTTAAGTTTTGTGCAGGGTGATAAATATGGGTCTATTCTTCTACATGTTGGCATCCAGTTAAACCAGCACCATTTGTTGAAGATCCTTTCCTTTTTCTATTATATGGTTTTAGCTTCTTTGTCAAAAATTAAGTGACCTTAGGTGTATGGGTTTATTTTTGAGTCTTTATTCAATTCCATTGATCAAATGGTCTGTTTCTATGCCAGTACCATGCTGTCTTTATTACTATTGCTCTGTAGTACTACTTGAAGTCAGGAATGTTGATACCTCCAGATGTTCTTTTATTGTACAGGATTGATTTAGTTATTCTGGTTTTTTAAAATTTTTCCGTATGAAATTGAGAATTATTCTTTCAAGGTCTGTAAGAATTGTGTTGGTATTTTGATAGGAATTGCATTGAATCTGTATATACTTTTGTAGGATGGCCATTGTTATTATGTTAATCCTACCTATCCATGAGCATGGAAGAGATTTCCATGTTCTGATACCTTCTTTAATTTCTTTCATCAGGGACTTCAGGTTCTTGTCATACAGATCCTTCACTTCCTTGGTTAGAGTTAACCCCATGTATTTTATATTATTTGTACTTATTGTGAAAGGTGTTGTTTCCTTAATTTCTTTCTCGGTTGATTTATCTTTTGTGTAAAGATGGGCTACTCATTTTTTGAATTAATTTTGTATCCAGCCAACTCTCTGAAGGAGTTTATCAGCTGTAGAAGTTCTCTGGTGGAATCTTTGGGATCACTTATGTATACTATCATATTGTCTGCAAATAGGGATACTTTGACTCTTCCTTTCCAATTTGTATCCACTTGATCTCTTTAGTTTTCTTATTGTTCTAGCTAGAACTTCAAGTACTATGTTGAAGAGATATAGAGTGGGGAGCCTTGCCTTGTCTCTGATTTTAGTGGAAATGCTTTAGGTTTCTCTCCATTTAGTTTGATGTTGGCATTTTAAAAATGGAAGAGCAATATGAGCTTATAGAAATAAAAGATGAGCATAACTGCTCACCTTTTCTCATTACTCAAAATCTATGTCATCCTCTCAAGTCTGCTTTGTGATTTTGCTTGTACATGGGTAGATATGTATGTATGTATGTACATTTATATATATTCACATTTTATATATACCTATGAAATATATATATATATATATATATATAGACAAACAAATCACACTGAAAGTATAATATTCTTTATAATCATATAGCAGTGTGAGATCATCAGCAATAAGGAAAGTGCTACTATGGATTGGGATGAGTGTGTTTGTTGCAAAAAATTAACCAATTTTCCTGTAGTACTAAAACTTCTCTGGAGAAAAGTATGTTTTGAGAAACTAAAAAAAAAAAAAAGTATCAAAGTGTGAAGACTAACATATATGTGAAAACACATTCCATTTTAATAAATAAAATAATCAGATTAAAACTGTGAAGATATTATAATCTGAAAATGGGGAAAATGGGAAACATTCATAGTACAGATGAAGTATGTTCATGGGATATATATAGTATATCTAGCCACTTTTCAAGAGCGAGATGGACATTTAGATTACTCCTCAGAGCAAGTAACATAAATTAAGGCAAAAATCTAATTGTATATTTGAATAAATAAATTTCAATGTTTAATATAGAATTTCATATAAAATTAACTACTATAAACCAATAAGAAACAACTGCTGCATGTGAGGAGCAGGGACAGCTCTCCTGCTCTTATAACCCCATCTGGGCCAGATCTCCTGTCCACCATTGGTGGTGAGGGCAAAAGGGAGGGCAGGGAATCTTCCCCTTGCCAACACCACTGCATAGCAGACAAAAGGCAGGGCTGACTCTCCCACACTCATTCCCTCAGGGCTGGCTCACCCACAACCCCCACATATAGAAATTTGTAAAATATATCTACCCCCAAATGTAGAAAATTGTAAAAATATATTAATAAGCAGACCACAATATTAAATCAGAGCTGAACAATGAATGTAGATTTGGATGTGTGATTCTAAGAGTAATGAGAGTATTTCCATTAAAAAAAAATCATCTCATTCGCTTCCCCTAGAGGCATTGAGATGTGGCTGCTATGTCACATGTAGATCAGTGACAACCACCAGTCCAGCACCAAACAAACACCAGATGGGCTCCCAGGACAGGAGGGCAGACACAGACTGGAAGAACTCTGCCTGGTCCTGGATGTGGGGGTTGTGATGAAAGTTAAATGACTCTGGAAAATTCTTTTCCAAGCTCCATATGTCCCTTGGCCATAAGTAAATAAATCAATATATAAAAAGAAATATGATTCTAGAATTGCTTTTAATCCTGGCATGGGGTGGTAGTAAAAGGAAAGGCTACTTATGGTTATTTTGAAAACAAGTGCATGAAATTTGTTTAGGCACTTTTAAATATTTGAATGTTTAAAAATTTCTATGATGAGATTTTAATGTAATACTTAATTTTTGGGATATAATATAACTACATCATATCCTCATTTCTTTTTTTTTCTGGTTCCTTTTTTTTTTTTATTTAATACTTTATTTTTTTTTTCTTCAAGTTACATCTCAGTAACAAACCCCTCCCTATTCCCCCTTCCTAACCCGCCCTTCCACCCTCTTCCCTCCAGAGGTTTCCCCTTTCAGTCCAACAGCTGGTTCCTTCTCTTATAACAGTAAGTATTATACAAAACAATAGATATAAATATGCCACATTTATGAGAGTAAATTGGCCCAGTATACCTTCCCAATGTTCAGTTTATACCTATTTGGCCCCTGACTTTAACATTCTACTATCTACCCAACTCCATGAGTTTAAAGGTCTATATGTGACTCAACATTCTTACTATCTTGCAACACACTTTTAAGAGTATCTTCTTAGATCTATAACACCCTCTTGATTCCTAAACAGTTCAAAATTTAACTATAAGATTCTATCTGTCTATTCTTCAACCACCTCAGAGACCTGAGAAGGATAAATATATTTGCTTATATAGGAAGTGCAGAGCCTGCAGCTTCCAAAACTAAGAAAGAACATACCAATAACTGCCTGGACAGTCCTATTTCTTCACTACAACCCCTTCCATGTTAATCTCCTTTGCTGTCTATCAAATTATGCCCTCCTTTTCTTTAAATGATTTTAATTATATATGTTTGTGTATATTTTCATAAATATATAATATACAACCTGCTTAGTTCATATAATGTTACTTTTATGTATTTATTTTCAGGGCTGAAAAAGCTCTTCAATTTGTTATCCAATACCAAATGCCCAGCCCTGAAAAAACATATACAAGTAAAACATTATGTGGACTGAGATATTTGTTTTTAATTAAAAATAAATTTAGCTTTATTTTAAAAATTAAGATGAAATTGAATTTCATAAATCACCAAAATCAGTGAGTAATTTTCAGAATGTTAAACAGTAAATTGTGTGTACCTTCACACTGACAAGAAAATTATAGAATTATTTAGGTGTGTACTGTAGTTGATCTAGACACAAAAGTTTCTTAGCTTGAGAATAGCATGAACATAAAAGATTTCATTGATAGCCAACTCCTGTTGATCAACATTGTGGAGAAATTTGACATAGATCTAATGAGGTATATTCCTCTTATGCCTACCACTTACTATGGATCTAATGCACTGTATTCTCTCTATGTTTACCCCATACCATGAATCTAATGTGGTCTTCTCTATACCATGGAGCTAATGTGGTGTGCCCTTTATGAGTTCTGCATACCAAGGATCTAATATGGTGTACCTTTTGTGTCATGTGCATACCATGGATCTGAGGTGGTGTATCCTTTCTGTTTTCTGCATACCATGGATCTAATGTGGTATACCCTTGTGTCATGTGCATACCATGGATCTAAGGTGGAGTATCCTTTGTGTTGTGTGCTTACCATGGATCTAAGGTGGTATATCCTTCGTGTTTTCTGCATACCATGGATCTGATGTGGTGTACCCTTTCTATGCCTACCACTTACCAAGGTCCTCATATTTGTTTTTCAGGTGCAGCAGGTACAGACAGTTCAACAGGTCCAACATGTCTACCCAGCTCAGGTGCAGTATGTGGAAGGAAGTGATACTGTCTATACCAATGGAGCAATGTAAGTGGATGCTGACGTCTGATTAATTCCCCCAATTCAGGGTCATACTGTACTTTCTAATACAACCCTCTAGTCCTGGATTGTTTGCATGATTTTTAACATTTTTTTTTTTACTGCAACAGAGTTATTTAAATTAAACTCATATTTAGAACTTTTTCTATATTTATTAATAAAAACACAAACATATATATAATTAAAATCATTTGAAAAGGAGGACATGAATTTGATAGACAACAAAGGAGATTAACATGGAAGGGGTTGTAGTGAAGAAAGAGAAATGAGGATAAAAATGTTTTCTTCCCCCTTAACCTTCCCAGAATATTTTAAAGTGTTGAAATTGTGTGTACTTTAACAATTTCCCCTAAATTAAGAAACAACTTATATTTCCTGTTAGTGATATCTGTGTTTTAATATTGCCTTAATATCTGTAATTTTTAAATGTCAAACTGGATATGTATGAGGTTTTGTGCTCATCTGTAAATTGGTATAAAATCATATTTTAGAATTTTGTAGACTTCGTCACAGTTAAATCTATATAAAAGTGATGCTATTCCACGAATCTTATTTTCCTGTCTAAGTCTGCCTCGCCAACTATCTTGTCTCCTTTGCATCAATAATAATAGCAATTTGTAAATGTATTGGCTTTTGTAGCCACTTTGGATTAAAAGTCAATGTATTATTATAGATGAAGAAACTAAAAATTACTCCAAGTTTTCAGCAGTGATGTCAGCATGGGTTTTTGTGAGAGAAGAATTTCTGAATGTACCTAAGTGAATTCAGGTTCCCTGTGTCTTGGGCCCTGCGGTTCTGTGCTCCTTGTATCCCAGGAGTGTATGTGCTCCTGCAGTGCGTTTGCTTGTAGCATCCCTGCAGTATGTGCATGGATCACGTCCATGCAGCATGGGTGCCTCTTGCATCCCTACAATGTGGCTGCTCCTCACGGTAACTCCTCTCTGCCTTTGCTTCTTTCCATGGTTGCTTCCATTGATCCCAATGATGCCACCATGTGGGCTCTCAGAGGGTCTGGATTTCATCACTGCAGTAGCTGTCACAAGACAAGCGCATGCATGACAGTCCATGTGAAGTCATTCATCATATTAATATGACTAAAAATTTAATTTGGCTTAATTATGTATTAGTATTATAATAGTGATCCATGTAAAATATTCTGAACTTCCTATTATTCCTTTATGGAAGTAGGGTATACTCTAATCAAATTCATTTGATAAGGGATCTCAGTACATTTAATATTCCTGACCTGAGGTCTGGAACATGATAGTGGAAATGGAAAGAAAGCTCCTCTTTGTCTCTTTCCTTTTCTTTTTAAAACTAGAATACAGAGTCAGTTTCATTATGACATTTAAAACATATTTTTATTTTTGTAGAAATTTCCTATTCGGGGCTGGAGAGATGGCTCAGAGGTTAAGAGCACTGACTGCTCTTCCAGAGGTCCTGAGTTCAGTTCCAGCAACCACATGGTGGCTCACAACCATCTATAATGGAATTTGGTGCCCTCTTCTGGCCTGCAGGCATACTTGCAGACAGAACACTGTATACATAAAAAAATAAAATAAATCTTAAAAAAAAAAAAGAAATTTCCTATTCATTTCCCCAGGGGGCGCCCTCCTTGTATCTTTCCATATGTGGTAGTCTCTGTTGTTTTCATATCACATTTGTCTACTCTACTTCTGAAAGCTTTTCTTTCTTATGCCCCTTCTAGTTTGATGATCAGTACATAGTCTCACAAGCACAGTTATTCTCTTTCTCTGTCTCTCTCCCTCATACACATACAGAGAGAGAGAGACAGACAGACACACAGATAGACACACACACACACACACACACAGAGAGAGAGAGAGAGAGAGAGAGAGAGAGAGAGAGAGAGAGAGAGAGAGAGAGAGACTTAGCAGTTAAAAGTTAAAAGCACTGGCTGTTTCTCAGAGAATCCAGATTTGGTTCCCAACACCCATGTGGCAGCTCACAATCTTTTGTAACTTGTGTTCCAAGGGAATGAATTTCTCTGGTATCTGCAACCACTAGGCTTGTACAAAATACATACAGCCAAAATATTTATATGGAGAAAATTTTAATTAAAACATAAAGCTAGGATCTTCATAGGAGAGGGAACATGCAGTATTTTTCTTTCCAAGTCTAGGTTACCTTATTTGATAGAATAGTGTCCATATTCATCCATTTCCTGTAATTTTTATAACTTATTATTCTTTGTGGCTGAATAAAATGCCATTGTATATATTTACCACATTTAAATGGAATATCTACACTAATTCTATTTTCTTTCTATTGTCACAAATGAAGTGTTAAGTTTGGTGTGCTTGTATCACTGGGGTAAGATATAGAGTTCTTTCTTTGGGTGTATGCTGTATAGTGGAGTAGCTGGATAATGGTATTTTTAGATTTTCTAGAAACTTTACTGCTGATTTTCCTAATAGCTGCATCAGGTTACCCTTGCACCAGCAGCGAATAAAGGTTTTTATTCTCTCATACCCATGACATATTTGATATAGTTTCCTTTTTTGATGATAACCATACTGACTGATATGAGATGGAATCTCGAGGAAGGTTTGGTTTGCATTTCTCTGGTGGTTAAGGATACTGAACAAATAAAAAAATATTTGTAGTCCATATTTTATTTCTTCCCTTTGGAAATGCCTGTTCAGTTCATTAGATTATGTATTGTTTGGTAGTTTGTGGGTGTGTGTTTATGTGTTTAGCTTTTACAGTTCTTTATATATTCTATATTAACCCTCTTTCAGAAGTATAACTAGCACATATTTTCTACCAATCTGTAGGTTATCTATTCACTTTTGCTGATAGTTTCTGGGCTTCCCAAAACCTTTTAAATTCCATATAGTTGCCTTTATCAACTATTAAGGTTATTTCCTGCATTATTGGAGTCCTATTTAGATACCATTTATCAATTCCTAGTGTTATGCTCTGTGCCTTGTTCAGAAATATTTTGCCTATTACTGTAATTTGGAATAATTGTTCTGAACTGTTTTAGCATTTCAGATATTGAATTAATGTCATTGATCCACCTGTAAGCTGATTTTTTTTTTCAGGCTAACAGATATGGATCTGAATTTGTTCTTCTACAAGTAAATATCCAATTTTACCCATACCATTTATTTAATATGATATCTGTTTCTCAATGTATGCTTCTTATAATTTTGTCAAATATAAGTGACTTATAGCTGCTGTGTGAGTTTTTTTTTCCTGAGTACTCTGTTGTCTCCGCTTATGCTTTTGGTTTGTTTTGTTTTTGGTTTTCTTTTGTCTCCATGTTTTCTTTGTCACTATGGCTGTGTAGTATAATTTGAATTTAGTTATTCTGATGCCTCCAACTGTTTGCTTTCTCTTTACCATAGCTTTGACTATTTGTGGCCTTTTTTTGTTTCCATATGAATTTCATGGCTTTCCCCTCACTTCTATGAAGAATCACTGGAATGTGATGGAAATTAGAATAATCTGTATCTTACATTTTGGTAATATAGCCATTTTCACTTTATTAATTCTGACAGTCCAGGAGGATAGATTGTCTTTCAGCTATCTAGTATCTTCTTCAATTTCCTTTTTGAATGTCTTAAATTTTTCATTGCAAAGCTCTTTCACCTTTGTTAGGTTTTCTACTAGGCTTATTTTTTGTTTTTATAAAATACTGTAATTGTAATATTCTTCCAAATTTCTCAGCAAATTTGTTATTGATATATAGAAAAGCTGTTGACTTTTGTATGCTGATTTTAAAGCATACAACTCCACTAAAATTACTTATGAGATATAAGATTTTCAATATGTTTCCTAATCATCTTCAGGATGGTATTGAAGTCTATTGTAAGAATCCTCCTTTCATTTCTAATTTTATTAATTTAGGACTTGTCTGTCTTTTTTGTAATTCTACTCTAGGAATCTTTAAATTTCCTAATTTTTTTTCAGTGGCCTGCTATTAATTCAAAAGTCTGTTGTTCATTCTCCAAGTGTTTGTTATTTCTGAGTTTTCTCTTGCTGTTGATTTCTAGCTTTACTCTATGATGCCTGATGAGATATAGGAATGACTTCATGGTTTCTTGTACTTAAGGCTTATTAGGACCAAAAATTTGTACAGTTTTAGAGAGTATCATACAATCTGCTGACATGTGTCTCCTTTCTGTTGATTAGAATATTTTGTAGGTATCTATTAAATCCTGTTGGTCTATGGTATATATAATTTAGCTATGAAGTTTCTTTGTTTTTTTTTATTGTAAGACTTAATTTAAGTTTGCTAATTGGGTATCCAAGTTTCACACTATTATTGTGTTTGAGAACCTCTGTGACCTGTTACATTTTTATTATTTGTTTTGTGAACATGTAGCCCAAAGATTGGATGCATAGTTATTTACAGATGTTGTATTCTTGAAGAATTGTTCCCATTAATAATAGTAATAATGACCTTTTTTGTCTCTTCTGGTAATTTTTAGTTTAGAATTTACTTTACCAGTTATGAGAGTCATTCTACCAGCTTTTTACAGCTTCTATTTATTTGGTACAATGATTTGCATTCTTTGACTCTCAGTATTTGCATGTTTTGCTAAGTGTGTTTCTTAGAGATAGCAGATAGGTTTTTTTTTTTTAATTTTTTTTTATCTAGTTTGTTTGTAATTGGTGAGGTAGGCTGTTTGCATAAGGTTATTATTTCGGGGGCTGCACTATTTCCAGTGACTGTTAGTTGATGTGGCTGATTGGATTATTTCTGGTTTTCTTCTTCCTTTCCTATTAGTGTTAGACATTTACTGGTTACTATGTGGACATGATCAACTCTTTTTTTCTTTTCCTCAGTTAATCTGTTCTTCTCATGGAAAATATTGTTTCCTGTGCCTTCAGGAATGAAGCTGTCTTTCTTTTTATTCCATGTACAGTACTATCTTAATAATTGTCTCCAGTACTGCTTTGGTTTTCATATTTTCCCATAGTTTTTGTTTGTTTTGAAATTGTCTTATTATTTTTCCATTCTTCATCAATGTTAAGAAAATTTTGCTTGGTTTGTGAATTTGGTTGAAAGTTGCTTATATTCAAAATTCGAAAGCTGGATGGATGGAGATAGGTAGGTAGATGATACATAGGAAGACAGGTAACTAGATAGATATAAAAATCATTCTGTGCTTTCCTAACTTGCTGGAGTTTTGTTGCAACATGTAATATTATTCCAGTATTTGTGCTTTTGTATGTAATTGGCATTTTAATTTAGTTTTTCTGTTTTCTATTTTGAACATCTTGACTAAAGAGTTGTGAAGAGCTTCTTCTCTGGTCCTAACTGCTTGTAGCTATAAATTCCTCTTTATTGTAATGCCCCCCTCTTAGGATTTAGGAAATTCTTTGCTCTGATTTCATTGAATGAATTGTCTATACCTTTTAACTTTCTCTCAATTCCTTCTATCTCATATATTATTAGATTTGGTCTCTTTAATGCAGTCAGATTTTTCATAAGTTTTGATCATCCCATTGATACTTAAAATATATATGTCTGAATGTATTGTTATCTTGACTTTGTCTTTTCTGAGATTCACTCTTTTACTAATATGTTCATGAGGCATTCTTTTGTTATATTGCAGTGTAATTGATAGGCCTTTATTTCCACTGCTTCTGTTTGGTTCTTCCTTAGTGTCTGAATGTCATGGTCGAATTTTTTTCTCCATGTTCCCAAGCCATTTAATTCATTGTGGTTACTTTCTTGTCTAAGTCCTGAATGGATTCCTGGATTTTGTTCATCTGCTTAATTGAGTGGCCTTTATGCCCATTGATCCTTTAAAAAAAAATCTAAATTCTTTCAGTGAATTTTACCTATCTCAGAGTCTTTATTTTTTATTTTTGTGGAGCTGAGAGGTTGTGGATATGTTATGGTGAGTTGTCAATTTTTCGTGTTTATTTCTTTGTTGTATCTTGGGCCTCTGTTGGGTTGGATATGGTTCTTTTCTTACTTTCCCCCTTTTCCTAATAGTTTGCTTTGGTCTGGTTTATATGAGTCCTTCAGAAGGGTAGAAGGGTGGTGTTCATTGCGAACTGTACTTTCCACTTTTATTTGGTTGTAGTGAGAAATGGCTATGCTTCCCCTAATGCCGTGCTGGCAGTCTTGAGATTACTTGCAGTAGGAGACTCTAGAGACTCTAATTATATCCAGAAATCCAGAAATAGCATTAAGAACTCATTGGGGAAAATGAAGTTTACAGATTTTTTTTAAAGGTGAGGCTATCGTTGTTATGTAGGGAAATGAGAAAGGAATTTAGAAAGTAGCACAATGGGTGTGGAATATGAGTAGAAATGTATGTGGATTGAGCTGTAAGAGATAGATTATCATAGATGTGGAAATATAGAGTTTTTTGTAGTTATGGAAAAGGAAAGGATCATCTTTGAAGTCTTTTTTGTAAGATAAAAACCACAGCTCAGTAGTTAAAATGCAAATAAAAATTAAAATTATAGGAACAATCAAACAACCAGAATTTAAAAATAAAAACAAAAAATAACATAAAAATAGCAACTATCATGTCTTTGATTATTTTTTCCTCATCAGGATGCTGTGGCTTCTCCCTTCTCCTGTCATTTCTATCAGTTTTTACAAAACAGAAAGACAGAGAGAGTCTCAGTAATTGACAGTGTACCTGTACATACAGAGGAGCAGAATTTTGCAAGCTTAGTTTGCTTTACTTCAGAATCCTCAGGCCAGAATCTGCTTACCTTGACCCTGTGTATTCATTGGCAGCAGTAATCAGTGCTGAGGCAGTGCAAAGCTGTGCTTAATGGGGAGTTCAGTGGTGTATACAGTGTGGGCTGGGCACGTGGTGTGAGCATCTTGGCAGAATAGTGCTTCTTTAGACTTCTTCTAACTTTATTCATTCATTCACCCAGACTCAGCCTCTAATCCAGCATCTTACCCAGACTTCCCACATGTTCTGTTTGTTCATTACTTTAGTTACTGAACTAAGAACAACTTCATTATCTTAAACAAGATCCCCCTGGCATTCTTCCCACTCCTTCCTCTCTCTATACTTCCCCCCTGCTCCAGGCATATCAACTTTGATGACTTCCTAGAGCTACCATTATGTCTCTGTGAGTTGTAGGCAATTTTCCGACTGAAATGGCATTCCAGCACATTCTTCTGTCTTTCCATCCTCTCCCCTACCTCAGCCAGTCTAGAGTGATCCTTCTTATAGAAAAGTGTTTTCTGACCTGGACTTTGCTTCTCCTCCACAGTCTGCTTACCTTCCACTACAAAGGGTAGCAACACACCTTATTTTCCCTCCAGTATTGTATGATGAGTGCTCTGTTATGTTTCTGATACTGAGAAGAAATCTCCCTGGAATGTGTACTTGCCATTTTGTTGTTTTCTTTGCATTTGTTTGGATGAGTAGCACTTCTAAAAAGTCAATAAATTTCTGTTATTCTTTTGGATATTCAACTCTCCATAATAAACAGAGTAGCTAATGTTCACCTGTTAGTTATGTAGGTTCAGGGATTCCTGGGCCTTGGTTTTAGAATTTTTATTATAAATTTAAACTACTGTTGCCATCTATATCAAATGAAAAAGATGCTTTTCATTTGGACTTTATTCTCTCAGAGAAAATAAATATTGTTGTAGATGCTGTAAGAAGCAATTTCATTGTTAGCTGCCATTGCTTCTGACATGGAGTGATGGAGCTACAGAAGCTGAGAGTGAGTGGGCTTTGCTTCGTTCAGGTCTGTATGATGGAAGTAAAGTGGACAAGGACAAGGCACTGGAGATAGATCTGAAGAGTTTGTCATGGTTGTTCATCATTTGTCCTGTTTAAGGTAGTTCAGGGGATTCGCTCTACTACTTAATGAGTGTAAATTCGGGCTTGTGCTGTAGATAGCTTCTCATACGTACTTTATAATTCAACCAGGAAAGTGTTCTAAACATTAATTATTGCTGGTAAATGCTGTGCATTGTTTACATTTTTCTGTCCTAAATTCTTTACATTGTCTTCTGTACTTTTAAATTTGTTTTTTTTTTGTTTATTTGTTTCTATGTGTGTGAGTATGCTATGGTAGGTGTGGAGATCGAGGAAAAAAAAAGTCAACTTATGGGAGTAGATTTTTTTCTTCTATCATGTTGGTTTCAGGAATTAAACTCAGATTATCAGGCATGGTAGCATAAGTAGTCTGTACCTGTTAAGCCATCTTGTTGGCCCTTTTGCCCTTTATTGCATTCATTTAACTATCTATCTTATGTAAGAAATATGAGTTAAATTAATTTATGCACTTGTAAAATCTTAGAAGAATAGCATCTCTAAATTCCTCAAATTGTAGGAACTGTTTAAGTGCAGAAATGATTCCAGAGAAACTGTCTAGTGCCAACACATATTTTCTGTGGCCACTAGTTCAGCTGATTAGATCATAACTAATGAGGTCTAGGTCATGACTTCACAAGCTATAAAGTCCAATTAGGTTTGATCTGGAATGTGTGGACCTAGATTGCATCTTCAATTCCAAGGATCGTGTCAGTGAGCACTCTTGGTCAAGAGAGAAGAAGTGCCTTTTAAAAAACCCTCATTACTAGCAAATATACATTTTGAATGGGAGTTCTGGAGCGTGCCTTTTATACTCAACAAGGAAATGTCATTATGTTGCTATGAATTAGATTCAGGATTTTGATAAGTAGGTGACTATGAATGTTTCTTCTTGGGCATCTAAATGATTAATTTTTCAGCATAAGCTATTTGAATCTCTTTGGAATTTTGTACTGCTGCCATTAGACTACATACAGTTCCTGTATCAAATGCCCATCTTAGGGTACCTGTATTGTCTTTTTTTATTCAGTAGACTTCCATGTGTTAGAGAAATATGATCTCTATTCTTCTGTTGTGTCACACTGAATTAATAGGCAGTTAGTATTTGATCTCTGACTTAGACCTCATTCCCACTTGTGTGTGATAATAACCACATTTTGCTAATGATGCTCCTAGGGGAGAGGAATGCTGATCATTATCATGAACTTTCAAGCACCCGGTACATGACCCTACAACCTGCACACACTTAGGAAGACTGATTCTCTAAGCCTGTGTTACCAGCGTTCTCATGTCATGTAGACATTATGCACAGGGTCTCACTCAAGAGGTGATGACAGCACTCACAGATGCGTATGATCACTTATGAGAATGTGTAATCATCATAATTTGCTGAAACTAAAGTGTTTACCTGGTACTCGCTGTGAATATTGACAATTACTGATAGCATAACAGGCTTAACAGTGTGGGTTAGTAAGTAGGCATGTATTTCAATTGAACAATTGAGACTACAGCGTGGGTGTTGGCACAGAATCATCATTTTTTGCTCAAGGGAAAAGGTAACTCAATCCATTCTTCTCCTGCCTATTTTATTCTTGTTCTGTAGGAACCTAAGTTCCATTCCCCAAAGATATTTCCCCCAAATCTAGGTTATAGTTAATCTCTTAGTACAAATTCTTAAAACTTATAGTTTCTAGTCATCTATGTTACTGTGGTTAAACTAGCTGAGTAGTATCACATACTGCAAAGGAGAGAGTCCATTGCAATCACAATCTCTTGGTTAGTAATAAATCAAATCTTTAAAATAAAATTATTTGTCTTCTTTGTCCCATCCTTATTTGATTTATGCCCTCCCCACAGTTCTGTGTCATGATTGTCATAGTGGAAAGAAGGATGTAATCTATATTGTGGCAAAATTAAGAAGTCTGTTTTATAATGGTTTTTGTATGTAAGCTGTTAACTTAAAATTATCCATTGTTTAGGGGTAATCAGTTTTTAAGATACAAAGATGTTTGTTCTGTTCATCTGTGAAGTATATGGATCAACACCTTCTCAACTCTTCTTGTTTGAGAATGTACATTTGTCATTAACTAAAGTGTAACATTTCCTAAATCATGTTCTACAAAATATGAGTCCCTTAAAACCATACTATGGTTACATAAATAGAGAAAAACTTGTAACAGTCTTTCTGAGGATCCCCAGTTCCTAATACAGCTCTTGAGGTTTTGAAAAGTCCTATATTTAGGAAGAAAGAAAGAAAGTCAGTATTTAGGAAAGAAACAGTATTTACAAAACTTTTGCACAGTATAGTTTAGGAGATGACACTTTTGACATTTGTAATTTATTCAAAATCCATAAGCATGTGAATAGAATGGGACTCAATTTTCTAAGCATCACCTCTTGAAAATCCTGTGGTTAGTACATTTCTGAAGGCCTCCACTTACCTCTCCCATCTACTTCAAATGATTAATAAGAAACCACTTCAAGTCATTCTTTTCCTTCTTAAGTGACACAGCTAAGATTCAGAATTTGCAGGTGAAGTTATGTTTCCTTATTATCTTTAAAATCCTCTTTTCTTAGAAGAAATGATTACATGGAATTTCTGTAACAAAAGGGAGAAGATAGATGCGTTCTTCATTTGTGTGCTGACTGATGCATAGTCTAAGACATACAGGAGCTGGTGTGGACATCCACTTTCTACTCAGAGCTCACCAAGGGTGACTGGTTCCATAGGAAACATTCTTGGAGGGAGAATTGGCCTTGTACAAAGGAGCTTAGATGTTTCTTTACAACTTAAGAAAGACTTCTGGTGTTAACTCCATAAAAACACAACTTATAAACAAATAAGCAAAACCTTGCCATCTCTCCAAAGATGAAAGACATTCAAATAACTTCTCAGAATGTCAAAGTTGGAAAGATTGAGCCCATGTCACTTTCCTAGACAGACAAACTGGAGCTCAGCTGGGTGGAATTCATGCTTTCCTGCTTCCAGCACTCAGTGCTTTTCAGTGATCTACAGATCTCAACTTATTGGAGTTTAGAATGCCAGTTTCCTTCTTTTTGATTTTTAAAGGCAATTATATATGCAATATTTGCATAGTTATTATAGAAAGAAAAGAAACGTAATTTTTCATGGCTAATTATTAAATAATTCATTATTATACCTATGAATATCTTTATGGTTTTTTATTAAATTAGCATCTAATCCTTTAAATTTAGATTATTATGCAAATATTCAAGGAAAAGAATGTATTATTTGGGTAATATTAGAATGTGCAGGAAAGCCTACCTTTAGAGAGTTTACATCAGATGTTGTAGTGTAATACATTGTCAAATTGTTATATTATGTTTTATGATGTGATTTATGGTATGAAATTTGAAAGCTATTTTATCTTCTTAATTTACTCCTTCTTAAACTTTGTTGGATTTTATAGTGGCAGGCTTATTGTTGGTATGAAATTCAAAATCTTGATGAAATGCAAGGACATAAGTTAGAGACAATGTATGTATGGACCAATACATGAGGTACCAGAAGCTGAAAAAAAGTAATAAAAATAGTTAAACCTTAGCTCAATTTGCTTAGTCATTCTAATGAATGAGCAAGCAGAGAATATTCAGGGTCATGCTTAGCCATGGTATATGCCAAGGCAGGATGGGATGCAGACAGCAATAACTAACTGAATTAGATGGGTGAGAGTCCTGACATTTATGCAGAACCTTAGAATCAGCTCAAGAAACTTCTGTGAGCAAATATATACATATCCCTGCACCCACACCCATTACTGGGTACATAGGAGAATAATAGCAAGGTTTTGCTTTTGCTGCAGAAATAATATGACAAATCATTTTCCTGACTCTTCGCCTTTGGCAGTTGGTATGAAGCAAACAATATGAACACAGACATCTTTTTAACTGTGCATAAAAGTACCTAGAAATTTGACTATTTCAGGAATGTTCAGTCAAGAAATAAATGCTTAATGGACCAGATCTGAGAAGTTTCCTTGAATGTGTTTAGGAGGTTCCTGAGGAAAATGGTATTGAAGCAAGAAATGAAGGATCCATTCAGTATTTATAGTATGAAATACTGATTGAGGTGCCTGAATAGTCAGTGTTTCTAGTACAGAAGAACTATTTATTTTTGTCTTGGTACTTTTTCAAATACACTCTTCAAAACTGGTTGTGGTGGCACATGCATGCCTGGCAGGTGGGTGGCTGAAATTGGAGGATATTGAGTCTAGTCCAGCCTAGAATACATTATGAGATGGTCTCAAACACCAAAACCACATAAACCTGATGATAGTGATGATGATGATACATTTTAGGTACTGATTTAGGAACTTAAACATTTAAACTTAAGACTTGTAGGTGATTCCTGTGTATGGCTTTGGTTTGATTTGGACTCTAGGAATACCATCTAAC
This sequence comes from Lophiomys imhausi, assembly GCA_907164525.1. Lineage (NCBI taxonomy): Eukaryota > Metazoa > Chordata > Mammalia > Rodentia > Muridae > Lophiomys > Lophiomys imhausi. The sequence continues at coordinate 5,831,454 of CAJQZJ010032076.1, read as the reverse complement.
AAGGCAGTGTTTGCTTCCTGAAAATTAAAACAATGCAAGGATATTGTGGCCTACTTCTAGTATCAACCCAGGATTTGAAAGTTTCCTCCATTTTTCATTTAAATATATATTTTTGGTAAAGATCAAATTCAGACAATTTATGCCCCTCCTTTCCTAATTGTGTTTCTTTTTATAGCCACTTAGAAATGGCATGTCTTAACCACTGTGTCTATGAAACGACCAAGTCAGCTGTGCGGTCCTGTGCATAATGCTCTGTAGCTTTGGCATGCAGTTTAGTGTCTTGCCCCCCTCCTCTTGTTGTGTGGTCATTTTCTAGCTCATGAATCATTTACAGCTAGAAGAAAATGTGAAAACTGAAATAACTTGCTTTCTATTGCCATACTTCCATACTGACCTGAGGGTTCTGTAGGTTCCATACATTTATGTGCAGTGCATCGGTATTATTGATGTCTGTTGAGAATTACACGAAGAAGGCATGCCTGAAAGATGGAATAACTCACGTCCGTTGATACATTTCTCTTTTTTTTCCTTTATTTTTTATTTCTTCAAGTTATATCTCAATCGCAGTCCCCTCCCTATTCCCCCTCCAGTCCCACCCTCCCACACTCAACCCCCCCATCCTCTTCCCTTTTTTTTTTCTTTTAAGTTTAAGGTATATCTTATTTCCCCCTACAGTTTCCCCTTTCAGTCCAACAAATGGCTCTTTCTCTTATAATAATAAATACAATACAGTACAACAGAGGTAATTAAGCCACAGTTATGAGGGTTATATGGCTTAGCGTACATTCCCAATGTCCAGTCCATATGTATTTGGTACCTGACTTTAACATTTTACTATCTAACCATCTCCATGAGTTTAAAGGTCTATATCTGACTCAACATTCATACTAACTTGCAACACAATTTTAAAAGTATCTTCTTAGATCTATAACACTCTCTTGACTCCTAAACAACTAAAAATTTAATTATGAGACTCTATCTATCTGTTCTTCAATCACCTCAGAGACCTGAGAGGGATAAATATATCTGATTTTATAGGAAGTACAGGGTCTGCAGCTTCCCAAACTAAGAAATGACATACCAGTGGCTGCCTGGACAGTTCCCATTTTCTCTCCATACATTACAGCATCGCTCTTCAGTCGTTTGGCCCCGTTTCTCTGACAGACATTGATTGTACAGCAGGGGTTATGAAGGACTTACCTACCCTGTCTTGGCAGAGCTAGGCTGTCGACTTACCTGCTTCCAGGTTTTGTCCTTTTTGGACAGCATTCTGTCTACAGTTGGAGCAAGGAGCTTTTCCTACCAAGAGATAGGCTTGCAACTAATTCAATCATCTCCCACTGGAGATTCTTCTATGCTCATCTTCTATTTGGAGGAGAATAGGGGGTGCTGTCAGGAGTTGATATGTCTTGATATAAAAAAATCTAAAGTTATGAAAACATCTTTGAATGCCATATTCTGCAGATCTCTTGAGGTTTTTGAAGAGGCCCTATCTATCTCTTATATTAGGGTAAGCAGATGTTGCTTGTCTCTTACCAGATTTATTTCTGATTAGCTTAGCAAGTAACTATAATAGGCTGTCATAGTACCTAACAGAATGACCGGCTTGCATAACCATTAGTTTGCATTTCTTAATTATCCTAAACAGTGTATGACAATTAGTAGTAAAAGGCCGAAACATCACATTTCATTTTTTTTCTTTACCTCCTAACCCTTCCATCCCATTTCTCTGGGGTGGGGTGTCCTTATATAACAGTCCCTCATCTCAGTTGAGAGGTCGTATGAGGGCCAAGAGCCTCTTCATTCATTGGGGATCTACGAAGCAGTACTATCAGTGAAAAGTGTCTCGTTGCCCGGGAGAGAGAACTACTAAACAAACAAATCAATAAACATACAATAGATAGAAAAGACTAAAAAAATAGAAAAAATATAACTAATATATAAAAAATAAATAAAAATTAAAAATTAAAAATAAGAAGTCTATGTCCAAGTTCCCTTTGGTGTGTTAGTTGTAGTATTGATACCTTCTACTATATAGCTAAAATCCTACTATAAGTGCATAGATGCCATATGCATCCTTCTGAGTCTGGGTTAGTTCACTCAGGATGAGCTTTTCTAGTCCATCCATTTGGCTGCAAATTGCATAATTTCATTGTTCCTGATAGCTGAATAATATTCCGTTGTGTAGAGATGTACCACAGTTTTTTAACCCATTCTTCGGTTGAGGGACATCCTCCTTTGTGAATTCTCTATTTAGCTCTGTCCCCCATTTTTTGATTGGATTATTTGGTTTCTTGGCATTTAATTTCTTGAGTTCTTTGTAGATTTTGGATATTAGCCCTCTGTCAGATGTGGGATTGGTGAAGCTTTTCCTCCCAGTCTGTAGGCTGCCGTTTTGTTCGAATGACAGTGTCCTTTGCCTTACAGAAGCTTTTCAGTTTCATGAGGTCCCATTTATTGATTGTTGATCTCAAGTCCTGAGCTGTTGGTGTTCTGTTCAGGAAGTTGTCGCCTGTGCCAATTAGTTCGAGGGTTTCTCCCACTTTATCTTCTAGTAGATTTAGTGTGACCGGCCTTATGTTAAGGTCTTTGATCCACTTGGACTTAAGTTTTGTACAAGGTGATAAGTATGGGTCTAACTTCATTCTTTTACAAATGGACATCCAGTTGGACATTTCTCTTAAACTCTAGTAACAATTTCCATATTCATAAAAGTGAATTAACACATGTTGCATTGGTATCTTCTGACATGTCTCTGGCTTCTCCAACAGCCCTTCCTCAGCATTGAAGGTCCCCCTCTAAGTAAGAAGAGTAGTGTGGTACTAGTGGACTGAGACAGTACACTCCTAAATCTCAACAGAAAATCTAAGAACTCCTTACTGTTTTTTAGGATGATTCCTTTTTAGTTATTCATGGATATCATTGATGTTTATTAAATTGTAATTTCTTTCCATGTGACATAAAGGCTCAGAACATTGAGTTCTGTATTAAATTGTTGGTTCATAAGTTTTTTAACTTTGGACAAATCCTTTGATCTGATCCAAACTTTATTTATTCAGCTTACGTGTGAAACATGAATTGTAACAGTCAAAGAATCACCATAAAAGGTAAAGACTATAAGAGAAGAATGTAGAGAGTGTTTCATAGGAAATGGTCAATGACCACGAGCTTCCTTTAGCTGTTAACTTGTTTGTAATTTGGAAAATGTCTCCCTGAGGTACACTCAGTTACCACCCCTAGACTCTGAAAAGAGAAGCAAAACAGTGTCTTGCATCTGTCAGTATTAATACAACTCATTGGACTATACTTTAATACCAAGTCAGGTTGTCTTAATTTATGCATTATTTCATATTCAGTGGACACAAATTAACATGATCTCTCTTTTCTTTTAATCTAAATGTGAAATCAATTGGGGATGTTTTTATTTTATTAAAAACAGAAGACTTCTAATTTGGGAAGTTATAGCAATTATAAGAATTTTACATGTATTCCAAATGACATTTTTCAGTTTGTTTTATGATGTTCTTTGCAAGCAGTTATTGATTCTAGATAGTTTCTTGTTTAGGACTGCAAGCCTGTACCCATTTCCCCTTCTCACTCCTGGAACCCCATCTGACTTGAACATGGACAGGCATTCTAAGTTCTACTAAAGTCTTGGGGTTCATATGTGCATTGGTCTGTTGTGTTTGGAAGATGCTGTCTTCTTGGAGTCACCCATCCTCTCTGGCTCTCACAGTCTTTCTATCTCATTTTCCACATGGGTGCCTGGGCCCTGAGGGTTTGATAACAACATCCATTTAGCACTGAGAGCTCCAAGTCTCTCACTCTGCATTTATTCCAGTCTCTGTGTTAGTTCCCATCTGTGACAAGAAGAAGCTTCTCTGATGATGACCAAGTGAGACACAGATCTATGGGTATAGCAGAATGTCATTAGGAGTCCTGAAATTATTGTCTTCCTGTGATTTATATTATGAATTGAAAGTATTGTGATAAGTAAAAAATTTTCCATTGAAAATTTAAAAGTCTTAGAAAGTTTTACACAATTTCTCATGATTTAACAAAATATTTAAAAATGTTCATTGAAAAATTTAAATCTGAATGTTATGGCCAATAAAAATTGTGTTTTAAGTTTCTGGCTATTCATCATGCTTACTATGTACTAGTATATGTTATGTTGAGATTATAGATAGAAGTGACGTACAATTTTATAGGAGTACAGATTTGTGAGGAAACTAACTATAAGTATATTGGAAACTCTATTTTAGCAGTGCAAAGAGTTTTAGAAAAATACAGAGGATGAAATAGAACAAACCTGTGAGGAGTGATTGTGGTAAGCAAGGATACAGAAAATAAATCTGAGGCGAGGAACTTAAGCTTAACTTTTAAGGGTGATTAGAACAAAGGAAGAGATTTTGAAGAAATTAGGAGGCTGTCCAAGCAAAGCAAGAAGGGTGGAGAAAACAGTACTTTCTGGAGGAAAATGAGAGCCAGTGTGATGGTGGTGAAGAAAGCGTCTAAGAACCCTGATGCTTCCTATAAGGTTCTGGGAATTTTTTGAAGGCAAGGGAGAATTTTGAAAGCAAGAATCCTTGCAAAAAAATTTTTCCCATATTTGTGTTTTAGAAAAATTCCCATGGCAGCAAAATTGGAGGAAAATTGGAAGAGATCCAGGGTTGAAGAAAGAAAACCAATTAGAAGGCACCTATAATAAATAACATTGTGAATTAAGGATTATGAGAGTTGAAAAGAGAATTTCTTGTTTTATTTAAAAGAAATTCTCAGCATTTGCCAGCTCCTGTTATAGTATAAAAGAAGCTTTAGCTTTAATGTCAAAACTTGAGGTAGATGTGCTGTTCTCTGCCCTGATGAAGAGCCTTTGAAGGTACTCATATAGCATAGATTTTCTTTTTTTTTTCTTTTATTGAAAATAGATTTTTTTCTCATATAATATATCCTGATTTTAGTTTCCCCTCCCTCTGCTCCTCCCAATTGTTCCCCCTCCTCCCTTCCCCTCTGGATATACTCCTGTTCTGTCTCTCATTAAAAAAGAACAGGCTTCTAAAAGTTAGCAATCAAACATAACAAAATGAACTATAATAAAGCAAAAACTATCACATCGAGGTTGGACAAGGCAACCCAGCAGCAGGAAAAGAGCTCAAGAGCAGGCACAAGAATCAGAGACCCACTTGTTCACATACTCAGGAATCCCATAAAAACTAAGCTGAAAGCTACAATATATACACAGAAGACCAGGTGTGGACCCATGTCAGCCCTGTGATTGCTGCTTTAGTCTTTGAATTCATATGAGCCTTGCTCAGTTGATTCAGAGAGCCTTATTCTCCTGGTGTCCTCCATTCCCTCTACTCTTTCCACCTCCTCTTTAACAGCATTCCCTGAGCTCTACGGGAAGGAATTTGATGAAGAAATCTCATTTAGAACTGTGTGTTCCAAGGACTGACACTCTCTCTCTCTCTCTCTCTCTCTCTCTCTCTCTCTCTCTCTCTCTCTCTCTCTCTGTCTCTCTGCATAATGTCTAGCATAATGTGGGTCTCTGCATCTGTTCCTGTCTGCTACAGGAGGAAGCCTCTCTGATAATGACTGAATAAGACACTAGTCTATGAGTATAGCAAAATATCATTAGGAATCACTTTACTGAGATTTTTTTTAGGCCATTGTTTTATCCGATGTCTCTGGGCTATGTAGTCTCTGGTTGGTCACTCAAACAGTGTGGGTTCCTTCTCAGGGAGTAAGCCCTAAGTCAAATAAGACATTGGTTGGCTACTCCCACAAGTTTTGTGCCACCATTGCCCTAGCATATAATGCACCAGAACTGAAGAAAAAGATTCTGTGGAAAAAGAATCTGTGGCTGGGTTGGTGTTTACATTTCTCTTTTTGTAGCCTGCAGAGAGCCTTCCCACACCAAAGACAGAACATAGAGGTCAAGGCTCCACGTAGGCACCAGCTCGACATCTCAGTGTTCAATGAGTTGTGTGGGTGTTTAGAAATAACTGTTGGGTATTAGAAATTCAGATGTTAAAATTCTTAAATTAGAGCTAGAAAATAAAGTTGCCTAGCTCTATGATAGCTTGCCATGAGCACATGTGTGTCATGCAGTACATGGTAAGGACCTGTGGTCTAAGTTAAAGTAAGAAGAAAAGCAGAAATCACAAAAACTAGCATATTGAACATGCCAGGAATATGGAGATTAGAAAAGGGATTTGAGGGGTAACAATGAATATAAAGAGTAGAAAGAAAATGCCACTGAGAAAAATGTACCAAACTAGTTGATACCAAAAGGATATGATGCCTACCCAACAGCCAGGCTTGGCCACATGTAGGGGTGGAGTTAGAGAATAGCAAGATTGGAAATGTTAGTTCACCATTTGAATTTTTACAGATAGAACCATGTAAAGTGTTTGTGACCGTATATTTTTATATTTCTGTACTTTCATAACTTCTGGTGAGCTTTTACACATCACAAACTAAAAAGAAATTTAAAGGTATCCTATAATGTAAGATGTCATTAACTGAAACTGAAAAAATCAGAAAAGCTTAATCAGAACAGACAAAGAAGAAAAGGGCAACATGGAGTGGTCAGTAGTGTCATTCTGCAGATAGGTCAAAAAGAGACAAGGGCTGACAGGAGCCTTTTAGCCTGGTATTTACATTTGGTCACAAGTGACCTTATTAAAAGCCATTTCACTAAAAGGCTAAGGTCAGAAACTTGACCAGACTTTTTGGGAAATGGAAAGTAAGTACATGACGAGCTGGTGCAGTCATTAACGAAGTAGAAAGAGTGGGAGAGCCACCAAATTGAGATAAGTAGTTTCTGCTCAAGGTCCTTTTGGTGTTAAGGAAGGGATCTGTGGAAGTTCCTCATCTATGACAGATAATCAGTGGCCATCTTGGGATATGAAGTGAACTTGTCAGCCAGCTCCCTGGTCGTTGCAGATCTCAGCCTTCCAAACATTAGCACATACATGAACTTTTACATGAAAGGAAAGAATTTGCTGAACACATTTCTTGCGGAAAACTGACTTACTCATGAGTTGGAGATGGGTTCCTAGAAATGGTAAACGCCCTACAGTTCAAAACGAGTTAGTTCTCCTTAAAGAAACAGACCTTTAGTTTGGAAAGGAAATCTAACTATTGATAGGAATTATGTTTCACAGAAAGATAAAAAATTCAACAGGCTTCAAAGGCTGTACATTAATGATGTATTTTAAAATATATTTGTTCTAAAGTGAACAATTGTGATATAAATAAGCCAGTAAATTTCTCCTTTTTCTTCTTTTCTAAAGCCGAACAACAACTTATCCTTACACAGAAACACAGATGTACAGCCAAAACACTGGAGGAAATTACTTTGATACTCAAGGAAGTTCTGCGCAGGTGACAACCGTAGTGTCTTCCCACAGTATGGTGGGTACTGGCGGTATTCAGATGGGCGTCACAGGAGGACAACTCATCAGCAGCTCGGGAGGAGCCTATCTGATTGGCAATTCAATGGAGAATTCTGGTCATTCAGTGACACACACAACTCGGGCCTCCCCAGCGACAGTAAGTGTTTTTATTTACTTCAACTTGTCTGGCTTCTGTTGTCCTGCTTTTCTCTGTAGAGAGAAACAAGTCTCCTAGACTTGAGTGAGGCAAATTGAATGAAGCAGTTTTCATAACCTGGCACTTCACAGGATATAACAGGTAGCATTATGAAGAACATCACTGACATCTTTGCCCCAGCTCAGTAAGTAGGGAGATTTTATCAGCAGTAGAAAGTTAAGTGTAGATAAATGAGCTTTTCTAGTGCTAATACTGAGTTTGCTGTGTTTGGGGCTCATACCTGGAGTCTTAGCACACATAGATTGAGGCAGAAGGATTGCGTGAATTCAAGGCCAGCCTGAGTTATGCATTACTTGTACTATAGTTAATTTAATACATTAAAAAAAACTGGTTTGCTTTTACAATAGAAAGCCACGTGTACTTGCTTTATCTACTGATATTAGTACTTCATTTAAAAATGTTTGTGGATACATGCCTGTCCTCTTTGCTCATGGGAGGCTGGGCCATGAAAATTGAGAGTCTGAGGCCAGACTGGGCTATGCTGTGTGGCTCTGTCAAGAAAAGATGTGCTGCCATGTACATTTACGAGAGTCACAAAGAAAAGCTGAGAGAGAAGCTGGTAACAGGTGATTCATATGTGAGACACTTGTGTCAGTGCAGATCACAGCTATGAGCAAATGACAGTCAGACAGCATCTTCGTATAGCACTTTTCAAGTGTTTAAGTTTAAATACGCATTTTGACACAGTAGAATGACATGTCAGTATGAGAGTATTAATTTGTTGAAATACTGTCAGAAATATAGAAAGTTAAGTACCATTTGATATCATCAAGCTGTAACCTCAACTATATATAAAAGTTAGAATGATCATCTAAGACAAAACAGCAATGGAACTCACTTCCTACTTTATTCAGGTGAAATAGGGCTGGTGGGAGCAGGGATGCAGCCCAGTGGCATCATGACAGTGCTTAGTATGTTCAGGGTCCTCAGTTCTAGTCCTAGCTCTGCAAAGACGTTGGGGTGTAGTGCTGTGAATTTGCGCTAAGTATACACACACTTTTCTTACTATGCTACCATGTAGTTTGTTCTTGAAATGAAGTGAGGGGGTGGTGAACTGGGGAGAAATGACAGCTGTAGGAGACTCATATTTTTCACTGTATGGGTTTTCTTGAGGGAGGATGCTCGATGTACTTTACATTACTCTGTGTGTTTATGATAATGATGCTTTCATCATTATTATTATCCTTTTCCTAATTAAAATTTAAAACCTCTATTTTTAATTCAGTGTTTTTGTAACATCAGAATAGCTGTTCTGAGTAGAAAAGTTTTTTTGTTATTTTTTTCATTTTTTCTACATATTTTTGAAGTGCTTTTTATATGTACTATGTCTTGTGTTTGATAATTTTACATTTCTAAATTTTTCAACCATACAAATGTTTGTATAGATTGCAAAATAAAGAAAATTACCACTAATCAGCCACATCATCTCTAGCTGTTACACTATCAATAAAACAAAGTACTATCCCAAATAATTTCTTGATTTCCTCCTAGCTTTAAAATCATAACATTATGACAGAATTATGAAATATAGACAAAACAGTAAGTTCATCTTTATCACAAAAAGAAAGTAGTCCCAGTAGTTTATAACTTGCCTGTTGATACATACATGAAATACCATTTCCAGGGGTAAGGGAAGTGTGATTTCTCGAGGCCTCCTGTACTGTCTCACTTTTCTTTCACCAACTCTCGTACAGACGGACCATCCTCTGAGCCCATTCTTTCCTGTTTGTCTCTTGTAGCCGTTCCCATTCTCTTTATGCCATTCTCAGCTATCTAGATAACTAGACTAATATTTACTTCATTTATAAACTCTGTTGCTAAATTAACTAAGTATTTTATTTCAGGTCATTTTAATATATAGTTATAGATATTCAAAGGATACATTTTATAGTTTGTTTTTTAAATTGTTTTATTGTATAGAGTATAGAAGATGACATTACTCCTAGAGTTTCCACTATCAAGTTTTGAATGATTTATTATTATATCAGTTTGTCAAATAAATCCATTAAAAAGTGAGCTATAGCAACTAGGAACAGTAGGAACTATTTTTAAAAATACAAATAAATATACACACAAACATATTTATGCACTTAAAATATCCATTTCTGGGGAGTTATGAGTCTTATGTGTTTTGGGTGTAGGTTGTTTTCTTTTTACATTAATACTTTCTTAAGAAAAGCATATTAAGTTGACTGTGAAGAGAAATTTTGGATCTGTGAGCTCCCATTGAAATCCATATAGTTATGAGTATCTAAACCTATCTATATGCATCTGCTGATGTTTACTGTATTTCCTTAAGTTTATTATCAAGCTATATATTTGATTTCCATTCCACCTCAATAATCCTGGCTGTATTAGCTCAATCACAGTGTGATTTCTCTTGTCACTTTACAGTTTCATTTTATTATGGTAAATTAGCAAAATTTAAGTGTTATTTAACTCTGGAAATTTCCCTACTCTTTCCAAATGCTAAAAAGCAATGCATTGTTTTGTTTCTTAGAAATCAGCATGCTTTTCAGCTGGTGGTGAGTCACCAAGGGACTTTCTTGCTGTTATGTGTGGTTTTGGTTTTTTTTCCCCCCTGTCACCACAGAACCTTAGAAAGGCCTATCTGTGAGCAGTGTCTGGCAATTGTTGGTCAAGATTCAACTATGTCTTTCTGCACTGAGGCATATGCTCTATGCCATTTAAGCTCAGTTTTTCTGGCTGGTCTTCTTGTGCCTATAATATGTAGCATGAATAATATCTCTTAGTGTAGGAATCACTGGTGTTTTAGCCAAAATGCCTGACTGCAGAAAATAGTCACTGTTCTGCATCTACATATTTCTCCTTCATGGATTCAACCAACTTTACAGAAAATGCTTAAGAAAAAAAATTGTGTGAACATGTAATATTTTTTGTTTGGCACCCTCCCCTAAATGGTGTAGTATGTTAACATTTTCTTAGTATATTTATGTTGTTTTAGGTATTATAAATAGTCTAGAAATGATATAAACAGTCTGGCATAAAGGTATATCCCACCAAACCTGACGACCTGCATTCAGTCCTCAGGACTCGTGTGGAGAAAAGAGGAAATGGACTCTCAAAAGTTGCCCTTTGATACCTCCTCTTCCGGACACATGAATTCACACAAATATAAACACACACACACACACACACACACACACACACACACACACACACACACCTCTTGTTTTTTAAAAGAAAGTACACAAAAGTGTTCTGATATGTCATATACAACTATTACCGTGTCTTATATAAGGGACATATGATGAACATTCATGGAAAACAAGGGACAACCATAGTCAGCTGGGTCATTATTGAAGAGCAGAGAAGTTACTGCTGTGTGTCATAAGTTCACACCGTCCCGTTGACATGAAACCAGTTAAGATACTTGGGAAGACCAACTGAACACCGTAGATACTTTTATTTTTCCATGCTGGCAGTTTCCTACCTTTATCCTCAGAATAACTTCATTGATGACGCTCTTGTACGATCCACTCGTATCTGTACAGAAATATTCTCATATAGAATTATTAGAAAAAACACTTTACTCTAAGAAAAGTCTTATGTGCAAATAACTTCTTTTATCACACTAATAAGATTGAGGATTTGACATTAAAACCACTAAGGAGAAAAGTCAGATCATCTCCTGGAATACTTTGGCGCCTAGCCTAAAGCATGTTTATTGGAATCGTCTTTGGTCTACTGCAGCCATCTCTGGATTATTAGTAGAATATTTATTTCTAGTATAATTTACTTTAGCTTTATAACTTTAAATGGGGAAAAGCCACATTAGGGTGATGTAATAGTTCATACTTGTCTTGTGATAATAGTAATGAATTTTATATTATGAAGATATTGTGGTACAAACTATCAGTATTCCTGTTTGAGGAAAGTACTACTTTTCCTTATACTTACCATATCATGTTGTCAATAAGAGCCCATATCTTCATAAATTATGCATGTATATGCTTCTATATTGCACATATATATTCTTATATAAATACATACATAAAAGACATTATTTTGCTTATAAGAGTTTGAAGAAGCGTTAACAGTTTTGTTGGAGTTCAACTAAGTTGCAATGTAAATAAGTGTTTTAGATTTTTTCAGTATGAAGTTAGTAATCTACTGTTGCTATTGTGTAGACCGTAATGTTTGGGAGTTGTTTTTTGTCGTGAGTCTGGGCTCATCACACTCCTTTCCTCTGACTGTATCACTATCTTTCCTTCATTTTATTTGAAATTCTTTTTTTTTATTTTTAGATAACATCTTCATTTATAGAATTTGAACTTTGAAAATGAAAAGTTTTCATTTGCAGAACAAAAGCTTGTGACTACAGCAATACTTTTTGTGACCATAACAGTATATTGTATACTTTTCTAGACAATAAATAGCAATATACTTTAAAAACTTAACCCTTCTTCTGTTAAGTAATATTTGTATTTTATAATCAGTTATTGTTTTTGTTCTTCAAAACTAGATGGTATGCCTTAGACATTTTAAGATTGTGATATAAAATTAATTTTAGACTCTATATGTAATAATATATTTATACATTAAAATATATAATATCTTTATATATTTATACATTTAAAGCTTTTGGCAAAATTATATCCTGCCAAAAAGCACAAGGAAAAGATGTTTAATGTAACATTATATATCTCTTCTAATTAATATAAAATATAAATTACCTTAACTATTTGGACAAGACTCTAGTGGCTATCTACTATTATGTGAATAAAATTCAACTTGATTTATATAATTTAGAGAAATCTAAAGATTCATTTTGTAATTGTAGGTGCTCTTATTTCTTTTCTCTGGGCTTTAAGTGTTCATAAATCCAGTGTAAGGTGTGTTCTTTCTAAAACAATAAGTATTTTTAACTGCCCAGAAAAATTTCTTTCTTATTCTCTTATTGATGTTGTAGCAGGGGCCGTTTGTTTTATTTCAAAATTTCTGTTAGTTTTTATATGAATTATTCAACTGTTCTTAAATTATACATTGAAAAGGTCAAATAACATGCTTGCTATGACTACATCTCACCTCTGACCTCTTGTTTTCTCAGAAGCAGGTCACTGCCACCAAGTCTTTAAGTTTCATTCTAGAAATATTTCAATAAGTATGGAAGCAGAGGATTTGATCTGTTTTGTCACACAAGTGATAACAAAAATAATTTATCTTTTTGCCTCTAACAATGACTTTAAGGACCTTTTCATATCAGTGTATATGATGGCTTTCTTATATTTATGAAAAATAGTTACATTAAACACAGTTGATTTGTCCATTTACCTTTCCTTATGGGAAAATGTTTAATGTTGGTCTTTGGGCTGTAGCTTTATAGCTATATATAACAATGTAGTTGTATTACATCAAAATCTATTTTTCTTATGTAAAGATAAGCTGGGAAGAAGATGATTTTAAAGTTGGGAATATGTATAATTATATAGGTCAGATTTCTTACTGTATAAAAATGATTTAGTGTTCCAGGTAGCTTACACATTTATGAAAACAATATATATTTGAACAGAAGCACACATGATCTTAGCATTTCTCATTTGCTAAGACCCAACTGAGCCTTAAAGCTAAACTTTCAAGACGGGCGGTGGTGGCGCACGCCTTTAATCCCAACACTTGGGAGGCAGAGGCAGGTGGATCTTTGTGAGTTCGAGGCCAGCCTGGTCTACAAAGCGAGTCCAGGACAGCCAGAGCTGTTAAACAGAGAAACCCTGTCTCGAAAAACCAAAAAGAAAACAACAACAACAAAAAAAAGCTAAACTTTCAGACAGAATACTAGGAATCTTCTGCTTGCAGCACAAAATCGTCGATGGAATGAAGGTTCTGGGACCTCGTTTTTAAAGTACTTGGTAAAATGAGACTTGGACTGGCCTGTGGCCTTCATCTCTCCATCCATATTCCATTCAGCTGTCAATCACTTGGAGCAGCTCCAGCTCAAGCAGATAAAAACTAGAGGCAGTAATTTTGCACTTAAGGCTTAGGACATTCTACTCCTATAAATACTGATAAACCAGAAGGTTAAGACAAGCAGACTGATGGGCCTCCAGTCTTCAGTGCAGACAGAATTTTCCTGAATTTTTAAGAACGTTACAATAATGACTAGTTTATTTGGAGAGGGGGTGGTATTCCATATCGGAGCAGCATTTCAAAAACATAAATATATTGTAATGTTCCAGAAATAGCTGCATTTTACTTCATAGGAACTCTGAATTAGGGAGTTTAATTAAAGCTGGTAAATAGGAAAGTATGTTGTGTCCCTTATGGCCAGTTGTATTGTTTTTTGACTTGATCTTCCTTAGATTTACAAATCAAATTTCAAATTAACTAGTTGAAACCGCTATAACCTTTGAAGGGAAAAATCACTAACTTAATGTTTCATTCATTCATAAAAATTAGGTATATAGCTAAAGAATGCAATATATTGGTGATACTTAAAACACACTGTTTTCTATAACATCCAAGTCAGTGTTAGACCCATAAAAATTCCATACTTCTACCCAATTTAGTGGGGAGATGCAAGGCATGCATATGGATAATTAGCAGCTCTCTTGTGTCTAAGTTCAGCTTCCACAGCACAGAGTGTGACCGCACTGCTGTGCGCCATCCACAGAAGTAGCTGCTTCATCGTGTTGTGCTTTGCTTACGTAGCTAAGATTTGACTCTCACTGCAGTAAATTTCATAGGCCACAAGGTTTGTTATGTATCCAGAGACTGTTAAAAATAATTTTACACATTCATTTTCAATTTTTTGCCATAAGCTTAGTGAGTTTTCCATTTGACTTATAAGAAAGAAAGATAAGATCATATTCCTCTTAGTATTAGACAAATACTTATTGTTTCGCCAAGGTGGCCTCAGACTATTGATCTTTGACGTCAGAGCTCTGGATGCTCAGTTTACACACATGTGCTACTCCACATAAGCAGGGTTTAATTTTTTTATGTGCTTTCAAAAGTGCAGGAAAGATGCAATTAAGCAAGAAATGGCAACAAAATATAAAAATGAAAGGGAAATTTAAAAATCAGAATTTGAGATGATGTGACTGTATCTGATACATTACAGAGAATCAGATGACACCATTTTAAGAGATTTAATGTTGTAGCTTCAAACACTGGCATCAATAGTTCTAGCTGTAAGCAGTGTTAGCAAATATAGTGGGAGCAAAATTATAATTTACAGTTAAAAAGTGATTGTCTGTGAGGTAGTAAGGTTGAAATTAAACCTTGATCTCAAGTTCAGCTAGTCCTCCTCGATTAGACTGTTGGAAGTTTTGAGAATGAAAATGAGATCTAAATTTAATTGAAAATTCAATACTATTTGCATCCAGGACTCGGGGTTTGACTTGTAGGGCCTCCTGCAGCCCAGGGCAGACCTGGAGATTCATGTATTTTAGTGTGAATTGTCCTCTTAATCCATATTTATAATATTTCACAGAAACACATGTGTGAGAGTGGATGTGTGCATGTATGTGTGTGTGTGCTTCTGATAATTGAATTAAGGGTTACATGCATGATAAGCTATGCTCTCTACCACTGAACAACCCTAGCATCATCTCAGTTATTTTCTTAACTGCTGTCTTCCACAGTCATTGTAATGACCTAGTGCTGTGTTTCCATACAATATGTCAAAGGAACTAGTTCCATCACTAAAGGCTTGTCCTCTAAGGTAAGAGTGGAAATTCGTAATTAATAACCCATACTGCATTTTTGAAAGTATTTCAGTTAGTTTGCTCTTTTCTCTCATTATCTCATTTTTAAATTAGAATGTTAAACTTTTGTTATTTGATTAATTTTTGAGTCACCAAAATCATGGTTGTCTTCTTGTAATTTTGTTAATGTAAGTTTAAAATTGCCTTTAAAAAGGCACAAAAACCAAACAATACTTAAACTTCAAAGTCTCTCTTTAAACAGAGCATTTGCCTGCTTGTGCTGTGTCAGTAGTAGCAACAGTCTGACTCTTGCAAAGGAGAAAGACAACTTTTGGTTGCATTTTAGTGCAGTGTTTCTCAAATCTGAGTGTATATACTAGCGAGCATCCGTGGCCCCCATACCCAGAGCTCAGACTTAGTGATTATAGGAAAGAGACCCAGAAGTTGCAGTTTTAACAAACTATAGTAATTACTGCTATTGCAGTGATTATATAGACTACATACACTAGTGAATATGTTCCTTTTTTTCTAATAAACTTATTTATTTTGTTGGTTCTTCTTCTTCTTCTTTTTGTTTTTTTATCTGTAGGGCACATCACATCAGTTGGAGAGGGCAAACACCCTAGAAAAGGACCTATCCATCCTCCCTTCTATGACAGATATGTTTTCTTCAATGTTTTGTTGGATAGTCACATATACACATTTCATAAATATTCATGTATTTCAAAAAGATTCTGACTTTTGGTATTACAGAGACTCGAATACCTTGTGGGTAACTGATAGCTGTTTAATTGCAGCTTTTAAATTAATTATTTATTTACTTTACATTCTGATCACAGCTTCCCCTCCCTCCTCTCCTCCAGGTCCCTTTCTCACTACCCCCTATCCATCCCTCCTCCCTTTCTCCTCAGAAAAGGGGAGGCCTCCCATGGATATCAACCAGCCTTGGCATATCAAGTTGCAGTAGGACTAGGCACATTTTCTTCTATTGAGGCTAGACAAGGCAGCCCAGTTAGGGGAAAGGATTCAAAGGCAGGCAATGTAGTCAGAGACAGTCCCTGGTCCCACTTTAGGAGTCCCACATGAAGATCTGTCTGCACAGCTGTTAAATATGTGTAGAGGGCCTAGGTCTGTCCCATGCGTGCTCCCTGGTTGGCAGTTCAGTGTCTATGAGCCTCTATGGGCCCCGGTTAGTTGATTCTATCGGTTTTCTTGTTGTCCTTGATCCCTCTATCTCCTTCAATCCTACTGAAGATGTTCTTAGTGCTCAGAATAAACTGAAAAAGGCTAGGACCATTTACAAATATAAGCTTGATCTTAAACCCCATCACTTACTGGTAACTCAGCAGTCCTAAAGGGTAATTCTAGCCTCTGGCTTCTCTAGTGGATACATTATCATAACCTGGATATATATATATCAACCCTGCTGATGGGGAAGCAAGAAGTTTACAGAGTAATCACAGGACACCCAACAAAGACAATACTTTGGTTTCAGCCTACCATCTAAATTTAAGCACAAATTGTTATCAGAACACACCTGATTTTTATATATTTCTGATCCAAATGTTTTCTTCCTTTTTCTTAAATACTTTCAGAAGAACATCAGGTAATAACAATAAAATAATATCACACTTCAGGTTGGACATGTATTCATAAATTTTACAAATTCTTTAAATTTATAAAGCTGTTAATTAAAATTGGAAACATTTCATATATATCACAGTGTTTGTAAGCTCTAAAACTTGTTTGTCCTAAATGCTTAGCTGTAGTTGTCAACATATCATCCTTGATTAGTTTCTGAACCAAGATGTAAAGTAAAACTAGCTAGATGTGTTTCTAGACATGTTCAGGCTTTTTGAAGAGTTAAATAAATAGCCTGTTTTGAACCTCTCTCACTTAGACTTCTTCTGCATATTGTATCATCATTACATATTGATTAATGCTTCCCCTAAAGTTAGTGTTTTAAAACCAGTATTGTAGCCAGAGCCTCAGCTTCCTGGATGGGAGGTAGGCAGTCCTTTGTACATTCTCAGACCTCTTGAGGGAAAAAAATACTCCACATAGATCTTTAGAAAATACACCACCACTTGACCTGAACTGAGGATGATTTAACTACATCGTGTAAGGCATTTGAAAAAATTTCAGATCCCATTAAACATGTCTTTACATTGATACCCAGGACTTATGTTTAAGAGTACACATCCGTATACCCTCAATATGACTGTAATTGTGTCAGTATGCATATACACATGACTGAAACCAATGCTCCTTGAATTGATACCTGTATCATGTTCAGCGAGCTATGCTTTTTTCTGCTCTGTTTAATATCTTTAAACACATTAGCCGCCCTGTTAGGCAGCTCTACTCTGCACTTGTAGTCTTTCTTAGCAAACAATCCATTGTTCTTGCACTTCCAGCATTCTGGTTCTCCATTGTAACTTAAGCTTTGCTTTTACAACCTTTTATCAGTGCTCTCTGTTGTGTCTTTAAATGGTGTCCGGTGCTGTCACACATTTCCTAATCAGTAAATCTCTGGAAGAGTGTACAAGACTTGATGACTCCCGCAATCTTTTAAAAAAAATTTTAATTTTATTTTTTTTTGTGAATTTCACATCATCTATTATAGTGTGTACTCAGTGTGTCCCATAATCTCTTTTGGCCACACTCTTCGCTTGCAGATGTTCATTACAATTATTCCTTGGTCTGGTACGAGGCTTCTAGCTTCTGCTACTTTGTCAATACTACAACCTTACTGGCACTCCTCTCAGATATCCTGTTGTTGCTCTGTGTCATGGAGATCCTGTAGAACTGTGGAACTGGCCTCTTCATGCACTCCAGCAGAGTCCATGAACTCTTCTTTGAATTGACTCAAACCAGCATTTATCTTATCGACTCCCTCAATCTTAAACCTTTCTTGCCAGAAAAGCCACTACCATTTGAAAGATGCTATTATAGCTTTGCTTAAGTTTTCTCTAGTAAAGCAGAATAAAAGTCAGATTCTTTTTCAGCATATAACCCTAATGGTCTTAATCAAAGTACCAATAGAGTCTTTCTTCCTCTCTGAACCCTTATGACTTAGGGCTCTCTTATTCCTGTCTCTCTCAGGTATCCTTTTTAAATTTTTTTCTTTAATTTTATTTTATGCACATTGGCTTTTGCCTGCATGCTTATCTGAATGAGGGTTTAGACTCCCTGGAACTGGAGTTATAGACAGTTGTGAACTGCCATGTGGGCGCTGAGAACTGAACCCAGATTCTCTGGAAGAGCAGCCAGTGCTCTTAACTGCTGATCCATCTCTCCAGCCCATCTTTCTCTCTCAAGAATTCTTATTTTCCAGTTGCCATTAGAATAACATGTAAAGAACTACTTACAGCCTCTGAGAGCAAAAGAAAGAAAGAAAGAAAGAAAGAAAGAAAGAAAGAAAGAAAGAAA
>CAJQZJ010032076.1:5791890-5812725 GCA_907164525.1 Lophiomys imhausi | reverse complement strand
AAAGAAAGAAAGAAAGAAAGAAAGAAAGAAAGAAAGAAAGAAAGAAAGAAAGAAAGAAAGAAAGAGAGAAAGAAAGAGAGAAAGAGAAAGAAAGGAAGGGAGGAAGGAAGAAAGGAAGGAAAAAAGAAGAAAGGAGAGAAAGAGAAAGGAAAAGAAAAAAAAAAACAGAAAGAAGGCTTCGTTTTGGCTCAGTATCCATCATGTCTGGAAAGCTATAGTGGCAGGAGCTGAGGTGCCTGATCATATTGCACCCATAGTCAGGAAGCAAAAGGAGATGAACACCCACCCTGAATCCACTTTCTCATTTTCAGTCAGTCCATTATCTCAACCCAGAGGTGTGCTCTCTGGGTTAGAGTTTTCCATCCTCCATTATCTGATCTTCCTCAAAGGCATGCCCAAGGGCTAACCTGATCGAGTTTGTCTCCTGTATAGACATGCCCAGGGGCTAACCTGATCTAAATCTTCTCCTATTAGCATTCCCAAAGGCTTGTCTTCTAGTTGGTTCTAGATTCTGTCAAACTGACAATCAACATAAACCTTCACAGAATATAAAGAAAATTAGGTTGAATTTAGAGTGATAAATTTTGAGTTCCCATCTAACTCATAGGCCCTGCAATCTCAAGACAGTCCTTTAGTTCCAGAGAGTCTTTTTTTCTGAGTCAGCTTTCTTATATGTAAGTAGACCTATTCCATATAAATATGCCTATCTAATATGAAAATACATCTATCCTATTTTATAAGGTGAAAATCAAATGAGACAAAAGGCTGAAAAACCATTTAAGAATTAAGAAAATAATTATAAATGATATAATTGTTCAGTTGTTTATGTGCATGTTATCCAATTTATATAGATATACATGAATGTATATATAAACACATGTCAAAGGGTTCCTCTTTCTTGTTCTGTGTGAATTATATAAAACATTTACAATTCCTTTATTTTTGCCATCAAGTAGATGCTTACTTCCTTGACATTATGATGCTCCATAATAAGCACAGTGCTCTAGCCTCTCAGTTATTTAGACCAGAAGTATATTTTCCTAAATGTGTCTTTTAGATTATTTATTAGATTTTATGTGAGTATTTTGATTGCACGTATGCCTATAAACTGTGTGTGTGGGGGGGGGGAGGTACCCATCAGTGCCAGAAGAGGGAATCAGATCTCTTTGAATTAGAGTTGTGATTGATTGTGAACTTCCTGCTGTGGGTGCTGGGAACTGAAGTCACATGTTCTGAAGAGCAGGTTGTGCCCTTAACTGCTAAGCCAACTTTCCAGCCCCATTTTACAGAATATTTATAGAAGGGACTGAAGATTTATCATATTTTCTTTTTTTTTTTTGGCATTCCAAAACATTCTTTAATGAAAAGACTTTGGCATGGAGGTGGGGGAGCTGCCCTAGGCCGGCACGGCTACCGTGTGGGCTGGGCCTCAGCGGCGGCTGCCACTCACATGGTGGTGATGGAAGTTTCCTCCCTCCTCCCCTCTTGGCCCCTCCCTTCCTCTCTCCTTCCCTCCCTCTCTCCTTCCCTCCCTCCCTCCCTCCCTTCCTCCCTCCCTCCCTCCTTGTTCCTCTATTTGGTACTCTCCTTCTCCTCAGATGAGGTGGGTCCTCACATATCATACTCCCTCAGATCTTGCGTCATGTGAGGCCCAAGAGCTTACACTCGTACTGGAGCTTGATAAGGCACACCATCTAGGGTGTGGGGTTCCACTAACCTGCAGCAGATTCCATGACTCACTGGTGGGTAGAATTTTTCCTAGGATAGTTATGCTAGGTTCCTGTCTATTTGGGCGTGTGGGTTGTAGGATAGTTATCCTCTGATGTATGGTTAATATCCATTTGTAAGGGAATACATACCATGTTTATCTTTCTGGGACTGCGTCAGCTCACTTAGGATGAGCTTTTCTAGTTCCATCCATTTGGTTTTGAATTGCATGATTTTCTCATTTCTGATAGCTGTGTAGTATTCCATTGTGTATATGTACCACAGTTTTTTTATCCATTCTTCAGTTGATGGACATCTGGGTTGTTTCCAGTTTCTGGCTATTACAAATAAAGCTGCTATGAACATTGTTGAGGCAATGTCCTTTTGGTTTCGTTTCAGATCTTTTGGGTATATGCCCAAGAGGGGTATGGCTGGGTCTTGAGGTAGATTTATTCCCAGTTTTCTAAGATATCTCCAGATTGATTTCCAAAGTGGTTGCACAAGTTTGCAGTCCCACCAGCAATGGGGGAGTGTTCCCCTTTCTCCACATCCTCGCCAGCATGTGCTATCATTTGAGTTTTTGATCTTAGCCATTCTGACAGGTGTGAGATGGAATCTTAGAGTTGTTTTAAGTTGCATTTCCCTGATAACCAAAGATGTTGAACATTTCCTCAAATGCCTCTCAGCCTTTAGAGATTCCTCTTCTGTGAATTCTTGGTTTAGCTCTGTACCCCATTTATTGATGGGGTTATTTGATTTTTTGGTGTTTAATTTCTTCAGTTCTTTATATATTTTGGATATTAGCCCTCTGTCAGATGTTGGGTTGGTGAAGATCCTTTCCCACTCTGTAGGCTGCCGTTTTGTTCTAAGGACAGTGTCCTTTGCCTTACAGAAGCTTTTCAATTTTATAAGGTCCCATTTATTGATTGTTTGTTTTAGTGCCTGAGCTATTGGTGTTCTATTCAGGAAGTTGCTACCAGTGCCAATGATTTCAAGGCTTTTTCCCACTTTCTCTTCTATTAATGTTAGTGTGTCTGGATTTATGTTGAGGTCCTTGATCCACTTAGACTTAAGTTTTGTACAGGGTGATAAGTATGGATCTATTTGCATTCTTCTACATGTTGACATCCAGTTAGACCAGCACCATTTATTGAAGATTCTTTCCTTTTTCCATTGTATGTTTTTGGCTTCTTTATCAAAAATTAAGTGACCATAGATGTGTGGGTTTATTTCTGGGTCTTCAATTCGATTCCATTGGTCAACTGGTCTGTTTCTATACCAGTACCATGCTGTTTTTATTACTATTGCCCTGTAGTACAGCTTGAAATCCGGGATGGTGATACCTCCAGATTTATCATATTTTCTAAAACATAGTCACAGAAAACCTCTTACTAGCACTCTATTTTGTCTATCCATTCATTCACTCTGTAAATGAGCATTTGGCTCCACTCTTCTCAGAGGGTTAGAATCTCCTCTAGCCTTCTCAATCACTGGGTAGAATGCTTAGGTATAGTATCAGCTCAGCAAAATAAGAAGCCATCCAATTAGAGGCATTCTTCTTTGTTGGAAGGCAGGGAGCACAACAGTCATAGCAGAGAATGGTAACAGTGAACTGTTACTTCTATTTCATTGACATTGTATATTATTTTTTAAAAATACATTATTGATCTCTTTTTTGGGTATGAGCAGAGAATAAAATTGCAGTTTAACACCCAAACATCATTGGCTTCTCTTCTCTTCAGTTTTCTGAACTCTTTCATTCAAGTGCTAGGTGGGTCTTTTTCTGAAGTCCTGTTGGTATGTTGTTGTAAGTACTATAGTGTGGCTCTGCATGCTTGGAGACCTTTTTCATGATTCTGGGAAGGCAGCATATTTTGGTGATAACAATATTTTCAGCCTGAACTTTGAGCTGCATGTTTACTATGCTATCTCTCTTTCTCATTAAATACTGTGTCTACTTCAAGTTCTTCCTTGAAGTTTTGCTGAATCTCTGTAGGAGCAGTGCTGAATAAATTATCATTCCTCCTGGAGAGAAAATACCTTATCTCCCCTGCTTCTTCTGATTTTCAAGTCCCAATTCCTAAGAAAACACAGAATATTCTCTTGCTATTCTAGTCTACTACAAAAATTGTGTATTTGACACATTTTTAAATGTTTTCTGCCTTACAGAGTCATGCATCTTTTCTTGAGCTAAAACAACCAAATGCAGGTGTACTTATTGCCACAGGGCCATTTTCACTACATTTGTGACTTTATAACTCACATTTTTGTTGCTATGACAAACCTTGAAAGGAGTGGAGAAAGAGAATGAGGGGAAATTTATTATAACTCAAAGTTTGAGCAATGATTGACTGGCCCCATGTGCTAGGAGCTTATGGCCGAGTAAATTACCTTGTGGTGGCCCGGAAGCAAAAGCAGAGAGAATAGGTAATCACAAACTACTCCGCACCTTTAAGAACAAACACTCTGCTTCCTTCTCCCTTTATATTTCCACCACTTTTCAAAATAGTTCCAGTAGCTAGCAATGAAGAATTCAACATATGAACCTCTGGGGACATTTCATATTCAAATTATTATACTCTGCCCTTGTCCCCCAAAAGCTCATGCATACCTCATAATGTGAAATGTTTTTAATCTAGCCACAAAAGTCTCTAAAGTCAGTATCTCCAAGATTGCTCAAAAGTCAAAGTTTAAAGTCTCTGAGGGTGAAGGCAGAGTCTTTGCTGTGAACCAGCTCTGACATTAACTGGTGAACTGCTCCCTGCTTGCAGCTGCGCTGAGGAATTAGAGCACAGAAAAGAGGGATAGGAGCAAAACAAATCTGAAACCCAGCATGGCAAGCATTAAGTACCTCTCACGGCCATCATGTCTGACATTCCTATGGTGATATAACCTCCAGAGTACTTGGGTAGCCCTTATCCTACCACCTTGCTACTTGCTTTTGTTACCTTTCTGTGGTGTAGCTTTAGCTACATTGGCTAAAGCTTCCCCCACAGACATTCCATGCTCCTAGAATATCATACTCTCACGGGGTCTCCATTTCATATTCACTCTCACTGCTTCACAAAGTTTGCCCCCTCAAGAGCTACCTGTAGGGATGCTGACCCTGACACACTTTTGTCTGGATTCCCAAGGCTCCCATTGAAATCTGAGTAGGGTCCTCCATGACCTTGGAACTCTTGCATTCTGTCTGCCTGTGTAACTGGCATCATGTGGACAGCATCCAGGTCTGATACCAGCTTGGGTCTATTGCACTGCAGCTCCAGAAGGTCTGCATGGCTGAGTACAAACAGAAGTTCTTTCCTAGGAAGTGCTGTGGAGCAAGGGGCACAGGAGTTGTCTTCTCAAGTCTTTCAAATGTGTTGCAACTTTCCTACTCCTGCCTCTTAGAATGGGTGTGGTCTGGCCAATTCCTCAGATACCCTCAAGGTTCCCTATTTTCTAGATGTAAAACACATCACTTCTTTTAATTTATTTTTGTGTTTCAAATTTGTTGTTGTCATTGTTGTTGTTGTGTGTGTTTGTGTTGGTATATGTATGTACACATGTGTTTTCAAGTGTGGGTGCCTTTTGTTTACACAGAGACCAGAGAATGTCATGCAGTGTTCTGGTATCGTTCTTTGCCTTATTCCTTTGAAATGGTTTCTCATTGAACCTGCAGCTAGCCTGCCAGCTAGCAGACCCAGTAATCTCCTAGTTTCAACTCCTGGCAGCACTGGCTTTCTGTCTGCCTGCTGGGATTCGATCATGTGTGCAAAAGTGTGCTTGAGCAGTCCACCTTATAGTGAACAGGAAAAAAGAAAGAGATTTCCTGTGTCTGTAGAGGCCTTCTCTAGTTTCCTCATTTATTCTACTTGGGGTCCCAACCCAGGGAATACCCATCCCATTAGAGCGAGTGTTCCCCTCTTAAGCCTCCCAGACACCCCTAGAGGTGTACTTTACTCTCCTAGGTGCTTCTTCATACAGTCACGTTAACAGTCAAGATTAACCATCATAGTAACCATTTCATTTTCTACCCTGAACATGCTTCATTCATTTTCCTTTTCCTAATTTGAGCATACCCTGTGCTTTTATTTATTTTTTTTATTATTATTTTTTTTGCTTCGTGACTTACTTCAGCTCTTGCTCCCAAGAGCTCACTTTCCTCGTGTTTTTCACTAGGGAATACTTCTCTGTTCATATGAATTTTAAATTCAGAGAAAATGTAAACAATGAGGATATCTGTACAGGTTTGTAACTCTTCTTAAATATATTTTGTCTAAGTACACGTTCCCAGTTTTGACCATATTCTCAGAAGTTGTTATCTGGTGGGGATATATTATGAAGGACCAACACCTTCTAGACAGTCAGGACATCTGTCCTGGTGGGTGCCGTTGGGCCTGTTTCTCCTGCCATTTTGTTGCCTTTTCTAGAGTTCCTGCTTCTGGCTTGAGGGGGCCATATATAACTCAGCAGAAAGACTGGGAGCAATCTTCAGCACAAACAAAAAACAAAGAAAGATAAAAAGATAAAACCAGAAAGGAGCCAGAGTGGAGGGGTTCATTTCCTGACAACCTTGCTTTGTAGGGCATCAACTGGGAATCAGGCACCACCATGGCCCGCCCCTTCAGCAACACAAATAGGTCCTGGCTGATCTGACCTAAAACTGCTGCCTCACTAAACCTTAGTGAGGATTTATTACTAAATGTGATGCAGCTGTTATAATTCTGGTATTTTTTACCTTTCATTTAAATCTATAAAATCACAAGTTACAGCTCATTTTGCATTTATTAAAATGCAATCTCACCTCAAAATTTCTACTCTCAAACTTTAAAGAAATTGTAGGCATTTTAGCAAAGTACAGTTTTGAGCAAATTCTTCTTAGAAATGATTTGTAATCACATGAATGTTTTCAGTTATCTTATGCTCTGTCTTTTCCTTTTGAAAACAAGAGCACTTATTGATTCTTTTTAAGAGATTTAATACCAAGGATGAATATAGATGGCTCAGCAGGTAAGAGCACTGACTATTCTTCCAGAGGACCTGGGTTCAATTCCCAGCACCCACATGAGAGCTTTGATACCCTCACATACATGCAAGCAAAACACCAATGCACAGAAAAATAATAAATAAATTTTTTAAAAGGGAGAGATTTAATACTAAGCGTCTTTAGTTTAGCATTTTGGTAAAAATGTTTATTTATCCCTTAAAATTATGTTGTATATTCTATGGAGCTGAACGATCTTAGCAATTTTGAGTTGTTGTGGTTGTAGACTTTTGAGGAAACAGCTGTTGAAGAAGTCTGCAAGGCTGGATCGTCTGGGCCACTCGTCTTCTTTGGTGTCTGATCTGTTTTCTGCTGAGGTTTCTGTTGTCCAGTTGTCCCTGGATTCCTTGAATGGATGCTTTAAATCTCCTGGAAAGATAAGAACAGAGCCCTGCCCTAATCCTAACTCTGGGACAATTACCTTTTTTTGGGGGGGGGGGTCAGGTAATATTTATCCCTTTCAGGTCTCTGAGGTGGTTGAAGAATAGATAACTAGAGTCTCATGTTAAATTTTGAGTTGTTTAGGAATCAAGAGGGTGTTCTGGATCTAAGAAGATATTTTTAAAATTGTGATGCAAGTTAGTATGAAAGCTGAGTTAGATATAGAACTTTAAACTCATGGAGATGATTAGATAGTAGAATGTTAAAGTCAGGTGCCAAATACATATGGACTGGACATTGGGAATGTGTGCTAAGCCATATAACTCTCATAATTGTGGCCTATTTATTTCTGTTGTTTTGTATTGTATTTATTGTTATTAAAAGAAGAGCCATTTGTTGGACTGAAAGGGGGAGCTGTTGGGGGAGAAAAAGATATACCTTAAACTAAAAAAATAAGGGTGGAGGATGGGGGGGTTGAGGGGGAAGAGGGTGGAAGGGTGGGACAGGAGGGGAGAGTAGGGAGGGGATTGTGATTGAGATGTAACTTGAAATAAAAAATAAATTATAAAAAATTATATTGTATATTCTAAAATGTAATCATTTTTAACATAAACAATATCACTTTCTTCTATTTATTTTCAAGTTTAATATTAACTCTATTAGCATTACAATTGGTGGGGAGAATTGTTTAAAAGCCACTTTGCCTGATCACATTTTATGATCTCAAAAATAGCTTGCTATTGATTAAATTATTGCACATTTTTAAGAATTGTTAACTGCTTGCACTGAATTGTTGATGTATTCATAGTGTTAAAATAATGAAATTTGGAAATGGGATGTCGCTCTCTTAAAATGATTTCCTGCTGATTGGGGATGTAGTAAACCTGTTTGGGGCCCAAGTAAGAATGGAAAAATTGTTAAAAATGTTAATAGAATAATTTGACGTTCAGTCATTTTGTGCTAAGCTATTTAAATGTTCTAAGAAGTTTGTAGACAGAAGCTGAACTTCAGGGCTTTACTGAAGTTCTGGCTGGAAGAGTCTGTGGAGCTGAACAAATCTTAGCAATTTTGAGGTGTTGTGGTTGTAGACTTTTGAGGGAACAGCTATTGAGGAAGTCTGCAAGGCTGGATCGTCTGGGCTACTTGTCTTCTTTGTTGTCTGATCTGTTTTCTTCTAAGGTTTCAGTTGTCCAGTTGTCCCTGGATTCCTTAGATGGATGCTTTAAATCTCCTGGAAAGATAAAAACAGAGCCCTGCCCTAATCCTAACTCTGGGACACTACCTTTTTTTTGGGGGGGGGTCAGGTAATATTTTTCTTGGAGCAAATTCTCTATTTAGAGCTTGCTCTGTGTCAGGCTGACCTTGAACTTTGGGATCTGCAGGTTTCTCTCTCTAGTGTATTGGGATTAAGGGTGTATCCTCAAATGATGGGATTAAGGGTGAGTACCATCACCACCCTGTTCCTTGTAACTCTAGAATTTATATGGCAACTAACTCTATAGTGATCCTCCTGTCTCTGCTGGGGTTAAAGGCATGGGCTAACACCACGCATTTCATATATTTTACCTTAGTTCCAAATTTTTCAACTCTTGGAGATTTAGAAAACCAGGTTGAACTAAAGTAAACTTTAATTTATTTACAGTATTTTAAACCTCTTACCTGCTTTTTAATGCCAAACCATGAAAACATCCTTTATATCTACAAAAAAAAAAATCTTTTAAGCTGCTATCAAGTTTGTGTAAGCTATGTAGCCACCTGCAAATGGGGCCAAACAGCTGAAGATTGATGCTGTAATGAATAGAGAGAAATTGGGAACTGTCCAGGCAGTCTCTGGTATGTCATTTCTTAGTTTTGGAAGCTGCTGGCCCTGCACTTCCTGTATAACCAGATATATTCATCCCTCTCAGGTCTCTGAGGTGGTTGAAGACTAGATAGTTAGAGTCTCATAGTTAAATTTTGAGTTGTTTAGGAATTAAGAGGGTGTTCTGGATTTAGAAGATGTTTTTAAAATTTTGATGCAAGTTAGAATGAAAGCTAAGTTGGATATAGAACTTTAAACTCATGGAGATGGTTAGATAGTAGAATGTTAAAGTCAGGTGCCAAATATGTATGGACTGGACATTGGGAATGTATACTAAGCCATATAACTCATAATTGTGGCCTAATTATTTCTGTTGTTTGTATTGTATTTATTGTTATAAGAGAAAGAGCCATTTGTTGGACTGAAAAGGGGAGCTGTTGGGGGGACAAAGATATACCTTAAACTTTAAAAAAAAAGGAAGGGGATGGGTGGGTTGAGGGGGAAGAGGGTGAGAGGGTGGGACTGGAGGGGGCAGTAGGGAGGGGATTGCGATTGAGATGTAACTTGAAGAAATAAAAAAATGTATTAAAAATAATAAAATTTATCTTGTCAAATTGCAAAATGATAGTTTTAATTAGCTAGTATTTTACTATAAATCACTATAAATGCATACTACTTATTTCCTGTCTTGATAAGATATGTAGTAGTCCAATGAACTATAGGACAGCTGTCTTACTGTGAGGTCATCAAGAGTGCCTCAGGCTTGTCCCTGGAAGTTCTTGCTTAAGAATGGTTTTGTGATTGTCAGCGGTGTGCTGGGATTACACTGAATATAACTGATTCTGTTTTGCCCATTTTTTTGTTGGCTCTTGAGTTATTTTCTTTTATTCCTTTTTTCTGCTATTATTTCTAATATTTCTGCTTTATCATCATGTCCTAAAATACAATGTACAACATAGTCACATCTGAATGCTCACCTGACTGACCTTTCCCTTCTAAATTTTAATGCAAGAGCAAAAGAGGGATGTGTAGATTACTAGCTTTTAGACATAACAAAGAGTTTTTGTAACTTACATTGAAATACTAATGCATATTAAACTCAGATTTGTTTTCATGATTTTTTTTTGCCACAGAATAGAACAAATGTTAGCTATGCTTTAAGTGTGAGGCTATTTAGAAAGGGGCTGATATCCCATATCTTGAACTATGCAAGTCAAAGATATTTTATTATAGCTAGAACAATCTGCCAGGGTTCTTGATCCTTGGGTCTCTATACTGATTATAATTACAAAGTGTTCAAGAAGGATTACTTTTGTAATTAAGCTTATTATTAATGTGCACATTATATTTCATTCTCGAGGGATGGGAAAGCTGGGGGGAAAACACATTATGTGATAGCTATTCATCAGCCAGCATTGAAGAATGAATTAGACTTTAAGAATCGATCAAAAATTCTCTGGTCAGCCTTGTATTACTATCTTGTCTTGAGCCCTTTTTTTTTTAATGACATCTATTATCAGATTGAAATGGCGATTGAGACGCTGCAAAAGTCTGACGGTCTGTCCACTCACAGAAGCTCTCTTCTCAACAGCCATGTAAGTTGCCTCTTCATGTACACTAATCTCTTGCTTGTTCTGCATGTGTCGCTTGCCTCTAAGTGCTTGTTTTATTTATTTACTTATTTATTTTGCTTCTTAGCCTTCCTTTCTCAAGCCTCTTCGGACGACTCTAATCATTTAATGCTTATTTTACCCAGTGGGATATCTCAAAACAGAACCACAGTGTGCTGCTTTACTAGGTGTTTGTACTTTTGGTCTATATACACAAAGCTTTAAATTAATGACAAGCCACCATTTATTTCTAAAATGTAATCAGTGGTGATTTTAAACATTTGAAGTTCTTTTAGCCACATATTTATTTCCTTTGAAGCAAAACTTTGTAGTATATATCTTTATGTCTGAGACACAGTAGCAACAGGTATCTGTCTTTAAATGGAGAGGTAGTCACTAATGCCAAAAACAGTGGTAAACTATTTAAAATGTATTTACTGGTAAGACATAAAGTAGGCAGATCACAATCGTGGCCAAACTCAGGTCCTAGACACTGAAGAAAAATGAAAATGGGCCAAAAGTGAAGTTGTGCATAAGCCGTGAGTCCTTAGTACTGAGGACAGCAGGGCGGTTCCCTGCTCCCCGAAGTTCTCACTTACAGTCCCCCGGCGCAGCGTCACTGTAGCACTGGTAAGTTTGTGAAATACACATTTCATCATCTGTTCAAATTTGAGGAAATCAATGAAAATGCTTGTTACAGTTATTTGTAGAAGGTGATTTCTGAATGGATGGGGAAGTGAATGGATAAATGACTTAATGTATCTATTGTAGATATAACTGCTAAATTAGCGTTAGTGACATTTAAGTAAGAATTAGCAATTTCCTTCCAAACTAACTGGTTTTTTTTAAGGGATAATAAAGGGATACTTTATTATGATTTCTTAATTTTTCTTAATATTTTATGACTAAAAAGTTTAAAATTAAGATCACTGAAATGTAGTAAGGTTACTTTTTCAAAAAAAGCTGTAGTACTTTTAACAATCATATAGTTTATATGAAATGTTTCACTGTGATTTTTTTTAAATAGTGTTTAAACTTTGAACTTTCAGATTTGTATTTCAAGGTAATAGTTCCTTCTGATGTTCTAATGTTTATTTTTGGAGGAGGTATTTGATTTGTTCCTTTTTCAACGGAAGTATCTTGGTAAACAAAACATGTTAGCCAAGTCACAGAAAGCCTATAGTTTGGTGAAAATTATAGATAGAAACTTTAAAATAAGGATATATATTTTGTCACCTCTTTTTAAAAACAATTTGAACACAATTTTCTACTCTTTGTTCTTAAATATATCCTGCTTATTGGAATGAGTCTGTAGTTGTGTTAAAGGCTAGTTTACCAATGCTGTTAGGGTGCATTTCTCAGTTGTATATTGAAAATAGCAAGTGAAAATGCTTATCATTTCCCACCAGAAATGTGCAGGCATATAAGTATTTTTAAAAACAAATAAAAATTTCTAGTTGCTCTTTTGAAATTTTCAGATTTCTAAGTTGACTCTAAAATCAGTTATTTCACTTTTGAAAATGAAATATAGCATAATATCTTGTTTAAATTTAACTTGTCATCCAACTCTATTGATATTTTCATAAAGAATAAACTAAGCATAAGAACATGTTTTTAAAATATTTTTATTTGTTTGAAACTTCTGAAATATATTGAGATATTTAAAAATTATTTTCTTTAATTAGAACTTGTAAACTAGTTCATTATCAGTGACCTGTGAGAGAAGCTGCTCGTACAACACAGTTCTGTGGTCTTCCCTGGCTTTCAGTTTTCTTGCTAGTCTAGCAGATTGTCCATATGTTTAAGCCTAGTAGCTGCATGTCAGTATGCACAAAGAGGGGACACAAATGCTGCTCATGTGGTGGAAATATTTGTTTACTGACTTCACTCATATTTATTATATCCCAAAGTAGTCATGTTTGTTCAAAACTGCATAGAGAGCTCAGGTTTGTGAACAGAAGCAACAGGACCAGCGTTTTGCTGGTTGCCCATTAGCTTAGCTTCTCCTTGAATACAGAAAATGTTTCTCTTGTCTTTTCCTTGGGACATTCATGATGCTCCTGACTTTCATTGGATTTCCCCCAACAGCTATAATAAAATGCTGCTTAGTATGTGTCTCCTGACTGAACACTTCTTTGTTAAGTTGGTCAGAATTCCTCAGACTTAGTTGGTGACTTTCTTGTCACACAAAAATTCTACTGTGGAACAGTATTTTGGAAAACATTGTCCGTATTTTAAATGCTAATGAGCTATGTTACTTTTACCAGTCACTAGAGTATAATACAGAATTATTTAAGGTCTATAGGATTCTTTGAGATAGACATGAGTTCATCTTTATTGTGATTAATTCTCTGAATTATCAGTTTCTACAAATGATCAATTTCAATAGGAAGAAAATTAGGGAACATTATCTATTATATATATATATATATATATATATATCCATATTTAAACTTCTAAAAATGAGTGTTAATAATAACTTTTGAGCATAAAAGTCTCTTATTTTGTAATATGGTGCAAAAATGATTTCCTATTTTACCTATATGCATTTAATTCTTAACAATGACTCAGAAAAATTACTATGTGCAAATACAGTAAATAATCCCTTTCTAGTAGAATACAACTTGACTTTGTTTCCCCTTCTTTCCACATATTTAATGTGAAGCGGTATATTACATTTTATATCTCATTCTCTCAGTATATTTTTTTAAGACTTACTTACTTTAATGTTGAACTGAATGTTTGTATGTGTACCACACGTTTTCCTGGTACCCAGAGAGGAAAGAGGGGGCAGTGGATCCCTTGAAACTGAGAATAGTTGTGTGCTGCCATGTGAGAGCTAGTAGTTGAACCCAGGTCCTCTGGAAGAACAGCCAGCACTCTTAGCAACAATATATTTTCAGCCTCTTCCAATGTGATTTTAAGAATATTTTATGTTACTAATCCATATTTATTATTTTCAATATGCTATTATCATCCACATTACAATGCAAGGGCAATGTCTATATTTTGTACACAATAGTATGTTCCAGCTGAGAAAGTTATACTGCATACAGTGCGTTAGTCTGTTTATCATGTTAACTGGTGGCATTATGTCATCATAGATTTGATTACATAGACATGCTATGTCATCACAGCATCATAGATAACCAATAAATATTTATTGACTAGAAAAGCTACAACAAAGATTTTTGTGGTTTATCTTCAAACACAGCCCTCCTGCCTAAAACAGTGCTGGTATGTAGTAGTAGATGCATACTAAATATTTGAAGATTAGATGAATATAAGAAACAATAGAGATTCATAGACTTTACTATTCTAGGTTTATTTTCCCAGTCATGTGTATGTCTATTTGGAACTAATTCATACACTGCATTGATTTTTCATTTTGTCCCCAAATATTCTCTGTCAGTATGTATGTATTGGTAGAGGGTTCTCTCTCATGGCATTTTAACTAAATGAAGAATATGTAGGTCACTTTATAATTTCCCACATACATCCTTAAGATTAAAAATAAATTATTTTCTTTCAACCTAATCCTTAAAATGTTATTCCCCAAAGTGATATGACTGACTCATCTCTTGGCATTTTAGAATGTGCTTTGATTTTAGTTTTATAAAATTCTTTTGGTACAATACTTTCATCTATACATTTTATGTTTTAATTTTTATGTATGGGAAGATGCTGTTAATAAATTTTATGTATCTACCTAAGTCCAAAGAATATCTAATTCTTTTAGTTGCAGACTTAAGCTTGTCCTTTACTCTAAGCTATAATTAATATACATTTTCATTTGGTGTTTGGATTATATCCAATTTAGAATACTTTAAATGGTAAATTTCAACCTAGAATTGTTGTTAAATTGATTATTACTAGCTTTTGTATAGTGCACCTAAGCATATGTTTCCTTTTAATTCTACTTAAAGTATATGAAAACCTTTACGCATTTATGTTTTTAGAATTTTCATAATCTAAGAAAATTGATTAGCAGACAATTGATTCATGATGCTTGCAAGCTTAAGCTACTGATATGTATGCAGCCTCAAGTAAAATCTTGGTTTTTAGTTATTCACCCCTCCACCCCACCCCACGCTGACATGACTGTATTGTAAAGAAAAGGTACTATAGGCCTGCTAAAATAAATAATATCAGTGCACTGAACTGAAAGTGATTCCTCATTGGTAATAATCCACCTGGAAAATGCCAAATGTTACATTTAGATGTTAATTGGGCAATATATTATTTATTTATTTTTATTTGTCAGTGCTTCCCTTTAGGAAACATAGGAACTATTCAGCCTCTGTAATCTGTTCTGATTAATACAGATTAAATGCAAAGGTTGAAAAATGCAATTATCTTGCTTTCTGCCCTTAGATGAGTATATGTTGGTTCATTAGTAGAATAATTAGGTTTAAAGATAAAGGTTAAAAGTTTCTGTGATATTTCACAAGCTTTAAAATATTTCACAAGCTTGTAAATTCAATGACTTTATAAGACAGTTTTTAAAAGAATAATGTAAGAGCAACAGATCGTTGTATTCTAAACTACTAAATGTTAAGAGTATTGAATTCTAATGTCCAAATATAGTTTTTAAAGGGAAAGAGCAAGATACAACGTACCTTATAATAATTATTCACTTCCTTTTGTTAGATAGCTTATGGGACATAGCATAATCTTTTGTATTATATTATGGAAATGCAATTGTGAAGTTTCTCTAATAATAAAAATAATACTACCTAATCCTATATTTTAGAACAATACCTGATGTATAGTTTCATCATGTGTCAAAATCAGAAAATTAAACTCTAGTATGCAAAACGTAGATTAGATATTCTAGCTGTATCTCCAAGTCTTTTCGGGCATATTCTGTATAATGTACTGCTTCTATAATGTGTTTATAAGATAACAGCCATAGCTGTGGTTGTTAACATGTTTCCCAGCTGGAACCACGTGGCAGCAGGTCTTTTATCTCTATTGCCCCTTGTCTTCCCTTCCGCTGTTCTCCATGCTTCTAATAAAGCGCCTCCTTTTGATGAGATGGAGGCGGAACACCCTCAGCTTTGCTATTGTCAAGTCCTAGTCACCAAGATGGGTGTCCTACTGGAGTTTACAAACCAAACGCGGCTGCACGCTGTTTAGTATGCATGTGTGCATGCCTATTTGTGTACATTCACAGCAATCAAATTCTTGTTTTCAAAAACTAATTTAAACATAAAACAGTTTGGGGAATATGAACAATATAGGAAGAACATAAATTTTCAAAACAGGCCAAAGTTTTTACTTGAATGTGAGAAGATTGAATAGTTATTCTGATAAAAGCTCCCTTTTCTCTGAATTCTCCAGTTGTGGTGTGACTAGCATCATTTAGGAGTCTAGATAGTTTATGCCACCTTTTGCTATAATTAAAGAAGGCATTTTTGCCACAAAAAAGGATTTATTTTTTGTTATATATAAAAGCTGTCCCCAGAATTGACTTGATTAACTCTCACACACAGTCTCTGTTGGACGTGAAGCATTTTAGGTTGACCTTTACTTCTTGTGGTATTTCCCACTTTTATTAAATACAGTGTTTTAAATTTTTTATCAAACATTTAGATTTGCTTTTTCAAAATCTTTCATAAAATATTTTATCAATAAGATATTATCATTGACTGAGAAATGAGTAAGCTCGTCTACCTGTTTACTTTTATTTTTAAGTAAGTAAATGTATAAGGAGACCAGCATACAACTATGGTGGTGTTGAAAATTTCATCTCTATATTTAAGTAATTATTTCCATTTGTTTTTATTACACTAAAATTCTTTGTATTGATCTATTTTTGTTTATATGTTGTGGTTATAATATTCACATTTTATTGTTGACTGTTCCAATTCTGGGGGAAAAATTTCTTTAAACTAAGATTTTTTTTTCTATATAAATCTATCTATCACCTGCTCATTAACAAAAGAAAGTATATTGAATTATTTCACTCCTCTTTCTTACTTGTGTTATTGTGCCTTTTATAGGCACACACACACACACACACACACACACACACACACACACTCCTTAAGTACTTTCAGTTTAAATGTGTTCTACAATGCATGCTGTGGATATGAGAAATTTATTACATCTTTTGCAACTGCTAAGAATATTTTCACTTTATACAAAATCCTTCCAAGAGCTTTTTTTTTATTTGTCAACCCTTGACATCAAGGGTCTGTGTTCCTGTTTTTAGCACGTTAAAAACACCACTAGAAAGTAGCTGTGCTTGTTGTGTGTAGTGTGTGCTGGAAGAACTGTGGCACACTTTTGTGCAGTGTGGTGCCCGGTGGCTACTTGAATTCCCCTTGGAGTGCTTCCACATCCTGATCACTTTACTGAGGCATGTGGATGAAATGAGTCAGCTTTGTACTCCCATGTTTTGTCTTTCTTATTTGTGTTTTATATTTCAAAGTTCTTCAAATGTAAAAAAGGGAAGGAAAAAAAAAAAACTCTAAAGCAGCATGCCAGCCACTTTTCCAAGCAGAGTACTGATTTCAGCCTCAGTGACTTTAATGCATGTGTGAGTTGACCTCTGATGTTTCATATTAAACAGATGTTTATTGAGAACGTATTCTATGCAGCATTAATGTTTGAGTGTCTCTGGAAAGTGTTTTACTGATACGAAGGCTAAAAGTTAATGCTATGAGAAAATTCTTTTTGACCTGTAATATTTTTCTGTCAATATAAAAAGGAGAGCTAATTTTATGTAACCTTTTTAGTATTTTATAGGGTTAAATTATATATAACACAATATTAACATGTATTTTAAGTTTGCTTATTCATATAGGTATATGTTCCTTAGGGAACTAGAAGTCTTCCTAAATGGAATGTAATTTTATTTTTATAAGTATCTTATATGCTTTATGGTGTTTTTTTTGTAAGCCATTAACTACTTACAAGCTTGATGACATATGTTTAACTATTTAACAACTACTTCAGGATACTTGAAAAAAATCAGTTGTCATAGTTTTTAAAAAATCGAAAGATTTTGATAAATTTTTATAAAATTTTTTTAAATTCTGAAAGTTCTGGTTCTGAGTTTAGTCAAGAGTCTTAAACTAGATAGATAAAATAGAATAATTCTTTGATTTACTTGAATGTCCAGGTCATCATCATTTTAGCCTTTGACTAAATACCCAGAGGACGAGGAGAGCCACATTTGTCTTTGCATTGTTTTACTTTTATAATACACATTTACCTATAATCTCCAGTTCGATGTTTGCTGTTTACTTGCCATACCATTTATAAATGCCATGGAGATTCTTATGACAAATAATGTGAGGCACTTGATGCTTTGTTGGTCTAGAGTAATTAGGAAAAAAATTAGAAACACACTCAGACACTGAGAGAATGTCTAACCTTAGGAAAATCATTTGCATTGATTTCACTTCTTTTGTAAGTAAGTAAATGAATAATAAGTTGAGATTTAATAGTGTATATCTGACAGATTTTTTATACATTTTGAATTATTAAAAAATAAAACAAAGTACAATGTAAAATTTTAAAATGTAAACTATAGGCCAAAAATAGTATTTACTTTTTAGCACAGTAGTGTGCCTTTCAAATTTTTGAGGAAAAAAGACACCTCAATTTTGAGGTAGAAAATTGAGATCACTGTAAAACTTATTGCCTGTCATAATATGGAAGTAATTTGTAACCTCCAGAAAGTGTCCTTCTTTGGGAGGAAGAATGGCTAAATTTTCCTTATTTGCAACATTTGTCCCAGTAGATAAAATATTATTGTATTATGTAGTGGTAATTTGAGATAAGTAAATTATAATTCTGTAAAAATGAATAAAATCTTAATATAAGACCTCATACAAATAAATCTACTGTTTGTTTAGTGGAACAAGTCAATGTAAAGGATAAATTAGGTGCTACGTGGCCGGGTTTACAATACATTAGTTGCCGTTATGCCAGGTTTAGTAAAATGTTTTGTTTTATAACAATTATAAAGGTTTTGCTTATATTATGAATTTTGACCAGTGGATACTATTATTTTAATTCTTTAAAATAGTACGTATCTCCAGGATTATAGTTAGTATAGGGAAATTAGTATCTCTACTCATCCATGAAAATTTGGAGAAAAGATACTGTCTAAGCTGGTAGCTGCTGTGATGTTTTCCAGAGCTTAGAAGGTCAGATACCCCAGCCTGTGAATTACCACAGTTTCTCCTAAGAGTTAATGAAGTACTTTGTACATACTGTATCTTGCCCAAGTTTTGGCACATTATGTGAATCTCCACCTGTTCTCTCTCATTTCAACAGCTGCAGTGGCTGCTGGACAACTATGAGACGGCAGAAGGAGTGAGCCTCCCCAGAAGCACTCTGTACAACCACTACCTTCGACACTGTCAGGAACACAAACTCGACCCGGTTAACGCTGCCTCTTTTGGAAAACTAATAAGGTCCATTTTTATGGGGCTACGAACTAGGAGATTAGGCACTAGGTTAGTATTGACAATCAACATAATTAGTTCACCTCTTTGTTTCAAATTAGAGCAGTGCTATACAGTGAGCAAAAATTAGTTGATTACAAAAAAAAAAAAACCTGTGAGAAGAAAAATATAGAATGGACATGGACTCACCTTATAGAGTCTATAGGAAAATGAACATTATTATTCAAAGTATATCACCGAACCAGTTTTCAAACAACATAGAAATTAGAAGGCCAACCTGTTTGTGCAAGATTTGCATATGATATTTTTAAGAATTGTTATATACCATTATCATTGCTTTATGAATGTAACCATGGAGGAATGCTTCTTGCTGCGTCATGGGCTCTTGTTTAGCCAGCTCTCTGATACAGCCCAAGACCACCTACCTTTGCACGATGCCATTCACACCAGGTTGGACTCTCCTGTATCAATTAAAGATTCAGACATCCTCTCAAAGTCATGCCTACAGGCCATTCTGATCTAGGAGATGATTTCTTAGTGGGGCTTTCTTCGCAGATGACCCAAGTTGAAAATTAAAGTAGGAAATGATTTCTATAGTATAATTTTTATAGAATGTTATGCCTTTATATATAAAGACTCAAAGAAATGAAAAATTGTGATTTTTAGGTTAGCTCCATGAAGTAGACACTTCTGGAGAAGCATATTGACAAATTGGTGTGACCTAAAGTTATAAATAATGTGAAGGTGGCCCAGGAAATACATTCATTCAGACTCCATGCTGTCTCCTCAAAATCAAAGATTCCTTCCATCCAGATGCAACGAGGTTCCACTACCATGAGGGTCCTAATACCAATTTACCAAGGAAGATCAGCTGGGCTTATCACCCATTCACTGGAAAAAGTGATGAAGTTTTTTCTCCTCTCCATGGGCCGATTCTGTTGTTTTCTCTAATGCCATGCACCATATTTTGGGGCAGTGTTTCCAGAACCTCGTCAGTGTCAGCTTTATGAAAGCATCTGTGTTTGAACTCTGGAGTTTTTCTTTCACTTGCTTTGAAGCAAATGTGTAATGTTCAAATTGCCGGAGGTTCAGTTCTTTCATAAATATATTCTTCTACCGGTACTTGAAAAGGTAGTATATTTTAAATTGCAGAATGTGATTGTCTATTCAGGCTGAAGAAACAAGCTTTCATTCCTTTGAAAAAAAAAAAAAAAGAACTTTTTGTTTCTCTAGTGTTTCCTCCCTGCAAAACCAGGAAAATCATTATTTAGAGACCCAACCTAGTATCTCCTAGCTGATGGCTCAGTAGTTACTTACATGGTGCCAATATTTTGAAACTCTAGGCTTTAGTCAACATTCTAATAGCTGTATTGTTGTACTGCTTTTGTTACTGAAAAGATTTCAATGGGTCCTATTTTGAGGCTCTATTCAAACATTGAAACACATCTTTAAAATAGAAAGAGACAAAATTGGTGTTGTTTGGGTTTGTGAATGAGTAGAATCCATATTCTATAAGTATATCCTGCAGTATTGGAGCTTTTACTTTCAGTTCCCTACCCCCAAGGATTTTAGTCCTAATCCTTTTAAAATTGTATGTGGTGCTTGCAATTGAGTTGGAAAGGGAAGCCTAAAAGAATAAGGAGGGAATAAATGCCATGGGTTGAGTTTAAACAAATAGAGTGTTTGGAAGCTAGGAAAACACTAATAGAGAAAGCTGATGGTGTGTGGGTGAAATTTCAGAGATTCTGCTGTGGAAATTGGTATTGACTTTTAACTCCCATTCCAAGGAATGAAGGAAAATCAGTAGAAATCAAGAGGCAAATTAAATCCCAAGTGTGTCTGTGTGTGTGTGTGTGTGTGTGTGTGTGTGTGTGTGTGTGTGTGTGT
>CAJQZJ010032076.1:5765306-5787594 GCA_907164525.1 Lophiomys imhausi | reverse complement strand
TTCTTCTTCTTCTTCTTCTTCTTCTTCTTCTTCTTCTTCTTCTTCTTCTTCTTCTTCTTCTTCTTCTTCTTCTTTTCTTTTTACATATCTCCTATAAACAGACTCCAGAGCTGTAAAGGTTAAGGAGCCATGGAAATCTTTGATCTATATCTCCAGGTGGCGATAATTGCTGTAAGAAAAGGACACAATGTAAACGTGTTTATGGAGATAAAAGCCTTAATATATGAATAAAATCTGCCAATCTCAATGTCTTGTAGAGTCTGCTTTCTTATGAAGAGCATTAGAATACCAAAGAAGTATTAGAATTTTGAGATTAGGTCTCACTATATAGTCCCTGCTGGCCAGGAACTTTTATGCAGACTAAGCTGGCCTCAAACTCACAGAGATCCTCCTGCCTCTACCTCCTGAGTGCTGGGATTAAAGTCATGTTCCACCACGCCTGGCTAGGCTCTTCAAAGGGCATCTGCTGAAAGATGGCAAGGTTCTTGTTTGATTCACAGGCTTGGCACTGGGACACTCCAGAGGCTTCAGCTTGCTAACAGCGCCTACCCACTGCACACAGTTTCTTTCCTTGGTTCTGGATGTTAGGATCAAATTAAGAATATTTGCTGAGAATGATGAAAAATAATTATTTTTATCATTTATCTGAAGTGTTTTTTTCTTTGTTTTTTGAGTCAGGGTTTCTCTGTGTAGTCCTGGATATCCTAGACCTGACTCTGTAGACCAGGCTCTGCCTCCTGAGTGCTGAGATTAAAGGTGTGTGCTGCCACCGCCCAGCCCCTAATAATTCTTTAATGTCTAGATACTTTCAAGATTCAAATGGTTCTAATGTAATTAAAATTTTTATAAGAAAATATACTCTCCAATTAAACTACTAATGGTATGTCAAAGGTTTGAAATATTTTATAACAGGTTGTAGTATTTAATATTTTAGCATATTCAGATTAAATAAATACCCCATGATTTATTGACTGCACCTATAGTTCCATGTCTTCCATGGTGTAAATTACATGTTTCATGTATTTTCTGTAATTAAAAGTAAAGTATGTGTGTTGATTATTTTGATAATTGAAGTCTGGCCAAAATTACATTGTAATGATTTTTTAATGTTTATTACTTCCATTTGCACCTCCATCACAATTCCCTCCCTCCACCTCTCCCAGGTCCATCTTCTCCCCCTCCCAATCTCTCTCCCTTCTCCTACCTATCCTACTGCCTCGATGTGGGTGCCCTACATATCAATCCCCCTTCAGTTCAGCAGCCATATAAGGACTAAGAGCTTCTTCTTGCACTAGGACCCTACATGGCAGCTCCACTAGGGCAAAGTGTCCCACTAACAAGTAACAAAGTCTATGTTCCTGTTCCTTTCAGTCTGTTGGTTATAGGATAGTTATCCTGTACTATATGTCTAAAATCCAGTTATAAGTGAAGAGATGCCATGTGCATCTTTCTGGATAGGTTAGGTCACTCAGGATGAGCTTTTCTAGTTCCATCCATTTGGCAGCAAATTGCATGATTTCCTTTTTCTGGTGGCTGAGTAGTATTCCATTCTGTAAATGTACCACAGCTTTTTTATCCATTCATTGGTTGAGAGACATCTGGGTTGTTTCCAGTTTCTAGCTATTACAAATAAAGCTGCTATGAACACAATTGAGGAGATGTCCTTGTGGATTGGTGAGGAATTGTTTGGATGTATACCCAGAAGTGGTATGACTGGGTCTTGTGGTAGAACTATTCCCAGTTTTCTAAGAATTCGCCAGATTGACATCCATAGTGGTTGTACAAGTTTGCACTCCCACCAGCAATGGAGGAGTGTTCCCCTTTCTCCACACCTTCGCCAGCATGTGCTGTCATTTGAGTTTTTGATCTTATCCTTTCTGACAGGTGCGAGATGAATCTCAAAGTCATCTTGAGTTTCATTTCTCTGATGATTAAGGATGTTGAGCATTTCTTCAAGTGTCTTTTGGCCATTAGAAATTCCTCATTTGAGATTTCTCGGTTTAGCTCTGAACCCCATATTTTGATTAGGTTATTTGGTTTCTTGGTGCTTAATTTCTTGTGTTCTTTATAAATTTTGGATATTAGCCCTCTGTCACATGTGGGGTTGGTAAAGATCTTTTCCCAATCTGTAGGCTGCCGTTTTGTTCTGATGACAGTGTCCTTTGCTTTACAGATGCTTTTCAGTTTTATGAGGCCCCATTTATTGACCGTTGGTCTTAGAGCCTGAGCTATTGGTGTTTTGTTCAGGAAGTTGTCATGTGTACCAATGAGTTCTAGGCTGTTCTCTACTTTCTCTTCTATTAACTTTAGTGTGTCAGGCTTTATGTTAAGGTCTTTGATCCACTTGGACTTAAGTTTTGTGCAAGGTATGGGTCTATTTGTATTCTCCTACATGTGGACATCCAGTTAGACCAACACCATTTGTTGAAGATGCTGTAATGATTATGTTTTAATTAAAAGGGAAATGTGTCATTTACCCATTTGCATAGTCCCTTGCTAAGAAGAAGAGTGTGAAAGAAAGAGCCTTTATGATACTGGAAGAAAGACAAAAGATCCAGTAGAAAGGGAGACAGCAAGTCTCCTTTTACTTCAGATGTGAGGGAGGACATTGAAGAACATTTGTCATTGGACTTTTTTTAATGTCAGAAACTTAGCAAAGTTGAAACTACTCTGTACTTAATGTGAAGTATAGTGATCACAGATCGTTTTGGTTTTTCTGTAGATGGATGATGTCATCATCCCAAGCCTCAGTTTCTTCATCTTAAATGGAAATGAACTTCTCAGAGATAGTTTTATAGTCCAAGTGGAAAAACATACAGTATAGCTGGAAACATTGAAGTGTTATTTTTCACGGTATCATGCTGTAAGCACAACAGAAAACTCTTTAGTAATCCTTTGCCATTTTGGAGAAAGCACCCCGGAAATGTAGTGGGTGTGACTTGTTTCTCTATACTTCAAGACTAGTAGTTCCCAGCCTTAATCAGTGTCAATAGTTCATTGTACTCTTCCTGGATCATGAATTCTCTGGGAATATTAAAAAGCTAAGCTTGGAGGACTGGGTCACATCCCTGAGGCAGGGAAGAGTGACAGAAATCTTTAGTGAGCAGTGGCTCTCTTGAGGGTGCACTTCACTCTGGGACATCTGACACTGTACTACCTCATGATGTCATGATTACATGTTCCACTGAAATCAAGAGGATCATAAAGAACCACTCCTTAAGGATTACTGAATTCAAGGGATGTACATGTAGTCTAACACATAGTCATAGTTACCCCCCAGTACTCTTCTAGGTATTTCTTGAACTTTAAAATGCTTTTCAATCTCATTTTACATGATAGATCTCATGTGGAAATTATATTGTAATTTATTTATAAGAAATTAGCCCCCATTTAATTGTGATTTATACAAGAATCTCACCAAATTATGAAAAAATTCTTGGCCTTCGCTATACTTCCTCAGTGTCTGTGTTTGTGAAATTATTGCCAGAATTTTACTTCTGCAGTAGAGCACAGCTGCCCAAGTCCTAAATAACAGCTACCGCTAACCTCATGGGGGAGATTCCTAACAATTTTCTAAGTTTTCTGTGTTAGTGACAGGTTTCAAGCGACACTCAGCTATTAAGACATCAGAGCGTCTTTCATTTCTTAATCATTAACAGTGTTAGCTCTGATTTCCCATGGAGTTGCAAGCTGTTAAAATCATCATTTGCTCCTTACTAACTTTGAAACTAAGAGCTGTTGGCTCCTTTAATAAAATTCAGGTCTCTCCTATGAACGTGCAAATTGAACAGCCCTAAGAGCCTACTACAGAAAAGCTTAGCCTAGAAATAATTTCCAAAGTAAATGGGCGTACGTGGAGGCTACAATTCTCAATACTGGAGAGTTTGTTATTAAAAAAGGATTTGATATACAGGCTTGTTGGAAGTATGTTTTTCAATCAGTTTTCCTTACCTTTTACAAGGTAGTATTTTTGATGACTATTTAATGAAATAATAAAAGGATAGTTGAAATTTCACCAGAATTAAGATAATGTAGAATTACGATGTTAGATCATGAAATATTCAAAGACTTAAAATATTATGTTTACCCTTCACCTGGCTAACACTGAGTCTGCTCCCTATTATAGCATATGTTGTGCTCAATCAGGGCCTGCCACATTGATCTGATATGTGCTACAACAATTTATAGTATGATCTTGACTTTCATATAAAATTAGTATGTATTATAGGAGAAATTATAATTTATGGGATTTTTTTGGGGGAGAGAGAAATGTGTACTGTCTAATGTTAGATATATTTCTACAACATGGGACTAAAGGTGTCTGTTTTGATATAAGAGGTTCCTGTAGACTAGATCTGTGCAAGCTACTTAGGAAATATCTCTTAGAAGGAGTAAAACCAGGGCCACACCCCATTCTCAAAGACTTTCTTTAGTAGATGTTGAGTAAGGCTGGATTTTTGTGGGCAGTGTCCTAGGTATTGATGATAAAGTTTCAGAATGACCAATGTATGTCATCCTTAGCCATGTCTTCTAAGAAGAATCAGGAATCATGAGTATTTGTTTAGCCTCCATTGAGTGAGACTCTCTTGGTCCTCCTGCTTTGGGGAAACCTAGACAACTAAGATAAGTGATGTGATATTTCCTTTAGAAGCAAGAGAATGACCATCTGGACTTGCTGAATCCACAATTTCTGACTTTGAGAATTTCTTCCAAGCAGGCCCCAATGCTAGACAGTGATGCATTGAATATGCCACTATGTAGATAATTGCTTTAGAGAGCAAAAGTTAGTACTACATAGGAACTCTTTCATATATCTGTACTCACCTTAGCCCTCTTGGCCATGAGCTGTACTCCATTCATTACTGATTTCATGTATCATGGCACAGACCCCTCCTAGAATTTGTTCCCAGACCTTTCAACTTAAGGCACAAAAATTTCTGGCTTATACAGTTTCCATTACTACCAAAGATAAGTACATGAAAGACAGCTTTGCCTGTCTTTAAATCCACTGTTTATTCTGCTAATGTTGCTGTTATGATTATAATGAAAATACTCATTTCCCAGTAATAACTATATTTTCTGGTTTTCTTCTTTTTTTCCTAAGTATTGACTCAAAGTCTTTTTAGAATGTATTTGTATAACTCTCTTCCTCCCATAAGCTGGTTTTCATGTTTTATGTATCCCACATAATATTCTATACCTCTAATTAGTGCTTCCAACTCAATAACATTATTATTACACAGTCATGTTTTAATTGTAATTCACTGTGGTTTGATTGCATATTATAATATGTAATATCCATTTCTTTTAGAGAACTCCACTGCCTATGATACTGACCAACTCTGTCTTCCCAAGGGAGCA
Organism: Lophiomys imhausi; assembly: GCA_907164525.1. Lineage (NCBI taxonomy): Eukaryota > Metazoa > Chordata > Mammalia > Rodentia > Muridae > Lophiomys > Lophiomys imhausi. Next base: position 5,782,233 of record CAJQZJ010032076.1, on the reverse strand, counting down.
AATAGCTTCGCTTTTAAGTGGCAGATTTATTGAGTACTTTGTGAAGGTAGACTGTGATGTAGCATGTATCCTTGGAAAATATGCAGTCTAAGAGTAATAACTATCATTTTCTTCCAGGTTAAATTTCACTTGCCCTTCATATTCATGTCTGTGAGACTGAATGCTAGGTAGAACAGAAAGAACATGATTATGAATAGTTAGACAAAAATCACAGTCACTGAATAAATCAATATTAAAACTTAATAATTTTGAATCTATAGAAAATATTGCCAGATTAAATCATTCAAATTTAACTGTTTCATCTAATACAAGGTACTTAACCATGAATAAACATGGTTAAACAAATACACCATTTTATTATTGATATGAATTTGCGTGTATGAAAAAGTTGAACTAAAATCAAATTAAACCCTGAATGAATCAACAAGGAAACAAACAAAACTTTCCTCGTGAAATCATTCAAGTATGCCAGTACAAAAGGGCCAGCCCACTATTGCCCCATACAGGTACCCAGCACACTTGCTAGGCAAAGTTTCTGATCTCCTCTAACATGATCTACAGGGAGGAACAGCATCGGAGATAAGACTCTTAGAGCTCACAAGATTAATCCTTTCCCTGAGTCTGAATGTGACCACAGGTGAAAAGGATTTGCTGAAGATTTTCCCATTAAATGAAAGACATCTCCATCATGGTACCCTCCCTCTACCCGTCCTGGCCCCAACCTCCCACACTCTCCCCCTTCTCCCAGAACTCATAATTTTTTTGAATAATTAGGCCTCAATTATGAAAATTATAAAGTATGACATACATTCCCAGTGTCCAGTTCATACATATTTGGCAACTGATATTAATATCTATAATCCATCTATCTCCATGAGTTTAAAGTTCTATACCTAACTCATTTTTCATCCTAACTTGCATTACCAACTTAAAGACATATTCTCAGACCTAGAACATCCTTTTAATTCCTAAACAACTTAAAATTTAACTGTGAGACTGTAATTATCTAGTCTTCAACCGCGTCAGAGACCTGAGAAGGATAAATATATCTGATTATACAGTAAGTACAGAGCCAGCAGCTTCCAAAACTAAGAAATGACAGATAACTGGCTGCCTGGACAGTCCCCAATTTCTCTCCATACATTACAGCATCTATCGTCAGCCTCTTGGCCCAGTATCTCTGACAGAAATTAATTGTAAAGCAGGAATTATGAAGGACTTGCTTACCTTGTCTCAGCAGAGCTAGGCTGTCAACTTACATGCTTCCAAGTTTGGTCCTTTTCGGACAGCATTCTGTCTACAGTTGAAGCAAGGGATTTTCCTTGCCCAGTGACAGGCTTGCCACTAATGCAACCATCTCCAAATGGAGATTCTTCAGTGCTCATCCTCTACTTGGAGTAGAATAGGGAGTGCTGTCAGGAGCTCACATGTCTCAATATCAAAAAATCTTGAGTTAAGAAACCTTCTTTGACTGCCAAATTCTACAGATCTCTTGAGGTTTTTGAAGACCACCTCTCTATCTCCGAAATTTCATAAGCAATTGTTGCTTGTCTCTTAACAACTTGATTTCCAGTTAACTTAGAAAACATCTGTGATAAACTATACTATTACCTAACTAAATGACATGCTTGAATGACTATTAGTTTACATCTCTTAATTATCCTAAACAGTTTGTGACAGTTGCTATCAATGAGCCAAAACTTCACACTGCATTTTTAAGGGTTACTTCTTTAATCTCAGTTGAAAGATAATACTTTTTATATTGTCCAAAAAAAAAAAAAACCAATTTGCTCTAGGAAAGATATTACCTGCCAAAAAATAAAAGTTTTTTGTGTTTTTTAGTCATGATCCTTTATTTTCATTATCCTCATTTTTATAGTATTTTAATTTTACTACTTTTTGACATAGAAGCAAGAAAAAAAGCAAATATACAAACACACAAAGTTTCAGCATAATTACTGTCATAAGGTATGATAGTATCCTTTGACATATCCTTCCAGAACTTTCTTAGTTTGTAAATCACTGTCAGAATAACAAAGCTCTTAAGTTGGCTCCTTTGTCAGCAAAAATGCATTAACCCCTCCCTTTTTCCTTTTTATTTATTCTTCTCTTATATATTACAACCTGAGTTCAGTTTACCCACCCTCCCCTTCTGCTACACATTCCCTTTCCCCAGATCCACCCCGAAACCCTACCTTTCCTCAGAAAAGAGCCGGCCTTCCAGGGACATCAAACAAACACAGCATGACAAGCTACAATAAGACCAGGAAGTATTTTCACATCAAAGCTGAATGAGGCAACCCAGTAGGAGGAAAAGAGTCCCAAAGGCAGGCAACAGAGTCAGACATCCCCAGACCCCACTATTAGGGATCCCACAAGAACACCGAGCTACACAACTATAACATGCATGCAGAGGAACTAGTACAAACCCATAGTTTGATTTTGGGTTTTTGTTTGTTTGTTTGAACATGTGAAATGAAGAAAAGTACATTCTGAGCAAAAGAAAAAAATATACTCACTGCATGCATAGCCTGTGCTTGCTTGTCTGGGGAGATTCACATAATGCTGGTACTGGTGGTAGTAATGGTGCTGCTGGTGCAGGTGCTGTTGTTGATTCTGATGCTTGTGATGGTGGCAGTGGTGCTGATGCTTGTGGTAATGCGCTGGTGGTGCTGCTGGTGGGATGGATGGTGTGGTGTTGTGGTGATGGTTGGATGGTTGTGCTAGTGGTGTGGTGCTGGTAGGGTAGTAATGTAAAGATGTTTGTGATGTTTGGCCTCCAAGAAGTCTCTTCTTTAGTCTCTATAGCGCATTTTCTCTATTTTAGTAGCAAAGAATGTACATAAAGTTTAGAACTAGGAATTAAAAGCAGACTGTTCTCTGACTTTGATCACTTTTTGTGTGTATGATTTTTTTTTCCTGTTCTTACGGGCCACCCAGGACTTTGTGCTTGCTAGTCAAGTACCCTATCACTGAGCTAAATCTTACCCTAAGCCCTCTTATCTCTAATTAGATAAAGGAGGTTTATGGATAAATTCTTTTGTTACACACTGAAGCTTCTGGCCTTTTTATTTGCAGCCATTGATAATAAGCAAGGGAGATGAATGTGCTGAGATGCTTAAGAAACCTTAGGAAATGTGCAGAGCAGTATGAAAAGATTTGTAGATTGATCTTATTTTACATGTACTAACTGAAAGCCCTTCATTGCCATTTCTTTGCAAACTCTTTGATCTTGATTCAAAAGGAAGTTCCAATGTATATACATTTTTAATCTTGAGCACATGGCCACTACAAGTTACTGTCACAATGTGTCCTACAACTGTAGGCACAAGCATCTTTGCCTCTGTTGTTCAAAGAAATGCCTCATAATTCTTTCATTCTTACATCAATTTCTAGATTTGCACAAATGAATTTCTTTCTGATTTCCCTCCTCCTTTTTCATCTCACAATTGAAAAAAAAATGTCTGCACATAACTTTGTGAGAGTTTCAAGAAGAAACATTCAACAGCTATCTTGAGAAATTAACAGAACTAGATTTAAACTGAACACCTTAAAAGTTTTGGTAGTACAATAAAGCAAGGAATAATTCAGTTTGTTTGTTTTTTCCCATCTAATATTTTTAGGTACAAGCCTATGCAGAAAGTGGATGGGGTTGCAGATGGTTTCACAGGAAGTGGCCAACAGACAGGCACATCTGTTGAGCAAACTGTAATTGCCCAAAGTCAACATCATCAACAGTTTTTAGGTATGTTAAGGTGTAATGCATATTAGTTGCTATTAGGATTTTTGAAGAGAACAATAGTAGTGTCTTCTCCAAGTATAATGTCTTCAGATATTAACCCCATGGAGAGGGGGAGGTGATGTGGTGCTGATACTATGACATTAAATGATAGTTTTCTAGTTCATCTCTGTTGAAATATTATGCTATATGGACTCTTGAATTCATCTACCTTAAGATATCAGTGCTTTGAAAGTGTTTCCAATAGTATATATTACATTTGGCTTTTGTGATGAAAATCATGTTGTGTTTACTTCAGAAATAAGGTCCAGCCCAAAGGAATTCTCATTTCCTGTGTACAAAGTTGCATATCCATATGCACTGGTAGAATAGACAAATTATTAACATCTTAAAAAATTATTCTTTTACATTGATTACAGTGCTTCATATTTTATAATTTTATAGAAATTATACAGGTTTCTTATTACTGAAGGTGTTCAGAAGTAGACCTTAAACATTTGAATATTTATGCTAGAGCCAGAGGAGTAAAGGTGACAGTTCAGTTGATAGCTATTCCATAAAGAGGATGTATAGCCTCCAAACAGTGGGTCAGTATAAAGATGTTATCGGAGTGTATGTGTATACACATGTGTGTGTGCATATATGTATGTATCTGTGTATGTATACGTGTGTCTGCCTGTGTGTGCATGTTTGTCTGCATGTTTCTGTGTGTGTTTGTGTGTGTTTATGTGCACTTGCCAGTAGAAACAGCTGTAATGGATTTCATGGCAGAAAGCTCCTGAGCTTGAAACTGTTACATCACCATTTCCTACAACCGAAGTGCTCAAATATAGTCTAGTTGACCACTGAGATTTAAAACAATATCACTTTTCATTTCATAGCTGTAGTTTAGTTTTAATATTTAAATACATTTTAGATTTCCCAGGACTTAGAAATGAATACCTGTTCATTTAATTTTGGATTTATGGTAAGGAATTCAAAAAGTGTATTACTGTTGTCCAGGGCTAATGAGAAAAGAAGAGAGAAACTGAGAGAGTGCAGGCTGTGTAAATTACAGTGTCATCAAGAGACGGCTACATGGTTAGAGTGCCACAGCAAGTGTCATAGTGATTTGAATCCAGAAGTCCATTAGGGCAGGTAGCCACCAGGAAGAGCAGGCTGGTGTAGGCATCACACTCAGCAGACTTGTGCTGCAGCACGTGACACCATGTTCATGATGTAAGAGGTGACTGATTACAGGGTAGCATCATCCGTCACATCAAATGAGTGTGGTTAACTTAATGTTATTTCTGTACTTTTGGCTATTAGTTTTATAACTTTTATATTATTATTATATAGAAGGTAGGAACATAATGAGTTTAAGGCTATGTTTATTTTTATGTAGTTGGATAGCATAATAACAAAAATCAGTAAAATTGCTACTGTCAAGCTCAGGTTGTTCTTCTTTTACTAAGAGCCTATCCAGTGCCCATTTTAGTTAGAGTAAAGTTTGGTCATACAAAATTCACAAATATACTCAATTTATTCTTATGTAATATGCTGAAAATATTACTAAGTCTGGCTAGAAAATATTAATTTGAAAGTCAGTGATCTTTGGCCCTCTGATCTCTACATTTTCCTTATTTTTTTTTTTTTTTTTTAGTCTTCTGAAAATTTCCTCATTAATCTGTAATTGACAGCATCCACAATAGCTTTTTTTCTGTTGTGTTGTCATGGTAACAGATGCATCACGAGCACTTCCAGAGTTTGGAGAAGTTGAAATCTCTTCTCTGCCAGATGGTACTACCTTTGAGGATATCAAGTCACTGCAGAGTCTTTATCGAGAGCACTGTGAGGTAAGACTTCCAAGCATAGTCTGAGCACACACTAAGTTTTGCCACATAACTTGTTAAAACAAAATAATCAGGTTTTCCCCCTAGAGAACAGAGAAGTTAGTACTAGTTATTTTGAGCATTTCTTGAAACACTAATAAAATCCCTCTTCTTAACTGTCTCAGAGTGGAAAGTGAAGAATGAGTGAGAGTGAGAATACATTTTATTCTCTACTTCTAAAACTGATCTTTGTATCTTTTGATATAGCGATTCCACTTCTGGGTCTCTGTCCTACTTACATAAGGGTGACATATCAAATGTGCAAGGAAGGTTATTACATTATGCTTTTGATCCAACAAGTTGCTTATAGCTTCAATATCTAATTGTGAGAGATAGATAAATCTGCTATAATCTATGGGTTGAACTACTATACATTCATAGAACTGAAGACTCCAAATGAACTAAAATCAAATAAGCTCCAGGGTTTAATGTTAAAGCCCAAAAAAGTAGTAAACTCATATAACAAGTTGTCTTTGAGTGAAAAAGACCTTACATAAGTATCTGTCCACAAGGAAAAGTAAGAAAATGTTGCTAATATCTGTGATGGTTTGAATCACTCCTACTCTTAGGTATTTAAACCTTGGCCCCAGTTGGTGATGCTATTTAGGGAGGCCTAAGAGATATGGCCTTATTAGTCACTGGAGGTGGGCTTGCAGAGTTTAAAGATTTGTGCCATTTCAAGTTTGCTCTTGTGCTTCAAGATGTGAACCCTCTACTTGTACTTCTGAGTCTGTACTTTTGGGCTGCCATCATGGGCTCTAATCATCTGGAACTACAGTACCAAATAAACTCTTTCTTCTATAAGTTGCCTTGATTATGGTGTTTATTTACAACAATAGAAAAATAACTAACACTGAAATTGGTTCCAGAAAATAGTTTATTGCTGTGAAAAACTTAACCATGTTGGTTTCCAGAGGAACATGGAAGACTTTGGAATTGTGGAATAGAAAAATGACTGAAAGCTATAAATGGGGCTTAATGGGGCCAATCTGGCAAGAGCTTGGAAGACAGTAGAGATATGTGGACTGTCAAAGCCCAACTGAAGAGGATTCCAAGTGGAACACTATTAGCAACCGGACTATAGGCTGTTCCTGTGATATTTGGGTAAAGAATTGACTGTTTTTTGCCCATGTCCTAAGAACTTGCCTGAGTCTAAATTTAAAAGTAATGAACTCATTTTTCTCTGAAGACTGATGCAGGAATGTATGGAGAGAAAATGGGAACTGTCCAGGCAGTCATTGGTATGTCCTTTCTTAATTTTGGAAGCTGCAGGCCCTGCACTTCCTATATAAGCAGATATATTTATCCCTCTCAGGTCTCTGAGGTGGTTGAAGAATAGACAGCTAGAGTCTCATAGTTAAATTTTGAGTTGTTTAGGAATCAAGAGGGTGTTATAGATCTAAGAAGATACTCTTAAAAGTGTGTTGCAAGTTAGTATGAATGTTGAGTCAGATATAGACCTTTAAACTCATGGAGATGGTTAGATAGTAGAATGTTAAAGTCAGGGGCCAAATATGTATAAACTGGACATTGGGAAGGTATACTGGGCCATTTAACTCTCATAAATGTGGCATATTTATATCTGTTGTTTTGTATAATACTTACTGTTATAAGAGAAGGAACCATCTGTTGGACTGAAAGGGGAAACTTCTGGGGGGAAGAGGGTGGAAGGGCGGGATAGGAAGGGGGAATAGGGAGGGATTTGTGACTGAGATGTAACTTGAAAAAAAAATAAAGTATATAAAAAAATAAATAAATAAAAATAAAAAGTTTATAAAAAAAAGTAATGAACTCATTTTATTAACAGAGGAAATTTCAAGACAGGATAGTATCAACTCAATTTCTTATTTATTAGTAAGTACTCAGAAACAGGTCTACAATGAAAAAGAACAAAGGATGCCGAAAGAAATATAATATTCAGAGATCAAAAGGACACTGATAAGCTTAATGTTATTGCCAAGGTTTGTACTGTAAGAGAGACTGCAGTTGTTAGGGAGATTAGGGCTATTAAGGATAGGTCAGATCTACAATCCTCTAAAGGGAAGGTGCCTTCAGGACAAGACTTCATCCAGCTAAGTGTCCAACTTGTTGAGAAAGCATAAAGTGAACTTTTCTTAGGGTCCTAGAAAGCAACTGTAATCAGAAGCTGCTCCTAATATGGATCAAGGGGGTCAGGTTACATCCCAAGCTGACAACCCAACTTGTCAGTATTCTCCATGTGGGGATCGCTTTGGAGTCATGAAAGATAAAGAAGTTGTGGAACTTTCCCCTGGTTTCACAGAGCTGCTGAGGCCAAGCAACGCATGGTAGGGGAGTTGTATCTTGAGGTTCTGAGAAGGAAGGGGCCCTGAAAGGTCACTGTATGAAGCTGTGTAAGTGAACCCTGGCTTGTATTGGAAATGCTAAAATGTTGGAGATGGCAGAAACGATAAGACCCCTGCCACGGAGAGCTATACATGGGCAGTGGAACCAACCCAAGAGAAGAAGATGTATGTTACAGGCAGCAGAGTTGGAGGGTCAAAGCCATCTAAGCCCTTTGACATCAATTATGTCATTAGAGAATATGATGTTTGCCCTGCTATTCATGTTTTGATGCAGCATTTTCTTGTTATTATCCAATTTCTTCCTTATGGAATAGTAATGTATATTCTGTGCCATTATATTACATGTATATAGGATAATGTATATTACATTGTATGTAATACATTATATTATATAATGTATATTATATACATATTGCATACCATGTTAGAGTATGTAATTTTGATTTTACAAGGGGTTACAATTAAGAGATTGCCTTGAATTTCAGAAGAGACTCTGGACTCGAACTTGTAAACCATGTTGTGACTGGAAAACCGAGGACTTTAAAGGTTGCACTAAATATGTTTTGCTTTCTGATATTGCTCTGCTATTATGAGGGTCAGGATATGGGATATGGTGGTTTGAGTTAGATGTTCCCAGTAATCTTGGACATTTGAATACTTGGTCCCCAGTTGGTGGTGCTGTTTGGAGAGGCTTAGGAAGTGTGGTCTTCTTGGAAAATCTATGTCACTGGAGATAGGCCTTAAGGATTTAAAGGCCCCCACCATTTTGAGTCTCTTCTCTGTGTTTTGTACTTGTAATTAAAAAAAAGGCCTTTCATTTTTGCCCCTGCCACCTTGTCTTTGCTATGCCATTATGGGCTCTAACTCTCTGCAACTGTAAGCCCAAATAAACTTCCTTATATAAGTTCCCTTGGTCATGGTGTCTTATCACAGCAATAGAAAAGCAACTAATACAGAACTTTATATATATATATTGATATATATATATATATATACATACATATACCAAACAAACAAAAAACAGAACAAACTGGAGGCATGTTCAGGAGAGTCAATTTTCTAATGGACCTTTTTGAATACCACAAATATGTGATCCTACTAAAAGTAATGTCAAAATGCATTTAGTAAGTACTTTAGGTATTCTTTTTAGGGGTTGTTTAGATTGATTTTAGAGTTTAAATAGCTTTATCTCAGGAGTATTTGTGATCTGCCTGCAATTTAAGGATTACCCGGTGATTTCTAGAAAATTCCTTCTGAGTGTTAACAGTGAAGGATAAAATAAGAAGTTTCAACTTCAAACATGTATATTGTTTGAGGATTTGGTTTCTTAAGCCTTCTCTTGATGTTTCACACCCTTACTCCTATTCTCTGTCTCATGTCAGAATTGGTAACACTGTGTGTGTGTGTGTGTGTTGGGGGTCTCCATTCCAGTACATTACTGCATCTTAAATTCACCTGGTAGAAAGGAGATAATATATTGCACAGAGTTTTCCTAAGTTGCTTGAGAATTTAAGTAGCTTTATCCTAGGAGTATTTTTGGTCTGCTTGCAAATTTAAGAGTAGCCTGTAATTTCTAGAGAAGTCTTCCTTACTGTTGATAGCTGACAGTGTAGGATAAGATAAGAAGTTTTAGTTTAAAGCATGTATCGGTTTTTCCCCTTGCTCCAGAAATAAGATTGCTTGAGTGAACTTAAGTGCTTGTCAGAGATGCTAGGTTATTGACAACGAAGGATTAGTCCTCTCCATATCAACATCTTGTGTGATGGAGTGTCTTCGACCTGCCTTACTCATTTCTAACACTTCTGGCATGATACAAGCCACCTACTATTCAGTCCCCTTGATATTTTCAAGTATTGGAGTTTCTAGCTTGTAATTATACACATGGGAAAAATGCTTTTACATCTGTCATATTCAATGCAAATCATGTGAAGATTCTTTAAAGAATTCCTGAGTTATCTGTATTCAGAGCTATGTGTCCGCAGCTTAGCTTGTACAAGTATAATTCAGATTTTTGAGCAACTCATATTTATTCAGACTATAAACAAGTATAATTATTTACATTGCTAAGGAATGTTCAGGGAGGTCATTCTAAGCAACAGATTCATCCAATGAGATTAAAATAATACTTAGATTATAAAATTTTCATGAAAATTCCAATTGTAATAAATATACTTTATGTGAAGAGATGGGATACTCATAATAGAATTAATCTGTGTAGAAATGACAGTCCACAAAATGAGCCCTACTTGTAAGTAATCAACGCTCATGTCATCTCTCATGGAGCAAAGGGGTAGGTATATTTAGAAAATAAAAATTCTAATTTTATTTTCTGATACATGCCAAAACATTATTAATAGAGCTGCCTGGATCTCAGTTTCAGTCCTGTAGTCATTTTCCGTAAGTCAGTAGAATGTAGATTATTTTGATTTCTATTTGCCTAAATGTTTGGAAATAGGTTGAAATAAAATAATAGTATTTTAATCACTTAAAAAAGCTACCTTACATGAGGCTGATGTTGGTGTTATTTTCAAAGATTTATTTGAGATTAATTTAAAGACTCTGGGTTTATGAAGTGCTGAAATTCTTGCCTTATTTTACTTAATATTTTCTGCAGTTTATATCTTTAAGGAAGAATTACTCTACTATTTAAATTTCCTGTAATATATTCATCAAGGTGTTTTTAAGTTTCACCAGTTTCAGTCTCAGTGACATCTAATGTATTAACTACCTCACAATTTAGAGATGTCTTGTGGAATATGCCTAAGCTCCAGTTACAAAAACAAGTGTAAGAACTTCCTCTGGAGAAGGTTTTGGCTTCATATGAGATGAGGAACAACTGTGTTTGCTTTGATTTCAGAGCCTGACTATCTGTTTTTTTAATCTTACTGAAAAGTTTTATAATTAGATTATTTCGTGTTCACTATCTGACAACTTGCAGCATTCCCTGCTTGTTCTCAGAACACTTCCTTCATACACTTCCTTAATGTCTGAGTTAGTCTCAGGGTGTTCTCTCTCTCCTTCTCCCAGCCAGATCCACACAAGTGGCACATATACTCAAATTATGAAGTTACAATTTACTTTTCCCTAAGAATGCATATGGACTCTAGGCTGTCCCCATTTTCTTTGCCATCGGTGGGCCTTTAATAGATCCTGATGGGAATCCTCTGTCCCATTTCTCAGTTTTTGATGCTCAAACCCATTATACTGACTTACACTGCCTACACTCCATCCTTTTAACATTCAGCATAATCACCGAATTCAATGTTCTTTGGCTTCATGTTTGCTGTTCTCTGAGGGTTCCATTATAAATTGATTGCAGTGGCAGACTGAAATTGAATGTTCTCATCAAAAGTTAGTAGAAGCGATGACAGTTACTGGCATTGTCAACAAAGGAAAAGGAGAACTTTATATACCTGGAAAACAGTTCTAGAAACTAAATTTAAACTAAAACTCAAGACAAGGATGCCACAGTTACAAAGCAGTAATCCATAAAAGGAGTATACAAAGTAAGACTGTATGCTCTGGTGGGAAATGCAAGTTATTATATAGCCAGATATAGCTCTGTGGATATCCATTTTCATCCCAGAAAGGTATCAGTGCCTGGAGGCCTCTTGACTCCAGTGTATATGTTATTTCTGCCTAACTAGGGCCCATGATCAGGAGCCTTGGGAAGAGTTAACCCAGCCTTATCCTTCTCCTTCTTCCACACTTGAGCAACTGATCACTCTTAACCTCTGCCTTCTAAGAACACAGATGTTGGAATACTTTGTCCTCCCTGATTAGGAGTGAGCAGAGTGGTGTGACCATTAGCTTCAATTGTCAGCTTGTCAAGTTCCCTAGAATTACCCTGGAAGAGAGTCTCCAAGAGGGATCATTTAGATTAGGCTGGCCTGTGGGCGTGTCTCTGTGGGAGTGTCCTGATTACATTAGATTGGATTCAATTTTAATAACATCTTTATTTAACACAGAATGTGAAAAATAATGTAATCTAACATGGAAGCAATATAAATATTAATTAATTTCACATTTAATAGGTTTTTAATATTATTCCTTATCATTTAAAATAGACTATAAAGAATATAAGAAGATTATTAATTTCCATTTCTTTTGCCAAGTCTTTAAAATTTTACATGTCATCAAGGAAATGTAGTCAGTTATTGTATCATCTCTTCTAAGTTTGAAATGCACTTGTGTCAACAAAAATGGACAGAATAAGAATGAAATAGTAACTTTTGCTAATTTTTTTCTATTTTCTAAGCATCTAAAGTATACAAAATTCAATTGATTACCCTAATTAGTCTATGTTAGTTTTTTTTTCTTTTGCTGTGATAGAATACCATGACCAGAAAAACTTATAGAGGAAAGAGTTTATTTGGGCTTATGGTCCCCAAGGTATAAGAAGCTGTCATGGCAGGGAGACATGACAGCTAGCTGAGGCAGGGCAGCAGGAACAAGAAGCTGAAGGCTCACATCTTCAGTCACAAGCACAGAACAGAAAACTCAACATGGTACAAGTCTTTGAAGTGTCAAAGCCCGCCTACAGTGACATATGTCCTCCAACACGGCCACTGCTCCTAAGCTTCTCCAAACAGTGCTTCCAATTCAGGACCAACTATCTAAATGCCCAAGACTATGGGAGACATCATACAAACCACCAAGAGTCTGAAATATGTTATTTCAGCATGGAAACAATATAAACAGTAGCTAATGTTTGCACCTTTCTTTTGGAGTCTTTAAAACTCAATCTGCTTTCATTTCAACAAGAGCATACTATGTAGACAAATCAGTACTACTTACTTTTAATTCTTTTGTTACTGAGTCATTGGAATATAGTGGTATTAATATTTCAGAATGTAAATGATTAATCAAAATATTATTTGATTTTACATTGTTTTACTATGTGTTTGAAATGCAATATGTCATCATTTCAATATGCAATTAATATAAAAGCTAGTTATTTTAGTTATTGTCTGTTCTTTGTGTCTTACAAAACCTTGAATCTATGGAGTGCTTTTGGTGCTTATTGTCTCTAGTTACTGGTTTTTTTTTTTTTGTTTGTTTTGTTTTTTGCAGTAGACAGATTTCTAAGGTTCAGTAGACACGTGTGGCTAGTATGAGTCACTGCAAACAAAGTATCAGTCATGGAAAGGGCCAAATAAATATGGGATAATTTACACCATGTAGGAATTGTACCGGTCTGAGAAGGATGTAATGGTAAAGTAAAAGAACAGGGGGAAGTAAGGGAAGAATTTACGGTTTGGTCATTTTGTTGTAGGCAATATTGGACGTTGTTGTGAATCTTCAGTTCAGCCTGATAGAAAAACTGTGGCAAACATTCTGGCGCTATTCTCCCTCTACTCCAACTGACGGCACTACCATTACTGAATCAAGGTCAGAATCAATATGCTTTTCTGATTTATTTTCATGATGAAGTAGATTTGACAGCTAATGAATTAGAGATATGTATACCAGTTGTGAACTTCACCTGATAACATTGAGTGGATTGATGCTTTGACCATCCTAGGAATAGACCACAGTCTGCTCTCCTGAGGTTAGTTTGTATAGCTCCCATTTTATTGATTTGCGGGACTATTAGATATATGTCATGCCAGTGGATTCCTGTCCTACCTGCCTTACAGACATAAGAGAATATTAATGTACATAGGTAGCTCTGGGGGTGTGTTTGTATATATACATACATATATATCCAGCCATATGACACCAGTGCAATGATGGTATAGTTCTAACCTCAGTTATATTTGATAAACAATTTTTAAAGTCCATTTTCTGTTTTATCCTCATTTGCCATCTATTCATTTGCGACATTTATTTACACCAGCAATCTGAGTGAAATAGAAAGTCGACTTCCGAAAGCAAAGCTGATAACTCTGTGCAAACATGAGTCTATCCTGAAATGGATGTGTAACTGTGACCATGGGATGTACCAGGCTTTGGTGGAGATTCTCATCCCCGACGTCCTTAGACCCATTCCTAGTAAGTTAAATGGAGACAACTACGGATGCTTTTGTTCTCATACATACCACCCAAGAAATTTGGGGGATTGATGTTGCAATCAGGAATGATCCTAATTTCATTTAAATTTGTCAAATAAGAAACATGCAGCATAGAGGATATTGCATGAAAGAAGCCTCGAGTGACACTTTAGTGAAGGAGATTACCTGTGCTCTAGTCTTTTACATTATTATTATTATTTCTTAAAAGCTAGCCTACACCTGTGACACCCTCAATTAACTACTTGTAAGTTTATAGTCAGGCATGCAGATTTATGCTATTCAAGACTAAAGTCCTCTGCATATAGCCAAAGAATTTTCAACTCTAATTGCAGGCCATTCCCTCTCATGGTATCTTAGAATCTGAACTGAATTGACTGTAGTTTCCAGTGGAGTTGAATTCCTTTACTAAAGCACACTCCCTGTTATTGATAGCATCTTAAGAATGACAAATTCAGTTTCCATTAAAACTAATGGCTAACTAGGATCTTGAAAGAAAAATCCAGTAACAACACAAGCATCGCACCCCATTATGAAGTGAATGGAAATGTATGAATCACTCAGATAACCTTTTTCAGTAACCAAGTTGTAGCCAACAAAGCTTTCTTCTGTAATTGTAGATGTAAATACTACTACACATATTGCTAGAGGGAGTTGAAACTACTTTATACCTACATCTGCATGATCTACCTTTTAAAGAAATAGGACTGTTAACTCATGACATTGGCAGCTATGTACTTCATATATGACATTCATAACTTATTTGTTATGTTATTGTGGAAAGTATATAAATAGGGTTTAGTAGAAGGAAAGAGAAAGATGTTAACATTTGTATGTATATACTTGTAAATATAAGAAACAGTGAAAGGTATAAGTTCCTTTATACATTCACTATCTTAAAGGAGATGCTTATTCACATTTACATATTATGTCAATCATTGTGCATTAATATATGGAGGAGAAAGTAAAAAACAAAAGAAATACCACTGGCATTATCTTAATACTTTATAAGTTGCTGATGTGTTCCCTCTGTCTATACCACCAGGTTATCTGACAGAAAAGGTCGATAAAAATTGAAATTGTCACAGAAAATTTCACTGTCAATTTCTGCTAGTTTTTGTTCTAGAATTTGATGTTTTTTCCCTACTCTCCTGCTCCTTGTACTCCAAGTGTTAATCTCTAGAGATGTTTAAAAGAAATTGCAGAGGCTAGCTCCTTAGCCTATGACATCTGGCTACCAACACGCAGTTTCTCTCATGAGGTACAAGGAGGGATGTCAGTAAGTTCTTTCTTTTTCGAGGCAAGTCAACAGTATCAATATTCATTAAACAATTCTGGAACCATGTGCTTTTGTCTCAGCATCATAAGAATTTAACAGTTCCTCAATTTAAAACATGCATCAATTTTAGTTTACTTTAAGCCTTAGAATTTTAGGCATATAGTACACTTGCCCTTTGTCTTTTGAAAAGTGTGATTAGAAAAACGGTTTATTCTGTCAAGGAGTTTGTCTCTATACACACAAGAAAATGGAATCATTTTATCTCTCTGAATTAGAAGGTACATTACTGTACTACTCTACAAAAGAAATTTGGGGAATTCAATTTCCATTTTACTGTAAGGCTCAACAATGTAATGCTTGAAACACAATGTAGATAGCTGTTGCTGGGCAAGGCAGCTCAGCTTTGGAATGGACGCTTAAATACCAAACCATCCATTTATGGGTCTTTAGAAGCTGTCAGAGTCAATCTGCACAATTTCAATTTTATGTGAATCCCTACAGAGAGAACAAACTTAATTTTATTTTTAAAAATTGTATTTCTTGGCCACTAGTACTTCACTCTACCATTTTCTGTCCAGATGGGATTTCTTTTTTTAGCTAAAAAGTCTGCACATCATACTAATTTAAAGTCAGCCTGAAGCGCCTATATTCTAAAATACATTCACCCAAAACATGGGAAAAGGAAATTAAGTGTGAATTATTGAATAAGAATTCAACTAATAACCCTGTAAATGGGCAACTAGGAATATAATAAAAGGTGGGCCAGAGTATCATTTAGTAAAAGAAATAAATAGATACCTAAACTTCTTGGTATACAGAATGTATCTTTTTATATTATAAACTCCTTTCCATCAAAATTGTCTAGATAAAATAGGGCTTGTATGACATGCTGTAAACTTAAAAGTTATTGAGGTCTTTTTAAATTAAATAATTATTATACTAATTATAGAGCAAATGGAAAATGTACAATACCACACTGAACTTGAACAAATTTTACTGAGTTTCAAAAAAGGCTGTTAGTTTTTTCCACTCTTCTCATTTCCATTCATGCCTGCACTCCATGGTTCTGGTACCCAAAGCAACAGAAAGACATGTTTCCTTCTTTTTTTCTCTTTTGGCTAAGGTGGGATTCTTTAGAGATTTCAAAAGATTGCTTCTCAAGAAATTTCCAGTTCAACCTGGTTGAGTCTGCATTCTTTCTTAATCAATATTTATGTAATTCACTCTCTACTATTCAGTTAAATCCATTAAAACAACAACACCAAAAGCACAGTTGTTTTATTATTGGTGTGTTAAATTTTATATTTTTGTGTAAATAACTTGAGGAAGCGAAATTCCCCCTAAAACCTGTTTTGGCAAAAGTAACAAACAAGAATGTCAGACTCACTTGGCCATAGAAAGGTCTAAGACTTCAATCCTGCTCTATATCCTTGGGGACAGTTGGCCAAAATAGAACTTTTTTCTCATAGTATACCACAGATCTGGGTATCAACCAGACAATCTGGAACCTTCAGAGGGTAGTTTTGTATTATGAGTGCTTAAAACTTTTATTAAACACCGAGATGTCCTCCCCACAGTGTGTAGCCCTAGGCACAAAGGAGTTACCACACCGTTGAGTGTGTGGCCCAGTAAGCACACTCAGTGAGTATGCCTTGCTACATAGTTAGCAATGGTCACTGGTGATGCTTCTGCCTTGCTACATA
>CAJQZJ010032076.1:5748111-5763929 GCA_907164525.1 Lophiomys imhausi | reverse complement strand
AGTGAGCTCTCGATCCCTGAGACAGTTGACCCTGACTGACAAAAGTGCTTTCTAGTGGGTGGCAGTAGCACTAAAATGCCTGTGTTCAAATCTAACCACTTAAATGAGCTTCTGTGCACTCTTGCACAAGCTTCTTAACCTCTTTAAATCATAACAAGTTGAGATGGCAGTTGAACAATGTCACATATATGAGACACTTAACCTGGTGCCTGGTGTAAGTATGTACTCAATGCATAGAAACCACAAAAATGGAAAACCATTTTTCTCTTCGAGTGTATGTGAGCTTGCTCAAATATTCTATACAGTCCTAATACATCTCACTTTCAAATGAGCCACTTTACAGTGTCAGCACCCTATTCTACTCAAGCAGCTGATTCTTCCAATATATGTTTCTTATGCACCCATAAAAACTTAATATAATGTGATATGTTCCAACAACTATGTTAAGGCTTCAGGCATATTTTGAGACTGGAGTCTTATCTACTGCGTATCTAGCTTTTCTACTAGGTCATGAGAACTACATATTTATTTAAGAGTGTTTTCTTTTCATTATCTTTGGTATTTTTCCACACAGGCTAGCTCATTCAGTATCTCATCAGACAATGAATGTTCACCACCTAGGGTGATAGAGCTCAGTGGCAGAGCACATAACCAGTGTGCATCAAGTCCTGGGTTCAGTCCATTATGGTGGTGGGGAATAAGAAAGAAAAGAAACCAATGGTTTAGGGAAAGGGTATGTGGAATAACTGAACATATTTCTAAACATGCAAACAGAGTTGAGAAAAGCGATGATTAAGCATCTCACAGGTAGCAATAATGAAAAGTCATCATCAAATCAAGCTGTGAAATAGCTAAGGGCTGAGATTCATAGCCTTAGGAAGCATTCTTCCAAGTTTACCCGGTGGGAGCCTTCGAACAGGAAAGAGCATAGCTTGTGAGGCGTGAACCCTGAGACCTGTGGTCATGTCCTTCAGTCTGCTAACTATGCCCCCCCTTGATTAAATCTTCCTGGAAGCTTGAGGGCAAAGACTGAGTTCTTGTCATCCAGGGCAGCCTGTCTGGCCACAGGGTGATGGAGGGAAATTGAAAGGAGATTTCTGAAGAGTCATTGAAAATTTCCAGATAGCCCATTTAAAGAAATTTACATTCTTAAAGAAAAAAAAAGAGTTCTTCTACTTCCTGTTCTGATTAATGTGTTAATGCAATGTATTAATGTCATAAAAACTTTGAGCTCATTCATTTCACCTTGAAATCTACCAACTTGTAAACTAAAAGTCATAAGGATGAGTGGGAATGGCACTGCTCTAAAAGATATTTTTATTCAATTGACAATAATAGTTCTTTACAGTTGGCTTTTCCAAATAAAAAGAAATGTTCTTACTTGTCTAGTTTCTAGTTGTCCTAAAAAGAGTGGAGGAGGGAATGAAAGCAAGCATTTTTCTACTTTTTTAAGCAATGTAACTTCTTGTTGTGGCTCAGTAATTAACTTTCAAGACAGGCTTAATTATTGCTGCACTCAGGTGTCAAAAAATGTGGGAGTTTGTTTTAGTGTTGACCTCAATACACTCAAAACTAAATAGTTCTTTGTTTAAGAATCTTAAATGCTATATAATTTACAAGTAAACTATTAACAAATGAATTTGAAATTTATCTAAAAAAAAGCTGTTAAATTTGACAACATTAAAACAAGATTTGGAGTCTGTAGTAGTTTTTTTGTTTTTTTGTTTTCATGAGACAAAGGGGAGGAAAGAAAAATAAAAAGACCACCCACCCCAGTTTGCTTGGTTTCTATAGGTTGCCGCTGTAAGTGCCTTTGCCCAGACTCTGCGAAGATACACATCGCTCAATCACCTGGCCCAGGCAGCCCGAGCTGTGCTTCAGAACACTTCCCAGATCAACCAGATGCTCAGTGACCTCAACCGCGTTGACTTTGCCAATGTCCAGGTACTCTGTCTCCTTCTACATGCTGTCCTTTTAAGGATGGTACCAATACTCTAAACCAAGACCATCTGATTATACAATGGCAGAATCTGTGTTCACAGCCTCTTTACTGGGTGTTACTCAGATAGAGCTCCCCTGATCCCTTTGTTTTCTGAGTAAAGGTAGCTAAGGCTTATGAACTGGTAGGCAACAGAGTACATCCAGGCTTTCTGAGGAGTTAAAAGGATAATCAAGATCAAACTCACTGAAGTCAGGAAAAAATTAGGCTAGTGTATGATATCTAATTTTTCAGACTCTTTTCCGTGTATCTGTTCCTCTACCTACCAACTATCTACATACAAACAGACATACTTGCACGTGCACACATGCAGTCATATAACCTTTACAAGAATAGTCTTAGATTTATAAAATGGTCTATGTATGTGAGTAGATTTATATTAACTCATTTACTAAAAATATTAAGCAATTATATCATGTTAAAGTCTGTATTCTAATATTTACTTCAAATCTTCATTTTAAAAAATGTGTTTAAAAAGTACCTTAAGACACTCCAGAGGAGTGGGATGGAAAGGTTAGGGGGTAGAGGGTGGGAGGATGGGACTGGTAGGGCTGGAAAGAGGGCACTGTGATGAAGATGTAACCTGAAGTAATAAATAAATATTTTTTTAAGAAAAAGTTAAGGTGAAACAACTTTGAAGTCAGAATAGTAGGGCAACTTTGATTTTTATATGTTTATATTTTAACATATAACAGACATTTTTTTAAAGAATGGTTTATTTCAATTAACACCTGAAAAAAGTATTAACTGTTGTTGTTTTAACATTTATTTGTATGTCCTCAATCCTAACTTCATTATTTTTATATTGAATTAAATACTTCTGTAAATGAGCCACTCACTGATTAGAAACATCTCTTGAGAACATTTTTGTATGTAAATCTTCAACTATACATCTACTACTCATCCTTACATATTGACTTTGAACTACTCTTGGTCTTCCTTCCTTGTCAACTGTCGAGTTTTTCTGTGTCCATCATGGCGATCGTTAGTGCTGGACACTATCATTAAGATGTGCCCTCCCAAACATCTTTCCTCTCTTCAGAGGCTCATACCATAGTGGTGACCCATTCAGTTCACCGTACACTTCTTTGCAGATTCTAGTGAATACCCAAACTAGCAGAGTTCCTTTTCACCTTTCTTGCATATCTATTTCTTCCAAGCTTTGACTGGCCTCTCCAGTGTACCCTGCTTCCCATTCCTTCTTCATGAACTTTTCCTATGATTTGGAACCTGTCCCTCTCCCTTCTAAAATGAATCTCAGTAAGACTGACAAAAGAGTAAGATTCTTGCAATAAAGAAACTTTGGTTTGACACAAATTCTATTTGTTAATATTATAGCATGCCAAGATCTTGGACATTCCTGTCAGGATAACCATAAATCTCTTTTCACTACTCCATCTTCTTCTCAACAATATCAAGACAATTTTTCCATTTGCAATTTAGTTGGCATTCTTTCTCATTTAACTGTAGTCTTACCATGGTATTATTTTGAATGGTCTGTGTAAATGGATATGTTTTTAATCCAAATTATAAATTAAGTAGATTTGGATGGTCTAACCCAATAACCTAATCATTGAATACTTGGGTTTCTAATTGATGATACAATGTCATTTTGAGCATCCTTACTATGTACCATGTTAGATATTATTTTTACAGACCAAAAGGAACAGGAACATTGTTACCTGTTAGTGGGATACTTTGCCCTAGTGGAGCTGTCATGTAGGCCCCAGTGCAAGAGGAAGCTCTTAGCCCTCATATGGGGGCTGATATGTAGGGGCACCCCACACTGGAGGAGTAGGATAGGTGGGAGAAGTGGGAGGGAGGGTGGGACCTGGAGGGGTGGAGGAGGGAGGGGACTATGATGGAGATGTAACTTGAAGTAATAAATAAACATTTAAAAATGAACATAATCAGATGTTTGTTTTCAGCTTTTTCCACTATAAAATCCAGGAAACTGAATTCTTGTCAAAAACGACTATTTGCTGAGGAAGCTAATGTTAAAGTGAAATCTCTAGGCTGTAGTATAATGAAATACATTATAAAAGGGAATAAATGTGGCTTGTTGAACTGTGGTCTTATTTCTCTAATTAGGTTTTACATTATCATCTTGTCTTGCCAAAAATAACTTTCCCATAAATAATGAATTTGAATTTTTGGTAAGAAGTAAAATTTCTCCATGTGTATCAATAACATACTCATCATGAAGCCAGCACAAACAACAACAAACGTCTTCAAATGGAACACAGAATCTTTCATTTGCACAATGAAAAGTTTGTAGATGTTAAACTCCTTATAGAGTCCATATATTTAGCAGTGTTGTACTATATAGAGAGAAAAGGCCAAATGTATTTGAAAGAAAAAAAGCTAACATCTTAGTGGGAGAGATGGGAATGGCCAACTCCTGTTACTATTGTTATGCCTAAACTTTTCTGAGTACTCAGGGACTCTTAAGTTGACACAAAATTTCTGGGAGCCATTTCACACTATTAAGAGATCTAAACTGTTCTTATGTAAATCAATTTTTCAGAAATAAAAGAAAATATGGTTAACAATATAGCAATCCAAACTTTATACTAGTAAAAATTTAGAATAAATGTCTACCTATATGGAATTGTTTATATAAATAATACTGCATTCATGCAATGAAACAAGATTATTAGTGAGCAGTAAATACAGTTCTATATTTATCTACCTGAAAAGATAGTCACCGTTGTTAAACAGAATATTGAGTAGAATGTATGATATTTAATATTTATATACTTTAAATTTATGTTAAAATTAAATATGTATAAGCATAAATGGCAAAATATAAACATGAGGAAATGAGTAATGTAAATGTAAACATGCAATCTGCCCAAAAATTGAGCATATATAATATGTTTTATATGTGTGAAAAACTTGAAGGATATATATTCAGGTATTGTAGCTATCTTGAACTACTACCTTCATAATTTTATTGTCTTTTCTTATTTATATTAATATTTTCCTATGATTGTATTTTAGTGTATTTAAACTATTTACAAGAGGTGTTTAAGAGTTAACATCTAAAAACAAAGAAGGATAGAAGTTGCTATCATCAGTTGAGATGTGGAAGAAACTGTAGATTTCCCTAGAGAAATAGAATGAATACTTTAGATAGTTTGCCTTTAAAATGTCTAATATTAAATGACCCTTGAATGAGTAAAGTATGTAGGATCAGCAGAGATGCTAGACCTGGAAGGAAGGGATTAGAGATATAGTGATTTGAAATTGTCAATTGGAATCAACTTCACCTATGAGATTTCATAGAAAAAAACACTCCAGACAGTTTTCATGAAAATATCAATGTAGGTTTATATTGGAACTTTACATACATTCCTTCAAAGAAACTCATCTTAAAAGTTATCATAATGAACCCCACTTAAAAATGCTTACTAATTTTCTTTTCTTTTTTTTTCAATTCTTTTTTTAATTAATTCAAGTTACATCTCAATCACAGCCCCCTCCCATCTCCCCTCCCAGTCCCACACTCCCCTCTACCCCCTCTCCTACCTATCCTACTCCTCTGATGTGGGGGTCCCCATCAGCCCACCTCAGTTCACCAGTCACATGAGGGCTAAGAGCTTCCTCTTGCTCTGGGGCCCAACATGGCAGCTCCACTAGGGTAAAGTGCCCCACTAACAGGTAACAAAGTCCATGATTGAGACCACCCCACCCCTACTTGCTAAGGGATATGTATGAGGACCAAGTTGCCTATCCTCTATATTTGTTTAGGAGGGAGTCTAGGTCAAGTCTAAGCTTTTTTTTTTCTTTCATTTTTTGGTTAGTGTTTCCATCTCTGTAAGCCTCTAGAGGCCTTGGTTGGTTGGTTCTATTGATCTTCATGTGTTGACCTTGACCCCTCTGGGTCTCTCTAGTCTTCTTCCCTCTCTTATAGAGGGTTCCCAGAGTTCCACCCAATGTTTGACAGTGTGTCTCAGCATCTGTTTTGATCTGCTGCTGGGTGGAGTTTCTTATAGGATAGTTATGCTATGTTCCTACTCCTTTGGGTCTGTGAGTTGTAGTATAGTTATCCTGTACTATATGAATAAAATCCAGTTATAAGTAAATACATGCCATGTGTATCCTTCTGGGTCTGGGTTAGCTTACTCAGGATGAGCTTTTCTAGTTCCATCCATTTGGCTGCAAATTGCATGATTTCCTTGTTTCTGATAGCTGACTAGCATTCCATTGTGTAGATGCACCACGGTTTTTAATCCATTCTTTGGCTGAAAAGCATTTTTGAGCATAAGAAACTGGGGCACTCACTGATCAAATAAATTGCTTGAACTTACTTGGCAAGTTTGGGCCTGTGCAAAAATATTTGCATTTGGATTATCTGTCAAGCAGTAAGAAGAGATTTTTTTTTTAATCTTAAAATATATCATAGCATTGGAAACATCATAAAACTTATACAGTCAATGAGAAGTAACTTTAAAAGTTCCTATTTTCATTGTTATTACAAAACATGAAACTTCCCAACCAGAAGCAGAAGGGAAATTACAGTAATCAAGTTTCTTGGCAGGTAGCATGTCTGCATTTTCTCAGAAGAGATGTTGTTGTTTTCAGTTCTATGGATTAATTTGCATTTGTCGGTTTGTGTTGATAGCCCTTGAGATTTCTGTTCCCAATCCATAAACTCACACAGCATATGCTTCTACCCAGTACCATTCAGTGTTTGTTTTTCTTTTAATCTTTAGGGACCACTTTTGGTCAATTGAATCCATTTATTCCTCTGACTTACTCTAAATCTTCTAAAATGGTTTAAAAAAATTTATCTGGTGGGGTGGGGAGACACTACATATCTTACTTAAGTTCAGACACATATCTTACTTAAGTAACTGTTCTGGTTTCTCACAAGGCCTGGCCAGAGTAGAACACCAATTCATAGGTAGTGTTTCACATGATGATTAGGGAGAAGATGATAAAGATATTGAGTACTTAACCACTGTTCATGCCCATGATTTGTTCATTTCCCCCACTGAAGTTCTCCCTGCGACACCTGGTGTGTGCTCTGCGATGACACAACGAGAAGCTGCTGAGTTGAACTTTCCTTTCTGTCTATGACCTACCTCAGGAGCAGGCTTCCTGGGTGTGCCAGTGTGACGACAACATGGTTCAGAGACTAGAAACAGACTTCAAGATGACCCTTCAGCAGCAGAGCACTCTGGAGCAGTGGGCAGCATGGCTGGACAATGTGATGATGCAGGCGCTGAAGCCCTATGAAGGAAGACCCAGCTTCCCTAAGGCTGCCAGGCAGTTTCTGCTCAAATGGTCTTTCTACAGGTAGCATCACAATTCCACTAAATTTTCTTCATGTTCCGCAAATGTGTGTATGTGCATGCTATTCACATAAAAAAAAAAAGAAGTACGCTCAGTCTTGGTGGGACACCCAACTCTATGACTAGGATGCACAGAAACCAAGCAGGAAATTTATGGAAATGAACATTTTTGCTGGGAAAGGAGACCCTCTTGCTCAAAGCTGAGAACTTTTTATAAGTTAATCTCTGTAATTCCATCTAGATGAGCAGTTCTATACCTGGGGGGTCACAACCCCTTTGGGGGTCGTATAAACCTTTCTCAGGGGTCGCCTAAGACTATTGGAAAACACAGATATTTACATTATAGTTCATAACAGTAGCAAAATTACAGTTATGAAGTAGCAATGAAAATATGTTTTTCGTTGGGGGTCAGCACAGCAAGAGGAACTGTTTTGAAGGGTTACCACAATAGGAAGGTTGAGAACCACTGGTCTAGATGATGTTTCAGCAACAGTCAGAAGAGGTCTCTAGTCCGCTCTGCTTTGCCTTATGTAGGTGCCGTCTTGTGTGGTTATGATTACCCTTTTTTTGTTCCCTTTTCAGTGGCCCTCAAACCTTGGTCATTAGACCATGGCTTCACATACACTTAGACACATTCTAAATGTTCATCATTAGGCCACTTCCCAAGTCTACTTGAGTCAAAATCAATAGAGGTAAGGCCTAGCAATTTGAGCTTTGGGAAATTTCTGGGTAATTCCAGTTCACATTCAGAACTACCTAGTTAATGTCTTAATTCTGTCAATTGTATTTGTTTTCAGACCTGAGTAAATATAAGAGAGTAGAAGATATATATTCTTTTTAACTCTTGGTTACTTCTGGGACCCACTGACTCATAAACTTGATGGTTAGGAGGTACTAGTTAGGAGGATAATAAGGGTCAGTTACTTTCTGGAGATTATGATGCATGGCTAGTGTCTAGTAGGTAGTAATATGTCTTACTGATTATGAGCCTTTTAGACTAAACTACTTCATATGGAAATACATGTCTTTGTACCATAAAAGCACTCTTAAAGGAAAAGGCCTTACTAATTATATAACACATGATGGCAAATATGGAATGAGCTGTTGGCACCAAGTCTCCTACAGAGTTTGAAAGAGCATTCATGAGCTGTATTGGTCAGGATTTGTGTCACATTTGTGTAGGACGCAATGGTCAGATAGATTCCTGCATGAAATCTAAGTCAGGGACAATTTATACCTCTCAGCACATTTAGGTTTTAGACCTGAGTCAGTGGGATCACCTGAATAAAGAAGCAAACATTTGTATTTTTACTACAGGATTAAATGCCATGTCAAAATTTAAATTATCTAACTTGTCTCATGAAATAGGATCCATCTGTCACATAATTCAAAACTCTAATTTGGAAATATATTTCCTTGTTATTAATTTGGGTGTTTTGTTTTGTTTTTTCTTTTTTTAACAACAAAATTGTGAAAACTGTTAATAATATGTTATGTAAGTTTATAACTTTGTGCTGGGCCTCATTTATGTCTCTCCTGGGTGCATGTGACCACAGGAGGTTCACAAAGTGTACGTAGCTAATGGCATGGTTTTGTTTTGGCTTTTTTTAAAAATAAATTTATTTATTTGTGGCTTCAGGTTACATACATATCCATCATATTGTCGTCTTTCTCCCCTTCCCAGCCCTGCCCTCCCACCCTCGACCCCCTAACCCTTCCATCCCACTCCTCTGGAGTGGATTGTCCCTACATAACTGTCCCCCTCCCCAGTTCAGAAGTCATATGAGGGCCAAGAGCCTCCTCATACACTGGGGGCCTACAAGGCAGTACCACCACTGTAAAATGTCTCATTGCCAGGGAGAGAAAACTAAAAAAAAACAAACAAAAAAAGTCTATGTCCATGTTCCCTTTGGTGCGTTGGTTGTAATATAGATATCCTGTACTATATAGCTAAAATCCGACTATAAGTGAATAGATGCCATGTGCATCCTTCTGAGTCTGGATTAGCTCACTCAGGAAGAGCTTCTCTAGTTCCATCCATTTGGATGCAAATTACATAATTTCATTGTTTCTGATAGCTGAGTAATATTCCATTGTGTAGATGTACCGGAGTTTTTTAATCCATTCTTCAGTTGAGGGACATCTGGGTTGTTTCCAGTTTCTAGCTATTACAAAAAAAGGCTGCTCTGAACATAGATGAGGAAACTTCCTTGTGATTCGGTGAGGAGTCATTTGGATGTATACCCAGAAGTGGTATGGCTGGGTCCCGAGGCAGAGCTTTTCCAAGTTTTCTAAGATATCGCCAGACTGACCTCCATAGTGGTTGCACAAGCCTGCACTCCCACCAACAGTGGAGGCCCTTTCTCCATACCCTCTCCAGCATGTGCTGTTATTTGAGCTTTGATCTTAGCCATTCTGACAGATGTGAGATGGAATCTCAGAGTCGTCTTGAGTTGCATTTCTCTGATGATTAAGGATGCTGAGCATTTCTTCAAGTGTCTCTCAGCCATTAGGGATTCCTCCTTTGTGAATTCTCTATTTAGCTCTGTTCCCCATTTTTTGATTGGATTATTTTGTTTCTTGGCATTTAATTTCTTGAGTTCTTTGTAGATTTTGGATATTAGCCCTCTGTTAGATGTGGGGTTGGTGAAGATTTTTTCCCAGTCTGTAGGCTGCCTTTTTGTGCGAATGACAGTGTCTTTTGTCTTACAGAAGCTTTTCAGTTTCATGAGGTCCCATTTATTGATTGTTGGTCTCAGGTCCTGAGCTGTTGGTGTTCTGTTCAGGAAGCTGTCACCTGTGCCAATGAGTTCAAGGGTTTTTCGCACTTTTTCTTCTAGTAGATTTAGTGTGACCAGCCTTATGTTTAAGGTCTTTGATCCACTTGGACTTAAGTTTTGTACAAGGTGATAAGTATGGGTCTAATTTCATTCTTTTACAAGTGGACATCCACTTGGATCAGCACCATTTGTTGAAGATGCTGTCCTTTTTCCATTGTTTGGTTTTGGCTTCTTTATTAAAAATTAGGTGCCCATAGGTGTGTGGGACCATTTCTGGATCTTCAATTCAATTCCATTGATCTACTAGTCTGTTTCTATACCAGTACCATGCTGTTTTTACTACTATTGTTCTGTAGTACAGCTTGAAATCTGGGATGGTGATACCTCCAGATTTTTTTTTTATTGTATAGGATTGATTTAGCTATTCTGGGTTTTTTGTTCTTCCATATGAAATTGAGAATAGCTTTTTCCAGGTCTATAAAGAATTGTGTTGGTATTTTGATAGGAATTGCATTGAATCTATATATTGCTTTTGGTAGGATGGCCATTTTTATTGTGTTGATCCTATCTATCCATGAGCATGGGAGATCTTTCCATCTTCTAAAGGCCTCTTCAATTTCTTTCTTCAAGGACTTGAAGTTCTTGTTATACAGGTCCTTTACTTTCTTGGTTAGAGTTACCCCCAGGTATTTTATATTGTTTGTGGCTATTGTGAAGGGAGTTGTTTCCCTTATTTCTTTCTCAGCCCATTTGTTTGTTGTATAAAAAAGGGCTTCTGATTTTTTTGAATTAATTTTGTATCCAGCCACCTTGCTGAAGGTGTTTACCAGCTGTAAGAGTTCTCTGGTGGAATTTTTGGGGTCGTTTATGTATACTATCATATCGTCTGCAAATAGGGATAATTTGACTTCTTTGTTTCCAATGTTTATCCCCTTGATCTCCTTTAGTTGTCTTATTGCGCTAGCAAGAACTTTAAGTACTATATTGAAGAGATATGGTGAAATTAGCCTCCTTGTCTTGTCCCTGAGTTTAGAGGAAATGCTTCAAGTTTCTCTCCATTTATTTTGATGTTGGCCACTGGCTTGCTGTATATTGCCTTTATTATTTCTAGGTACGGTCTTTGTATGCCCATTCTCTCTAGAACTTTTAGCATGAATGGGTGTTGGATTTTGTCAAATGCTTTTTCTGCATCTAGCAAGATTATCATGTGTTTTTTTTTCTTTCATCTTTATATGGTGGATTACGTTAATAGACTTTTGTATGTTGAACCATCCCTGCATTCCTGGGATGAAGCCTACTTGATCATGGTGTATGATACTTTTGATGTGTTCTTGAATTCGATTTGCTAGTATTTTATTAAGTATTTTTGCATCTATGTTCATGAGGGAGATTGGTCTGAAGTTCTCTTTCTTTGTTGGGTCTTTGTGTGGTTTAGGAATCAGGGTGACTGTGGCCTCATAGAATGAGTTTGGCAGTGTTCTTTTTGATTCTATTTGGTGAAAGAGTTTGAAGAATACTGGTGTTAGCTCTTCTTTGAAGGTCTGGTGGAATTCTGTGCTAAAACCATCTGGCCCTGGGCTTTTTTTGGTTGGGAGATTTTTAATGACTGTTTCTATTTCCTTAGGGGTTATAGGGCTGTTTAATCTGTTAACCTGATCTTGACTTAACTTTGGTAGGTGGAATCTATCAAGAAAATTGTCCCTTTCACTTAAGTTTTCAAATTTGGTGGAGTATAGATTTTTAAAGTAGGATCCAAATATTCTCTGGATTTCCTCAATGTCTGTTGTTATTTCTCCCTTTTCATTTCTGATTTTGTTGATTTGGGTTTTTTCCCTCTGCCTTTTAGTTAATTTGGCTAAGGGTTTGTCTGTTTTGTTGATATTTTGAAGAACCAACTCTTGTTTTCATTGATTCTTTGTATCATTCTTTTTGTTTCTAAGTTGTTGATTTCAGCCCTCAGTTTGATGATTTCCTGCCTTCTGCTCCTCTTGGGAGTGTTTGCTTCTTTCTTTTCCAATTCACCCAGTTTAGCTGTTAACTTGCTAATATGAGCTGTCACAATTTTGTTTTTGAAGGCACTTAGTGCTATGAACTTTCCTCGTAGCACAGCTTTCATTGTGTCCCATAGGTTTGGGTATGTTGTACCTTCATTGTCGTTGGATTTTAAGAAGTCTTTGATTTCTTTCTTTATTTCTTCCCTGACCCAGTAGTCATCCAGTAAAGAGTTGTTCAATTTCAATGTGTGTGTAGGCTTTATGTTGATTCTTTTGCTGTTGAAGTCCAGCTTTATTCCATGGTGGTCTGATAAGATACAAGGGTTTATTTCAATTTTCTTGTATCTGTTGAGGCTATCTTTGTGTCCAACTATATAGTTGATTTTGGAGAAGGTTCCATGCAGTGCTGAGAAGAAGGTGTATTCTTTTGTGTTTGGGTGACACGTTCTGTAGATATCTGTTAGGTCCATTTTGTTCATGACCCCTTTAGTCTCATTATTTCTCTGTGGTCCTCTCCAGCTGTTCTCAGGGTTCTCAGGGTCAATGTGCATCTAATAGCAGAAGTACTGTGAGATGGTGCAGCCCGCTCCCAGGCAAGGAAGAATGGCTCAGGGTTGTTTCACTGCTCACAAGTCAGAACTCTCTATGTTGCACCCTGAGTATTCAGCCTGCAGAGGCTCAGCTGGTATGGTCCTATGTGCCCAGGCACAGATTCTGTGAGTTCTGGAGGTCCCAATTTTGGGGATTGTGGCCGCTCGCTGGAGTCTTGAAAGGACCTGACTCCACGCCCTTAATATGAGTTCCTCAGCAGTGTCCCCAGGCCAAAACCTCACTGTTCCAGAGGTGGGCCTAAATATGCTGAAGCTCTGGTTTCCTGCTGGAAGGGCCAGAACTAGCAAAGGAGTCTGGTGTTAATCCCACAATTTGCCCAGGGCTTGGGCCCTGTGAAGAACAAATCTGCCTTTCCTTTTTTTTTTTTCTTCCAGGAATGTTAGGCTACTATTCATTCAGATGTTCATAGGTCAGAACACTGAATGTAGATGTAGCCTCTCTCCTCTCTGCCACCTAATGCACATGTGACATAGCAGTCACATCTGCAGTGCCTCTAGGGGCATTGATAAATGTGTTTTCTGACTTCCACAACTTGACAAGAAGCCACACTCTGGCTGTAGGGTTATAGTTCTTTTTAATATGCCATGATGTGTTAAATCTTTTTTTTTTATATAAGTACTTCATTTTTTTTCTTCAAGTTACATCTCAGTCACAAACCCTTCCCTATTCCCCCTTCCTGTCCCACCCTTCCACCCTCTTCCCCCCCAACAGCTTCCCTTTTCAATCCAACAAATGGTTCTTTCTCTTATAACAGTAAATTCTATATAAAACAGCAGAATTAAATATGCCACATTTATGAGAGTTAAATGGCCCAGTATACCTTCCCAATGTCCAGTTCATACATATTTGGCCCCTGACTTTAACCTTCTACCTTCTAACTATCTCCATGAGTTTAAAGTTCTATCTAACTTAGCTTTCATACTAACTTGCATCACTATTATAACCATCTTCTTAGATCTAGAACACCCTCTGCCAAATCTGCCTTTCAACCCAGCCGCCCGCCTTTCTGCCACTCTCACAGCTCCACCTATGTCTGTATGGAGCTGGTTTTGGAGACTGGCAATTTGGGGTCACTGTTTTCCAAGTTCTGGTACACTGGAGCTCTGCCGGAAGTGTATCACAAGCTGCAGTAAATCCTATGTCTGTAAATCCAATGGAGGGGGCCTGTATGTATGTCCAACACCCCTCTGGGGAAGCACAAATTTGCCTGCGCTTTCCTGGACCCGCGAGCTGTGCTCCCCCCCCCCCCACACACACACTGTGCTGTGGCTCTGCTAAGAGTGTATTCTGATACCCCAGGTCAGCTACCCTTTGCTAAATAACCGGGACGCCTGTGTGGAATCTGGGGGTCCAGGAGGCTTGTGAGTAACCCTGTCTGGAGTTTGGTTCTGCCTTCTGGGTAATTGAGTAGCTCTTACCCTGAGGTTCTCCTGGTGACAATTCCTGATTCCCGGATTCAGAGGCTTCCGCTGGTCTGTTTTGCTGAGAGTCCGAGAGAAGGGAGGAGAAACTTTCCCAGGGACTTTTTAAAATCCCTGGGTAGCTGGGTGAAACCCAGCACATTAGAGTCACTCAGATTGTTGCTCAGCATCTTATAACTCTGTGGCTTTATGGCTGTTTTCCCTGCATTCATAATACGTCTGCAGGGACCACCACCATCTTGGACCACACACCCAATGGCATCTTGTTTTGTTTTTTTAAAAACATTTACTTCGTTATGTCTACATTGCCACCGGCTCCCTCCACCCCCTCCTGGCCCCACCTTCCCACCCTCTACCCCCTCTCCCACCCCTCCCATGCCTCCAGTGTGGGGTGTCTCCCTCTATCAGCCCCCCTCAGTTTGTTAGTCACATGAGGTCTAAGAGCTTCCTCTTGCACAGGAGCCATACATGGCAGTTCCACTAGAGTGGGGTGTCCTACTGACAGGTGACCAAGTCCCTGTTCCTGCTCTTTTGGGTCTATTGATTGTAGGATGGTTATCCTATACTTTAATGTCTAAAATCCAGTTGTAAGTGAATATATGCCATGTGTATCTTTCTGATTAAGAGTTAGCTAACTCATGATGAGCTTTTCTAGTTCCATCCATTTGGTTGCAAATTGTATGATTTCCTTGTTTCTGATAGCTGAGTAGTATTCCATTGTGTAAATGTACCACAGTTTTTTAATCCATTCTTCGGATGAAGGATATCTGCGTTGTTTCCAGTTTCTAGCTAGCTATTAGAAATAAAGCTGCTATGAACATAGTTGAGGAGATGTCCTTGTAGATTGGTGAGGAATCTTTTGGATATATGCCCAGGAGAGGTATGGCTGAGTCTTGAGGTAGAGCTATTCCAAGTTTTCTAAAATATTATCAGATTGATTTTCACAGTGGTTGTACAAGTTTTCACTCCCACCAGCAATGTGCGAGTGTTCTCTTTTCTCCACAGCCTCGCCAGTATGTGCTCTCTTTTGAGTTTTTGATCTTAACCATTCTGACTGAAGTAAGTTGGAATCTCAGAGTTGCCTTGAGTTGCATTTCTCTGATGATTAAGGATGTTGAGTATTTCTTTAATCTCTCGGCCATTTTAGATTTGTCTTTTGTGAATTCTCTGTTTAGATCTGTTCCCCATTTTTTGATTGGGTTACTTGGTTTGCTGGTGTTTAATTTCTTGAGTTTGTTTAAATTTTGGATATTAGCCCTCTGTCAGATGTGGTACTGGTATAGAAACAGACAAGTTGATCAATAGAATTGAATTGAAGTCCCAGAAATAAACCCACAGACCTACAGTCACTTAATTTTTGACAAAGAAGTCCAAACCATACAATGGAAAAAGGATAGCATCTTCAACAAATGATGCTGGCCTAACTATATGTCAACATGTAAAAGAATGCAAATAGACCCATATTTATCACCTTGCACAAAACGTAAGTCCAAGTGGATCAAAGACCTCAATATAAAACCGGACACACTAAATCTAATAGAAGAAAAAATGGGGAAAAGCCTGGAACTCATTGCCACAGGTGACAACTTCCTGAACAGAACACTAACAGCTCAGGATCTAAGACCAACAATCAATAAATGGGACCTCATGAAACTGAAAAGCTTCTGTAAGGCAAAGGACACTGTCATTAAAACAAAACGGCAGCCTACAGA
>CAJQZJ010032076.1:5707043-5748101 GCA_907164525.1 Lophiomys imhausi | reverse complement strand
CCACCCCACACCTGACAGAGGGCTGATATCCGAAATCTGTTTTTGGTTTCACTGCATCGCCTCAGCTGTCCTAGTACTCACTGTATAGACCAAGCTGATCTTGAACTCATAGAGATCAACCTGCCTCTGCCTCCAGAGTTCTGGGATTAAAGGCATGCACCACCATGCCTGGCAAAAATATTTTTTCTTGGTTGCCCATGAGTCATTATTTTATTTACATGAATTTTCACAGAAAATTATGTAAGTGATATGTGTGCCCAGGACTAGTGGATGAATCAGTAACACTGACTCTTCCCAAATCTCACATGACCAAAGGCAGAGTGCCCTTCCTATCCAGCAGTGAAAGAAAATTGCTCACTGGCCCCCATCACTGTTCTTATTGTGTTCTGTGTTACTGGCAGGCTTGCCACTACTTCTCGCTTTGGGTTTTTATTCCCCTCTGCATTCAGTTGACATCATTTTAGAAATACACTCCTGGAGCCATTGTCACTGCAGAGATCTATTGCAGGAATCCTGAAAAGAAAGAAAATTACTCGCTTGTATTTTGTGTTCTCTGCAGATACACAAACCCAGTAGATCATCACTTGCCTGCCCTCTGTCCTCCCTGAGTTGGGGATAACTGGCTTGTTATTATTAGACACTATTATGTTTTTTTTTTTTTTCATTTCAAAAGAATTTGAAGGCTTACAGTTCAGGGCCATAGAGGAAAGAGACATTCAAACAGATGCATACCTCCTGCTGGTTGGCAGAGTACTATCTGAACTGCTTTTTACTGAGGCATAAGAATATGTTGAGTAATGAAAACTTATGCATAAGTCATCAGATAAGTAAAGTTGGAGAGTTTTTCTAAAATATTTTAGTATTATAAATATAAATTGTAAACTTACAAAGGATATTGTAAATTTGCAAAAGGACATTATATTTCTCAGCCACATATACAGTCCCTTCATGTTTAGAAATCAGATATTTAATCTGGTGATTTCCAAAATTCTCTTTGCATTTACCTACACAGACACATAGAAGCAAACTGGCAAGGAATCCTCTCACAACAGCTGGTACATTACTGCAGACATACTCTGTTCCATCAGGGGCTGTCTACATACTTAAACTACCTTCAATGGCTGACATTGACTGTGAAAAATCCAGAAATACACAATTTATATGGACTATTTCTTTTCTTCTGTGCTTATTCTGTGAATAAGAGGAGAGAGAACACTTCTAGCAACTACATGAAAGTCATTCAAACATTCCTAGTGTGTGGGGGCAGGTGGTTGCTGCAGTCAAAACTCATTTTACTCATTGTCTGCATTTCTAGAATTAGATCACATAGGTCAGTGGTTGACATTTTGACAAATATTGCCACATTCTTTCTACAGAAGCCTCAGGGACACTTGTAGAGACAGTAGAGTTTTTTTTTTTCTCATCCCTTCTGCAGACTATAATACAATCTCACAATGCAGTAGCTAACAGGTGTTCTCTTTAACTTGTATGTGCTTGCTTTTGAATAAGATTAGTCTTTTGTTTATATCTTTGTTAGCCACTTATCATCTCTGGGTTGTAGTTTAAATATCTACTGTCTTTGTTCAGCAAGATGAATGGAGTCATAAGTGAATAATCTACTCTTAGATTACTTTCAAGATATCTGACTTTGAGTTCAGTGTTACTTGATATTTAATCATTATGTTACATTGTTTTTCTTTTTTTGTGTGTAGAAAATTCTCTGCTTTAAATTTTTCCCATGGAAAAAAATATTTACTTTCAAAAATTACTATATTATATTCATGTAAATTATTTGACAAGTGGATGGTAATGTATCATTGAATTTTAGGGATTTGACACATAAATGAAGCTATTCTTCCACTTGTAACAATACATTCATGCATAGTTATAAACATTCAAGAAGTGCTCAAGGTATTTCTGTGACACACAGAAATCATTACCAGGAACTGTTTATTATAATGAATATACTATTAACTCTAATATATGCAATACTGTAATGAACAGTTTTGTTAAGATCCCGCATATGTTAGGTACCCTGACCTGCATGACTGAATCCTGGAAGCCTTACTGGGAGTTATAGGAGATTTAAAAAGACAGACACAAGTAATTGAAATGTGTAACTAGGTGGACTGTACACTCAGATGTAGATACAACAATAGCCCAGATACTAAGCATATTTATTATATATATATATATATATATATCCTGAAGGAGGAAAGGGATCTCTGTATGAGAGCAATCACATGG
Source organism: Lophiomys imhausi (assembly GCA_907164525.1). Lineage (NCBI taxonomy): Eukaryota > Metazoa > Chordata > Mammalia > Rodentia > Muridae > Lophiomys > Lophiomys imhausi. The sequence continues at coordinate 5,745,854 of CAJQZJ010032076.1, read as the reverse complement.
GGATATGAACATGAAATTATCTGGGATGACAAAGCTGTGGTTAGTACTCTTTGCACATACTGTTTTTAGCTAAAGGTCAGTAGTTAGCCAACATTTGTACTCAGACTCCAAAAAGCCTTGGCATTCTCCTGAGCCTGACCCAGGAAGGCCTTGCCATTACCCTGAGTCCAAGACAAAGAAAGCCTCAGTGTTACCCTGAGCCAGAGGCATTAGCATCCCTGATATGCCCATGGTCATGTCATGAATGCTCAATACAGGAGTACATTTATCTACCTTATCCATAAGAGCTATATTCTAGCGTCTCAGTAGATGTATATCCAGATGTTAAGCACTTATCACAAATTGTGCCTATAACTTTCACAGTTTGAAGTATGCCAGCAAACCTAGCATGTATTTATTTCCTTTGTCTCAATTGCACAAACAGAAGATTCATTTTTACCATCATTCTCACCTCAGCATTCAATGTTTTTTCTGGTCTAAAGTCAACAACCTCCACCCTCTCATTTTAAGGAGCCATTTTGCAGTAATTTGGTATATTGATTTGTCACCATCACTATTCTTGTCCTCTGGGACCATTATACAACTTGATCTGGTTGGACAAAAAAGATGAGCTGCATCACAGGTAGCAGGAGCCAGAGAGCAGATTTCATCAGTCTATGCAGAAGGACATGTGGTCTGAAATATGTTCATTATTTCTAGAATTTTCATTTCATATTTGCAGTAGCCAAAACCAAGAAAACCAAAACCACAGATAGAGGGAACAGCTATGTGTTGCTTCATTTGACTCTCAGACCAACTCTTAAGCCTTAAAAATGGTTGTGTGGTTATAAGCAAGATTACAAAGGCTACCGGTAACCCCATAGATAGGAAACTAGGGCAGGAAGATTGCTGGAGATACCAGGCTAAGCTACATAATGAGACTTGAGCCATCCTGGACTATAGAGTGAGGCCCTGGTTTGTTTGAGGTTTTTTGTTTGTTTGTTTGAAGGTGTGCTATAAATGGACTAGCTAGCGTGGATAGCTTTCCCTTTTCTTCTGTTTGTACAATGATAAAAAAATAAATGAAAAGTCCTCTGTCCATCATATAATGATCTTCGTTCTTTCATAAGCAAATTACAAATAGCATTTTCTGTTCTGCATTATAATAATAATAAATATTTGTTGCATTCTATTTATTAATTAGTTGTTTTCATATTCTTTAGTTCATTTTATTCTTGAAGTAACTGTGTAAGTTAGCTAAGACTAAAAATATTGCTTTCACTTTCCCTAGAGAAAACAACCTCAGGGAAATTGCTTATGTGAAGTTAAGAGTCAGGTAGCAAAGAGTCAGCATCAGAACCCAGAGCGTCTGTCTTCAGATGTCAACTCATGGTCTGTCATTTGCCAAAGGGAATCTGGTGTGTTTAAATCTCTGTTTTTAAAAGGCTGACAAATGAAGCAGAAAATAAAAATAAAGCCTACTTACTATGCTTTTATTTGCCTAGAACTTTATAATTGGTCATTATAAAACAAGGCTTTCGTTTGTGACACTTTGCCTCTTCCTCCTGAGAATATAATGACAGGTTTAGTATTTATAGGCTAAAAATCTTTAGAAAATGGCAACTGAGTAAAAATTGGTATAAAACACATATGCATAAATACATTCATTATTCCCACTGTGAGTCACAGATATCACAACTATATATGAAAGTATAAAACAAGTTCATTACTCGATAAATCTTTGGCAAAGCCACAATTTTATTTGGACTTATTTGTATTTATAATGTAATAGAGTTTATTGTTAGTATTCTATCAATATGGCTCATATTTATGTAACATATTCATTAAATGTTCATGTTTTTCAGATTTAATCATTTCTTAATTCATCTATACTTTGTCTCTAGTGGGGGGAAAATCATCTTAATTTAAATGAAAATCACAAAGAGACTGGAATCAATACTCACCATATACTCACCTCCATTTAGACTGACTGCTCCTGTGAACCTTGCTTTGTGTTTTTGTATGAAACCTGACACAAAGTACACTCTATGGGTCATTGTCATTTAGTGATGATGACAAAATGTCAATCATCATCAATAAAATGTTCACATTGGGTTGATTTTTCTTATACCAGGGGTGACTTTTCAGCCTTTCCAAAATTGTTTCTATTCAACTCTGATCCACTTGTGAGTACAAGGAAGGGGCAAATATACCAAGAACAATAAAAGCTCTGTACTACCTGGGTCTAGTGAAGATTGGGGTCAAGCCTTAGTGAGGAGGACCTTTTTCCCACCATTGGAATAAGCTGGGCCAATGACTTTCAACAATAAAATTGTTCCATTGCAAGTTTTATATTATAAAAGCCTATGCTTTCATTTAGTCTCCTGACTTAACTGCTTTTAAATGTGCTACTATGTTGAACTCTAACCTTTGTCACTAATAGTGGCTTCATGTGTGCCCTTTCTCTTGAGCAGCTCAATGGTTATTCGGGACTTAACCTTACGCAGTGCTGCTAGCTTCGGCTCCTTTCACCTGATCCGGCTACTCTATGACGAGTACATGTTCTACTTAGTAGAACATCGTGTTGCTCAAGCGACTGGAGAGACACCAATAGCAGTAATGGGCGAGGTAAGAGGGGCTTCCAGAACTATGATCTACTGTTTGATTTTTAATTGCACTTCTAAATGATTAACTAAAGTAGCTTCAGTCTTACAAGGGACTGATTGTGTGTGTTTTTAATCACAGAATTCTAAAGTTGAAGATTCTATCATGCCAGTGTAATGTTTCGCTCGATTATATGTGCCCACATTGAAAGCAACAACAAAACCTTTGAAAACACAAGACTTTAAAAAGAAAAACTATAAAATCTATTAAGTAGGAGATAAGAAAGACCAGTCCCTCTGATAAAACTAAGATCCAAAAACAAAACAAATAAAGCACGGAAGTGTTAAATATGCACTTTGTAGACTGTTTTCCAGCCTTCAAGAGAAAAGGAATGGCTTTTCTGCAGAATGCCTATGACAGTGCGATGATGACTGACACTCTTTACTGTGTTGCAAGATGGTTCTACATCCTTTGTGTATAAGGATATAAAAAAACATTTAACAACTTATTGCAACCCTTTGAAATTAAGTTCTATTTTTCCCTACTTTATCAATGTGCAGGTTAATGTTCTAAACATGGGTACAGGATATTCAGTGGCCCTGTAGCTAGTACAATCTACAGACACTTTGCTAAACACATAGTTTGGATTTCAAACCCATGCCTTTGATCAGTGTGAGGTTGAGTCTTATTTCTAGAATTTCTAGATCATAATAAGAATTGCTCATCCACACCCGTGTCACAAAGTAGCCATTCCTACAGTAACATGAATGAGCCATGGTTAATATAATGAGCAATAAGTGCAAATCCTGAAACATTTCAGCCCTGGCTCATTTCACTACATTGAATTTGGGTCTTTTATATCTCGATGAATTAGGCTGGCTCAGATAAAATTTACAAAATACACAAAGCAATAAAGCTTTTCATTTTTAATCTCTGTATATATGGTTAGTTTTTTTTTTTTTAAGAAGAAAATAATGGGCTAGGGAAATCACTCAGTGGGCCCTACGTTTGTTGTGCGGGTTGAGAACCTGAGTTCCTATCTCCAGCATGTGAATCTGTAATCACTGCACTGGTACATAGAAAAACAGTCACCAAGGGCTCACTAGCCATCCAGTCCAGCTAAAAAGTGTGCTTTGGGTCAGTGAGAAACCCTGCCTCAAAAAATTAAGGTAGACAGTGTTAGTGGGAAACATCAGATGTTGATCTGCCCTATATACACTCACAGAAACACAAACACACAGAGACGAGGCAAGGGGAGTTGTTGAAGTTAAATACTGCTGATTACTGTTTAATAAACATAACAATAAAAGTATAAATAAAATCATCAAAATACTTTAAGCATCTCCATAAGTTCTACTGTAAACCACAAGTACTCTAAGTAAATATGTATGTCAAAGAGGCCTTTTAAAAAAATTTTTAAGTGTACTAGTGTTTTGCCTGTAGTATGTCTGTGCCTGGTGCCCAAGGAAGCCAAAAAAGTGTGCCAGATCCCCTGATAGTGGAGTTGTAGACAGTTGTGAACTGGCATGTGGGTGCTCAAGTGGAACCCGGGTCTTCTGGAAGAGCAGCCCATGCCCTTAAGAGCTGAGCCTTCTCTACAGCCCTGAATGCCAAATATTTCTAACATCATTTTAAGTATTCATCTTTTCTATTTAAAAATAAGCATCTTTTGCAGTTTGAGGATATGTACATCTTTGTATGATTGTGTTTAAATGATTCTGAACGGATACATGTAAGATGGAGCAGGAACTGCTGTAACTTTTAAATAATAGGCCAAACTATCTGGATCTTCCTTAAATTTGACCTTTTCTGCTTTAGCTGTATAGATATCTTCTTACAAGAGGCCCAGTTGTAGTGAAAGATTTCTCACCTCAGGTCTCAAGACTTCTGAATGGATCTGTCTGTTAGTGCATTTAACACTTGGCCACACACCTCTGTGCTCCAGTCTTTACCAGAATGAACATGATAATAAGAACAGTTATTCTTATTGTCACTATGTGGCTTATCCTGTTCAGTCTTTGCTTCCTTCCCTTGCATGACTAAAGAACAGAGGCATGAGCCCATCACACTGTGAGGACTTAGCTACCTCCTCGCATGAGCCTTCAGCCAATTTAGCTCTGCGAAATTCAAGTGAGATACACTATCAACACTGCCTCATAATCATTGTAGTAGACACTCTTAACTACGTGAATAGGCCGCAAATAAGATAAATTGCAGCATAATGCAAAAGTATATTAATAAAATGTGGGTGTAATAACAAGACATAAATTGGCTTGTGTAAAATCAGAGCTCTAAATGTAACCCTGGTCTGTTTGCTTTCTGTCCCCTCACCCAGTTCGTCAGAAAATCTATTTCATTATCTACATCAATGCACCACTCAGTCCACAAAACAAACCAAGGCTCATTTTCTCTATTCAGTCTCCCCCAGCCCCATACTTCAGAAGCCTTTTAGCTCACATAGACTTTTGGCCTTAATCCTACCATCTTATCTAAAATTATTTTTTATCTATGGAAAGGGAATGGATTGTCAAGAAATAGCCACCACCACCCACCCACCCCTCGCCCCCACCTCGTGTTCTCATATATTATTCTAAACTTATCCTTACTTTGCCCTTTGGAATTTCCCTGCCCAAACAACTACTAAACATGGTGGAGCATGTATGCCTGTGAACCCAGCACTGGGAAGCACCCAGCCCTGATCAAGACCAGCCTGATCTGAATAGCAAATTCAAGGCCATCCTCTGCTGCATTATTGAGACACTGTCTCTGTCTCTGTCTGTGTCTCTTCTCTCTCTCTCTCTCTCTCTCTCTCTCTCTCTCTCTCTACTGTGTGTGTGTGTGTGAGTGCACATGTGTGTGTAGAGGGGTAGAAGAAGGGAACAATTGTTGATTTTGAGAGCTTATTATATGCTTAGTTGAATTATGCCCCTGAACTTCCTGGTTGTATCTGTTTTGGTAGAGGTCACTATGATTCTATTTGAGCATCATCTTTGAATTTTCAGTCTTTCTGTCTTGACCTATCTCTAAGCACTGACTCAGCCTTCCCATTCTCAAATCTCTCATAGCATAGACAGTATTATCTTATGCAAAAGCAAAGCTCATTGAATTATCCCCTACCTAAAACTCCTCAGTAGTTTACTCTTCTGTTAGTTAAGAAGAAAATCCTCCCCTTGTACAAAAGGCATCTAAAGCCTGGCCTTGGCTCCCCATCAGCCTCAACCTCTCACTTCCACTTCTCCTTTAGAGCCAAGCTAGCCTTTTGTCTCTTTCCAACTACCACATCTATTTCATCACTAGACTTCTGCATAAGCAGTCTTTTCTTTCTCCCTCCCTGCGGCCCTCACTTTGTCTGTCCTTGCCCATTCTAATTGCTACTTCATGGCTTAAATATCAGTTCCTCAAAGAGGCCCAGTCCCCACAGACTAAATTATATGATCTGATTGCCTTAAGTTTGGGCTTTTTGTTATAAACCCTACACAAATAGTAATTGGGTGGTTCTCTGTATGATATTTATATTTGAAGATTCGATGCCTGAAGATAACACAGAACTTTCGAGTCAAAAGAACTCAATTTGGGACAGTCCACGTTTCCCTGTGTTGAAAACCAAACACATTAGTTGACTCATTTACTTAACAACTCTGTTATGATTTGGATAGGACAGTAAAGAAAATGGATTTGACTCCGTCTTCAAGAAACTTGCATTGCAATGGGATATGCATATTTATTGAGCAGCCTCTAATTACATAGCCACACATTCTCAGTGCTATAAAGAAAGGACTTAGAAGATTAGGAGGTGCCTAAAGCTAGGGGCAGTTACTCTTGCTTGGAAAGGCCATAAAAGGCTTTCCCAGGAAAATACTATTGAGATAAGAAATAAAATATTCCAAGAAGTGAGAAGATTTGGAGGCATGGTGCAATCATCAGATACCTGATGAGAAATGTGGAACAACTGAGATGGGGATCACTTCCAGTGAGTTTCATGGGAGGTTCTGAGGGTCAAGCAACAGAAAGGCCAGGTGAACACTGTCAGATTCCACAGTCTGGAGAACTGTAGCCACACAGAAGCCAAAGATTTCAGGTGAATCCAGCCCCTCCCCACAGTTGTGCTGACGATGAAATTGGATACAGAACCATCAAGTGATTTTCCCAGTCACCTTGCTAAGGAAGTACAGGATGTGCTTGTGGTATCATGCCTTGATGGTGATGTACTGGGTTCGTTCCCTGTTCCAGGCCAGATAGCTTTGGTGTTCATTTGTTTTGTCTTTATTACTGATTTCTTGGGTGGACTGGGGGTGGGGGAAGTGGGATACAGTTCAATAACTAGGTCTGAAGAAAGGGAAAGCTTTAAAAAAAATTAAAGCAATCAACGTATCTTTTAACTCATAATAGCTGAGTAAATAAATCTTAAAAGTAACATTGCATTATTTGAACAGGTGAGAGTTCAGCATGTTTTCTGTTGAGCACAGTAAACAGACAATAGCAGCCATTTTGCATGCACTAGTATACACTGATAAGGTCGTCATTTCAGTTGTTTCCGTGAGCACCTCACATGTTAGTCGTCCAGGTAGAAGCCACCTCACCGTCCTCATAAGTGTCTTCTCAAATGTCAGTGCACTACTGCATTAATGAAGCATTTGCAATTGTACACTTACTTTTCTTTTCCCCTTTGTTTGTTTGGTCTCGGTTATTGCCTACATGATAGAAAACAGAGTTTATTTACAGCTAGAATTCATATAATTTTCACATGTTTATATAAGTATTTCAAGTGTGCCCATAGGCTTCCTGGCAGGGTGAAATTTTAAGAGTGGACATAAGATAGAGAAGTCACACCTGTCATGCACCTGCTAAACCTGGCAAATGAAAATTTCAAAAGCCATAAAGTATTCTCTGCAACTCTGACAGGACAAATTGAGCAGAAAAATGGCCCTTTAAAAAAAAAATTGTATGGCTGTTTAGAATCTGTTTAGAGGTTGGTACTGTGTATTTCTTACATCTTAAATACAGAGTTTACTGACATATTCACTGAATATATACAATTCAGATTGCCTCATAAAATGATTCTCCATGAGAAGCATTTTATATTATATATTTAAAATTAATTATATTTGACTTCTTTTTAATCATAACTATACACACATATTATTAGTTCTAAACCCCCTCTAGCCAACATTTTGAAAGAATAAAACTAGAAATGATGACCTAGGCGTGGTGAAGGCATTTCAAGCCGGAGGCAAAGAATTGCGAGTTTGAGGCTAACCTGGGTTATGGTAATAAAATCCTGACTCAAAATCTAAAAACAGATTCTTTAATTGTTTAGTTCTGAACATAAGTATGGAAAATAACCTACCTAATAATACCATCTGGAGAAAATGTTCACAATGAAGGGGAAGGAAAAAACTAGAAACCCAAGAGGAACAGTAAGAATTCAGCAGGCAGGCTTCAGGGCTGGAGTGAGATAGAAGGGTACCCTTCCATAGAAGTTCAACCATGCACATAGCATGTGGGCTTAGCCTGACAGCACCCATCAGTGTCCATGAGCAGGGCTCTTGGAAAATGGGGTGTGCACAGGAGACTTATCTGCGGGATGGCAGGCTTACTTTAGAATATATATATATATATTTTTTTTTTTTTGGTTTTTTCGAGACAGGGTTTCTCTGTGTATCCTTGGCTGTCCTGGACTCACTTTGTAGACCAGGCTGGTCTCGAACTCACAAAGATCCGCCTGCCTCTGCCTCCCAAGTGCTGGGATTAAAGGCGTGCGCCACCACCGCCCGGCAAGAATATATTTTAAAAGCAGAACTTATATTAGAAGTTGAGGTTTTTGCAAGGGAAAAATATCCTTGTATAGCAGTAACATAGAAAATGTATGGAGTACTTGTCAATAGCTTTGCTGTCACTTCTAATAAAACTTCCTATCACTTGCTAACATTTCAATTGAAGTCAGATCCTATCATTTCACTAGGTGTTCTACATTCACATTTATTATTACCCCAGACCTGGCAGAAGGTCTATTAGTGTCAGCTTTCACCGCTAAGGTCAGTGGCAGTGGAAAGTCACCATACAACAGTGAGTGCCAAAAATTAATGTGGACAAAATGCTTCAGTTTCATTTCAAAAACCGATGCGCGTAATCCACATTTAATTTTATCATCGTGTAAATTGCTGAATATATCTTCCAAATAGGGACTATGTTATTAGCCTTGTGTCCATACTATACAATACCTCAAACATAAATGTGTGTGCATGCTCATTCTTTTGCATAACGTGTAAACCAGAAGCCTAGTATGTAACATTTTATCATTTCATTTCAAGGCTTCCTTCTTGGGTTTTCATGGATGTCTCTTGATCTTCCTGCTACCCCATCTTTCCTTTTTTTTTAAGATATTTAGAATATGCAAACAAAATGCAATATTAGTTTGAGACTTTTACAACTGGAAAGTCAAAAGTATCAGAAAACAACAAATTATACCTTTCAGCTCCTTCATACCACCCCTACACCAGACCTAAGAGAAAAATTTTCTTTGGAATTTGTAGTTTGGTTTCAGTTCTAGGTCTGCTTTTGTATACTAGCATAAATTCAGACGACCCGAAAGTAAGTGATGAGTGTGACTCCCTGGAGGTACCACAGAAGAAGTCTTGTGGACCTCCATCCACCAAGTTTCTATTACTGGCTCCATGAAAGCTTGTGCATTGCTTCCTGCTTTCTCCAGGCTTGTCATTTTCTTCATGTTCTCTTTGCATGTGAGAAGATCTCACACTTTAGAATCTCAGGATCTCCGCCATTAGCCTGCTTCCTGTGTTTGGTCTCCTTCCCTGCTGGCCCTTCCTCTTTCTAAATAAAGAGAATCCAGCAATAAGTATTGAAAATTAATGACTCATGGAAATACAAAAGAATGATGAAAGGACAGACTGCCAATTTACAGGATTTCTCATTGGCTGTCATGGTTCTAATATGACATTTCTTTAGTCAAAAAAATAAAGTCCCCAGGCCAAGTGTACCTTCTTCTAAAATATTTCAGAGACCCTCTACAGAGGTGTTGGGTTTAAATGCTTAAACCTTGATAGCTGGAAGCAGAAAAAGAACAAAAACAGAAATTTAAGATTGCTTAAAACACCTCAACAACTGAAAAAGTCACTGTAGACCCGGAGAGACATCTCAGCACATAATCCTCTCCAGCAGTACCCTTCACTGGGTTGTTTAGAGAACTTTTTGATGGTGGCTTCTTGGATACTCCCAAAAAGCAGAGACCAAGCTACTTGTCAGATTTCTGAAACCAGATTAAGCATGACAGTGCCACCTACTGGCGTCTTTACCATACTCTATGATCCTGAACCTACCCAGAGTGACTTTATTGTGCTGTGGTTCTTTGTCCTAGAGAACATAGTGGTTGCTGGCCCCACTAGTGAAGATAAACCGCCTTTGTTCAAGGTGGGAAAGATCTTTGTGTTATTTATGCCTTCTGTTGTGTGATAGGAACTTGCTCTGCAGCTCGTGGTGGACTCCAATTCATTGCAGTCCTGCCTCAGCCTTCTGAATGCTGATATTACAGATGTATATCTGACTTAGAGTAGGAAAGTTCTTTTCTTAAGGAAACTACTCTTTTTTTTTTTTTCCATGTCACTGTTTTACTAAAATGCAGTGATCAATGTGTCAGGAAAGATGTCCTCAAAAAGAATGTGGTCCCTGAATGAAGATAGTGTAAGCTCTACAAATCTGACTCTCTTGTCTCATGAAGAGAACATGTTTCCAACCCTGCTCAATCCCATTGTCTCTCCAGGTAATCATTGCTGGCATGGTGGTTTGAGTGAAAATGACCCCCATAGGTTCCTAGGGAAAGGCATTATTTGAAAGGATTAGGATATGTGTCCTTATTGGAGGAAGTGTGTCTCTAGGGGTGGGCTTTGAGATTTCAGAAGCTCACGCCAGGCCCTGTGTCATTCTTGCTGCTGCCTGCAGATCCAGGTGTAGAACTATCAGCTACCTTTCCAGCATCATGTCTGCTTGCATGCCACCATACTTCCCACCATGATGTTAATGGACTAAACTTCTGAAACTATAAGCCAGCCCCAATTAAATGTTTTCCTTTATAAGAGTTGCCATGGTCATGGTGTCTCTTCGCAGCAATAAAACCCTAACTAAGACAGCTGGTTATAATCCAGCTCTACTCTTTCTCTCCTGTAATAAATTAAGGATATTCTTTGTTATTAGACATTGTGCATGGTCTCAGTGAGAACTAATCAGTTTAGGAGCAGGGTTCTTTCTCTTCTATACATAGTTGTTTTTTGTTTTGTTTTGTTTTTTTTCTGCATAAAGTGTGTTTTTCCAGCCTCAACCTAGCATTTGCAGGACCAGGGATATCATATGTCTAAATATTTCAGACATTTTGAACCAACTGTAAATAAAATCTGTTCTGTCCATCTACTTTTAGTAGATATATCTTGATAACTAAGGACATAAGGCTTGCATTTAACATTCCATCTCTTCCAGTGTCCATGCCAGAAAATAAAGGCACTTGTAGCCAGCCTCTACCCTTACACACTTCTCTTATAATTCCCATCTTATATTTATGAACACCTCAAGCTGGTATTCAGAGTTTTTCTGCACCTTGCAAATGGATTGGCTGCCCCCCACCTCCCAATCCCCACTACTGAAGAGATTTACACAGGACTGGGAAGGAACTCAAGGCCATTGGGCAAGGAATTCTGAGATTCCAGAGAACAGCAGTGTGATAGACAGGTAGACTGTAGGAGTGAAACAAGTTCCACCTGACTCCTGGGGGAACAACCCAGGGCCAGGCAAAGCAAGGACTCTTAAGTGGGCTCAGGACAGAGACTGCTGCCTGCTCTGGCTTTGGCCTGGTGATGACAGTGAACATTACTATATTTGAAACTACTTCCCTTTCAAAGCAGCTGTGGCCTGTATTGCTTTACACTTCACTACATGTATGCTCTCTAGTGACTGTTTTTTAGAGATTTTCAAACAGTATGGAGATACATATGCTGCTATATCCCCAGAGAAGAAAGAGCCTGAGCAGTTAAAGTTGCATCTTAACTATGCTGTAGTGTTTGGGGGCATAGATGCACATTGCCAGGGCATCAGGCCAGCCCCAAAGAGCGGGGACCATTAGCCCTGACAGAATGAAAGCTGCTACTGTAGGGAGCAAGCTGACAGAAATCTTGGTCTCTTTTTGTCAAATTCAGGGACAACTCTCAGAAAAATATATAGAAAGGTACACAGAGAGCAGAAAGCAACTCAGGAACCTAATACGTTTCCAAGTAAGCACCAGTAATCCCTGTAAAATAAAGTTGGAAATTGCTGCAAGTCCACAACTTTCACCTAGTTGTGAAACCCTGTATGAATACTAACTGCAAAATGGTTCTCATTTGGTAGATATTTAAGGAAAATAATGCCCAGAACACCTTAAAATTCAAATTTTAGGGCATACTTCTCCATCAAAAGCATCTGAAACAGTTACCACTACCTGACATTAACTTCAGTTAACAAAACATGAAGCATTGACTATTGCTCAGCTTCGTGTGGCTTACAAAATTCAGAATATTCCAATGTTCAAGCCAATAGTAGGATGTTGGAAAGATTATGATTCACTCAGGAACTTCTAACTCTGCTTGTGAACAGTTTCCCTCCTCGGTGGGAAGCTTTAAAGCCCCTCATTCCTTTACTCAGTACTCACAGTGGAAGGAGAAGCAATTGGCCAAAACTCATCTGAGCTACTCACCGTTTCCTGTTGCATGATCTCCACCTTCCCTGCAAACACTGCATAAGTGCTCCTATCCATATGCAGGCCAGCCCTCTCATGGTGTTTGTTTACATCATAAAGATCTTAATCAATGTAAAACTATCACTTCCAGTCCAACCCTCATGGAATGTGTAGGTCAGCAACCTCAACTACAGCCACCTTCCACTGAGAGGCATTCATTTTGAAATCATCCTCTAATGATTATGGAATGAAATTTTACAGTTCTATCCACAGTGTTAGAAAGCTGAGTGTGCTTTTCTTCTACTTGGAGTAGAATAGGGGGTGCTGTCAGGAGCTGATATGTCACGATATCAAAAAAAAAATCTTAGAAAAGCATCGAAGAATCTCCAGTGTGAGATGGTTGAATTAGTGGCAAGCCTATCTCTTGGCATGTAAAAACTCCTTGCTTCAACTGCAGACAGACTGCTGTCCAAAAAGGACAAAACTTGGTAGCAGGGAAGTCGACAGCCTAGCTCTGCCAAGACAGGGTAGGTTAGTCCTTCATAATCCCTGCTCTACAATAAATGTCTGTCATAGAAACAGGACCAAAAGGCTGAAGACTGATGCTGGAATGTATGGAGAGAAAATGGGAACTGTCCAGGTAGTCACTGGTTTGTCATTTCTTAGTATTGGAAGCTGCAGGCCCTGCACTTCCTATATAATCAGATATATTTATCCTTCTCATCTCTCTGAGGTGGTTGAAGAATAGACAGCTTGAGTCTCATAGCTAAATTTTGAGTTGTTTAGAAATCAAGAGGGCGTTCTAGATCTAAGAAGATGGTTATAATAGTGATGCAAGTTAGTATGAAAGCTAAGTCAGTTATAGAACTTTAAACTCATGGAGATGGTTAGAAGGTAGAAGGTTAAAGTCAGGGGCCAAATATGTATGAACTGGACATTGGGAAGGTATACTGGGCCATTTAACTCTCATAAATGTGTCATATTTAATTCTGCTGTTTTGTATAGAATTTACTGTTATAAGAGAAAGAACCATTTGTTGGATTGAAAAGGGAAGCTGTTGGGGGGAAGAGGGTGGAAGGGTGGGACAGCAAGGGGGAATTTGGAAGGGTTTGTGACTGAGATGTAACTTGAAGAAAAAAAAATAAAGTACTTATATATATAAAAAAAAAGAAAGCTGAGTGTGAAGACAGTCTGGCTCTGTGTTGTAGACCTTTTGATAAATGTGCATATTTAATCTTGATGATAACCCTGTCTAGTTCATAGAGAAGGAAGTCAGAAGCTTAAAGAGTATAACTGGCCTACAATCACATACCTTATAGTGGCAAAATTGTGATTTAAATCCAGTCAAGCTGGCCTGTATCCTGGGTTTTCTTATCCTGCTGTGCTCGACACTTAAATTTAAAATGCATACTTTAAAAGTTATATTTATTCTTGCTAGAGTCTTAGTTTTTGTCATCAGTAAAATAAACCTAAAGACAATTTATTCGTAGGAATATTGCAAGGGTTCAATTAAATTGAAGGTGGAGTCATACAGTAAGGAGGAGGATACAACCTTTTCTACCAGGCAGTTTCATGAGTACCAAGCCACATCACCAGTTGCAGCAGCAAAGACCTTGGAAAGCTCGCTTGTGTTGGCACCTCTCTATGATGCTGTGAGGTCTACAGATCAGGGCCCTGCAGCCAGATTCCCAGTTGCTGGCATTGTGAGGTAGACAGGTTAGATAGAGATGCACACAGACACATAGTACTTGATCTTACATTCCCTTCTCTTTTACATAAGTTTATAAATACTGAAATTCTATGCATTGCCCAAGATTATATTTGATTGCCTTTTATTAAGATTTAGATTTTTTAATTGATTGTGTGCTTATAATCTCAAACAATAATTTGTACAATTAGACCATCACTTTTTGGGTCAACAAAAGTGAACTCAGGCTCTAACATAGACAGAAAAGATAATAAAGCATAATGCAGGCATTAATAATACTGTATTGTAACAGAAAAAAATAGCCAACAGTCTTTGAATACTGAATCAAATAATACATAGAATTACAAAGAATCAAGTAGCATTCCTTGGTATATAGCCAAAGTGATAATCAGAGGCAAATTAATTGAGTGATTTGAAAAACACAACCAACAAAATAGAATGGGGAAATAAGTCAATTAGAAAGAAAAATGCCAGTGTTAGGGGAGAGCATCAATATAATTAGGTCTAGACAGTCATAGTTAGGCTTGAATTCAATGTTAACTAATATGAATGATTGAAATGTTTTATAATTGCTTGTAAAATGGCAGCAGTAAGGGGAGGATTCTGTTCGGACTTTATGTTTGGAATGTATTGGTGACATGTCTCATGCGGGGGTGCCAATTTTATAGTTAGAAAAACACATACTAGATGAACAATAAAGTCAGCACTGCCGGTTCCTGCAGAAGGCTCTGGGAAGGAAGCGATGGGGCACTTACTGGTAGCACTGGGGAATGAGGTACTTTCGATGGTCTTTGTGGAAGCATATTGAGAAAGTGACCCGTGAGGCCACACAAGAAAGCACACCATATTCTGAACCATACACTTTGTATAATGATGTCACATCTCTGAATAGTAGCTCTTCTCTGCTCTCGTCCTTTATACAGCAGGAAAGCTACCAAAGAAGCTTCACTTCTGGAACTAGAGCCTTACAGAACCCTGGGCTTTCTCATGAGTCCCCTTGTCAGTTTCTATCCACATCTTGTATGGCTTCTGTCTCTTCTGTGTCTGTGCTGGCCTAATGCAGGTGCATGCCATATGCCTTCTTTCCATGCTCCGTCTTCCATGTGCTTCCCTACCCTTCAAGTCCTTTCTACTGCTTCTCTGATCCGCTGTTTGAACCTTAAACCTGTACAATTGATTTCCATTTCTTTGATCCCATGCTTCTAAAGCTTCCCTAAGGTTTCTTGGACTGCCTCATTTCTTGCTAGCCTTCCCAGCCTTCATACCAAAAGCAGCTTCTTATAGTTACTTCCATGAGAATGAGTATTTTCTAGATTGATCTGACTGGTACTGGTTGGGTCAGTGTTCAAAATGTGGTTGGTAAGTGCTCATTAAATATTTATTGGAGAAAAAATGAACAGACAAACTGACTCTGAATCTTACCCAGCCTAACTATGAGGTTGAAGTTTATTCCTCCTACTATTTCATATTTACATATACGTGTATATTCCTCACATGTAATATTCATATTAAAAAAAAACTCTCCAAAGGCTTTTAAAGTGTCTCCTCTTCTTCATTGGGTTCTTTGATCTCATATCTACTGTCTTCATTTACTATGTGTGTAAAACTTTCTCATTAAACCCAGAGATATCTGAGACCTGGCAATGCCTCTGCTGCTTTTTTTATGTTGTCCAGCATGTAGCATCATGAGAAACCTTCTGTGTGTGTGAATTCTATTTTGCTAATGACAGTAACAATCGGTGGTTTCAGGTGTTTGGGTTTTATTTTCAGCATTATGAATAGTCAAACACATTCAAGTTTAGCATAAACTTTCTTAGGACAACCTTTGTATGTAGTAACAAACAGCTTTCAAGGGTTTGGGATTTTTGTTTTTGTTTTTCATTAACAAATGCAATGTGATTTGAACCATCTTACTCCAAAAATTAAAGATGTTTCAAAATCTGACACTTCTGAGTGCCACTATAACCCAAGTGTCAGCCATCCCTGACTTCATGTGCTGCCAAAACTCAGGTACATTAAAAATATTTTTTAAGATTGCCATCAGGCCAGGTATATAAATTATATATAAAACAAGCAAATTTTATGTTTATATTTAGGTTCCACTCATAAGAGATCTAATTATATGTTTGCAAATATTCTTACATTTGAAAAAAATCTGAAATCTGAATCACTTTTGCTCCCAAGCATTCAGATAAGGGGTGCACAGCCTGTTCTCGCCTTTTTATAAGCAGAGATATGCTTAGAGTCATAACTGTCAATTCGTTTCAAGAACTAGATCCTACAAATTACTAAATGAAATCCAAATATGCTCAGTCAGAAATAACATAATGATTCTCACCTTTGAACATTTTCTATCAGTAGTACCAAATTTTTAAGTAAAACCCGAGATAAATAATCCCTTTGAATTTGTTGTTTGTTTTATATTCTGTGATTGAAAACGCATGTATGATTTATACTCTGAATTTTATTTAAATGTTCATAGGGTTCTAGCCCAGGATCTCCCTCAAAACAACAGTTCAGTAGCTATGATTTTTGTGACCAGAAAAATACAACAATATTGGGATAGCAGCTCCAACAAATCTAGAGTTGCATGTTCAGGACGCCCCTTCCTATGGATGCAGTCACCTAGGAAAGCTATGCGTTTATTTCAGTAGAGCTCCTTAACAGTGGCTTAACAATGGAGTGTGATGTCTCTCTTTAGTCTTCTTTTGTATTGCTAAGAACCATAAGGAGTAAAAGGATATGTTGTTATAACTATCCCAAAGTGTGGCAAAGCTGAATTTGATCTGAATATGGAGTCCTGTATAAGCAAATAAGAAAGTCCAAGACCATGTGTCGTGAATAACTTATGGAGAGTTAACTGGAAGTGAGAGACAGAGTGAACTTTCTAGAATGATGCAGAAACTAACTCTGAACGTGACTGTCAGTGAGGACTATTCCAGAGCTCTGACCTTGAAATAAATGTATTAGCTCCCAAGGTAGCTACTGTGGAACATAATGTTTGTTTAGGGGGAAAAGAAACAATGTGTGCATGTTTGCAAAATAAGATCAGTTTTATTACTTTATAGACATACCTTGTAGATGAAAAATATACTCCTATCATGGAACTCTTTATAAGCAAACTTCTGAATGTAAGTAGAATTTCTGTCTCATCCTTTTTAAGTCTGTTGAGAAATCTGAATTTCTAATAACTACTTTGAAAAAAAATACCGTTGAATCTTTTCTAAAAGCAGATGCTTTGAGCTTTACTTCGCTTCTTGTGGATTAGCTTCGTACCTCTGCTACTCAGCTTTTTATTTAGTGTATCTATCTTTGTTCCCCCTGGAGACTCAAAATGTACTTTCTTGCTGTTAAATCATCATCAAGCTATTGAACCTAAGTAGAGAGGAACATCTATGCCCATGGCTATTCATTGTTCCATGGTGTTGAGAGCTCTTTTGCATTGCTTGTAGCGAGTCCCTTTCCTTTTTAAAAAATGGGTCCCTCGCATCTTGGTAAACAAAAGCATCCAATTAATTAATTTAACAAAGGCTCAGATTTTAAAATGTGAGCTAGAGAACATTTCATCTCTGTGGAGCACATTGTATTTGTCACTATCACTAATGAGAGAGCCCCACATCTTCTAGACCATGCTCCAGCAATGGTGAAGGCCCAGCTGGACTCACTGGCCATGCATGGGGAGAAGAGCTAATGTGGACGGCTTGACTGGGGCTGCTCCACAGTTTTCACCACATCCATCACCATCCAGGTCAGCCAGGCCCGTTTCTTCATTGCTGAATTGAAATAAAATAAGATGGAGGATGGAAGTCAAAGAAAATTGTTACCCTTTCTCAAAGCGGTGAAGACTGCTCCATTACCACACATTTTAAACGTCAAGTTTGACACATTCGATTGGAAAATTGTGTGACCTATGTAGTTAGAGATCAAACTGGTCGCCAGTTCACACTTTTAAAAAGTCATGGATTGGTGTTTTTACCACAGACTGATAGAAGAGTATTTTATTCTGTCAAGTAGTAGCTATTACACAAATGCCTATTATTTTGCAGTTTGGTGATTTAAATGCTGTGTCTCCTGGAAATCTGGATAAAGGTAAGAACTTAAAACTTCTTAGGGCTTTCGATTGAGATCCTGTGAGAGGAAAGAGCGTAGCCATGCAGCACTGTTCCTCTGGAGGTATGAGCGCATCCCGCCTGCAGACAGCAGCTGTCTTTGGAATCCCTTATGATGTCGCTGTTCATTTCCGCATCTCAACTCTTGTTTGTGTGAAATATATTGGGTGCAAACTGTGGAATTTAAATGAACTTCTTGACAGAAGTTCAACATAAATAACAAATTATTGGCCATGGCCAAAGTCCTGATGGGAAATTCCAAAGTTAGACCAGAGGTTCAGTCCAGGCAAGAAAAAGGTCCCTTACCCTTACCACAGGGTCTCATCCCTTAACTTTTCAATGGAGGAAGACACAGAGGTAGCAGTGATGTTCCCATAAAGCTGCGATCAGTAGCAGTCCAGCTGAGCTGGATAAGTCGATTTCAGTGCCCACATTGTCAGTCTAGCGTGTGCTGCTGGGTAAACATGATGTGCATTCCTGAAGAACCTAACGATCAATATGACAGCCCGATAAAAAGGACAGGAGGGTCTAAGGTGAGTTCAGTGGGGCTAGAGTGCATAAATCCTAGCCAGCTTTATAAGATCAGCTCTGATGAAAATGGCAGTGCAGTTTTAAGTCATACCATGTCTTAACAATAAGCCAACACCACAGAAAATACAGCCGTCTTTTTACTTGCGACTTGGGGAATTGTTATAGTTATATTGGCCTTTCTGAGGAGAGCTGCAGTTACTCCTTCTAACCAGAGCCTCTGGAGAAACTGAAGCCAGAGGGCAGGGGCTTGGGGAGTTTGCAAAGAGATGCAATGTTTTCCCAAGTGTGCTGCCCCGTGTCCCCTTCTGTGTCTGTTGAGCAGGAAGCATTATGCTAGAAAGTCATATTTCTATCATTGCTCTTGGGACATCCTTCTCTGACAAGTGACTGTTATTACTATGCTTGGCTTAATTCTCATTTTAGTACCAGAACAGGAAAGTTAGAAAGTTAGACTCCCCCAGTGTGTTATTGCTTCAAAGGTACAACCTGTGGAATTGCAATTATAACCCTAAGAAAAATATATGATGGTTACTTACCTCCACATTTCTTCATAAAGTGACGAACCAAAAATTTGGTCAACCCTAAGAGTACCTCAGTGTAGCTTTTTGGCAACAAATTCCATAAAGTCAAATGGGTTCCCAGAATAGGAGCACACATGTCTGTAGACATGCGTTGGTTGTCCTGAGGACCTGGTGAAGCCCTTGCTTTACAGATTACTCTGCTCACTAGCCAAAGGATCCCTCCCTGTCACTCAGAGATAACAGACCAAACTCAGACTTGGAACTCTTGAGTTTGTTCGGACTGTTTTCTCAGGGCTATTTCCATCTGCAGCAAGACTGGGTAAAGGGACCTGCCATTCTTCCCAGCCCTGTCCTGCTTATTGTGGGACTTGTCCTCTTGCTGCTGCTTCCTGTATGGTTTTGATGTTTTGTTTTGTTTTGTTTTGTTTTTTCCATTTGGAGAGTGAAAGGCAGAACATGCAATCTACTGTCACCTTTCTGATGGGTGCAGCTGGTTCCGTTTACCCCTAACCCTTGGGGTTCCTGAGGCTACAAATGAAACATGAAGTTTTTATGGGCTTTTCCATAAAATGAGTTATATCGAATGTAATAAAATTTGGGAGTAAAAGCAAATATTTTATATGTTTAATTTCCAGGAAGGAATTGTAAGTATTTTCAGTATTAATGCTACCAGGAAACAAGTCCTTTGTGCATTCTTTCAAATCTCACATTACCACTTCATTATTTAGCTTTTTCTTAGCATATGAATTAAGAATTTATTCAATTCTGTGTTTGTTTCTGTAGAGCAATAGTTACACAACAGTTAGATCACAAGTCGCAGTGCAGTAGTTACACAGTGGGGGACAGCACAGGCCTCATCTACATTAAGTCAGCACAGAAAGCAACATACCTAAATTTTTGTGTGTGCCCCCACCCCCAAGACCAGTATAATATGCCAAAAGGACTACTTTATGATGCCACAAATTATGTCATTATTTAGCACAGAAATTTTATATAAAATTCCAAACATCTGAAAGAATTGTGAATGTCTTACTCTGACACTGATGGATATAAAATCCCTTGAGAGGAAAGCCTACAAGTTTCCTCCCCTACGGGAAGCTGAGGTTTCTCTGTGACCTGGCACACTGAGGTGATTGTGAAGCCTACGCTGATGGCTGTTTCCCATCTGTCCTCTCGTCATGTTTGTTTGTGCAGATGAAGGCAGTGAAGTAGAAAGTGACATGGAGGAAGACCTGGACGATTCTTCAGAGCCTCAGGCCAAAAGAGAGAAAACAGAGCTGAGCCAGGCATTCCCGGTGGGCTGCATGCAGCCTGTGCTGGAGAGCGGTGTGCAGCCCAGCCTCCTGACCCCGCTGCACAGTGAGCACATCGTCACCAGCACACAGACCATCAGGCAGTGCAGTGCCACCGGCAACACCTACACCGCAGTCTAACAGCAAGAAGGCAGATTCTTCCAGCTTACTTCAACCCCACTGAGAAGGGGCTTAAGCTGAAATTTTAACAAGCCTGAAGGTTGACTGTTGTCAAAAGTCTATATGTGCTGAACATTACCTTTTTGGAGTTGTGAAATGGAATGGGTGTATGTATTTTTCCAGGTCTTTCTTCTTCTTCTTTTTTTTTTTTTTTGTAACACAAATTATTTGCCTTTTAATAAGAGTCCCCCCCACCTTAGTTTTGGGCGTAAAGAAGGATTTTTACAGCACTTAATGTCATTGTTTTTGTTTTCTCATAATTAAAAAGTAATTTACATTTTGTAGCTTAAAATATTTTATTGTTGATTGTTAGTCTTGGTGTATGATTTTATGTGTCAGTTTTTTAATTAGATGCACTTCTGTGAAATATCAAAAGAAATGAATTTCTTTGATTTACACTGGAGGCATGCCCATTTGGCAGCAGATGCATCAAATTTGCTTCTGAAAGGTGCTTTTCATTGGACAGAACCATAAGACACTATTTTGATAACATTTTGGAGTATGGAAAGAATACAGAGCATTTTTATTAGAGTGCTAGAGGGTTGGGAAGGTCATCTATTTTTCTCTGAAAAAAAATTGAGCTGTTCATTTATCAGTTCAGGGTAAATGACAGAATTGCAAGAGATTATGCTAATATGTACATAATTTGTGTACATAATTATTAAACCACATTAACAATGCAAGCTTCCGTTAGCCATTGACTTTTAACTATTATTTGCATACCAATTCCTCTGTTTGAAGACTACTGATTCTGTATGGGACCACTGCACAGATGCATTCTGCTCTTAAGTGGGGCTGTTATAGTTAGATACTAAAGCTGAAAAAAAAATGACTTGACTTTTTTTTTTTTAAGTGTACATGCTACTTATACTGAGCTGGACATACAGGAAACCATTCCATTTGGATGACTTTCTTTTATTCCAGGTCTTTTTTTCTAATAGTAGTTCAATATGCTGCTATTATAAAAGAAAATGTACAAAATGCAAGGAATGTAGCGACCTGCATATTGTTATTTCCTGGTTTCTAAAGTACATGGATTTAAATTTTACACAGAACCTGAAGGCAGTGTGACTGGCACACCTCACTGTTGCTGACCCCGATTCTGTAGGATTTGGATAGGTGGCTGGATGGACCATTGCCATTGAAGAATGTACATCAGGGATCATCGTACCTCGGCTATTACATGGTGCCTTAAAAACAGAACTGAGCTAAGGTTTAGTAAGGTTTATTTTGTTCGTGTGAATAACTCTTCAATCCATTTGGTAAAGTGTGCCTGTCATGCTCAGATTCCTGAAGTAAGGACCGGTCACATGTTCTTCAAGGGGAATTTAGGGGAAAATGAAGCAAAACAAAGAGACAAAAACTTCAGTTTCTCTCGGAGTGACTGTGAGTGGACTTGTCTATGCTTTATCCTTGGAGCTGAATATCACTTGATTACAAATCAGATTGCTAAGGGTGTGGACTAACAGGATAGTTTTTATACAAGCATGTCACATAAAGATCATGATGTTGTAGACCATTCTTATCTAGTTACAGTTCTAGAAAGCTAACAGAATAAGCAGGTACTTATTGAAGTGCATCTTTTCAGTCTAGATGTCTGTCTGTGTGTCTGAGTGTCTCTCTGTACACACACACACGCATGCACTCACACACGACTGCATGCACACACATGGAGCAGGAGTCTGCTACAGTCAGAAGGTGAGATCCCGAAGAACACAGACTCATCCCATTTTACTTTGCATGAAAATCCAAGGTTGTTTTAGGCATTCAAACTGTCAACAACAACAACAGAAATAGGGCACATCCTTTCATTTAAGTAATTATAAAATTAAATCAGTGAAAGTTAATAAAGAACTAAATCAATAAAGCCAAAAAAGGAAAGGAAAGCACAAAATGAGAAATAGGTCACTACTGAGGCCTATGCTGAAATGAAGACTTCATCTTTCAAGGTGGGCTGGGTGAGGGATATGATTGAGGAGAAGAGGCCGTGCCAATCTGGAAAGTTAAAAATACCAAATGGCTGTCAGGAAACAGTCTATTGAAACTGTTATTGCCTGATTGTCTCGAACTTCTGAAAATCAACAGCATTTCTTAAGTAAAATGTCTTAAACATCATTTTTAATGGACTCAGATTTTGTACTGAGCACCTTACTCTTGAGTCTTCAGTGGTGCCCACGCATCACTTCGTTACTGAAGATCCCCAAAGGCAATGAACTTGCAACCCCCTCCCCTGCATAATCCATCATAAAGCTACAAAAGACCATGGATCTACTTCATTGTGAGTTAGACAATGTTTACACATGCAGTTAAAATCACAAAATGGCTCTCTTCATCTTAACTCTCCCTCCTGAGGTCTTTCAGTTTCCTGTTTCTACCTGTCACCCCCAGATGACATCATGTCTGTATTGGACCAAATGTATCTACTGGTTTCACTGTGTTTATTGGTTGATTTTTTTAATGTATATGTATCATTGTTTCATTTAATTTAATGTTGGGCATATTTGTATCATGAGAGGAATCTGCTAACAATGGACAGATATAGATTCATGAGAGTGAGGGACTGAGTGGCCCTCCAGAGTTCAACATTTCTTCCAGTTGTTCATGGTTTGTTCTACATTAGGACAGAGTAAAAATTAACAGATACTACTATGGTTGAAATTGACTCTAAAATATTCTGGAATCTTTTAGAAATATTTAGGAACATTAACTCTTTTACACCAGTGTAGATAGTTCTAGCCAAAACACAAAAGAGAATACCTATGGCTTATGACACTAGCTATTTCTAGTACATTCTGTATACATCATTTTCAGATTTGAATTGTGAAATATATTAGAAAACAAAACCAGTAGTTTATATGCAGGCATAAATTAGAACCATCATATTTGTTTTAGTCATTTAACATTTTGTTTTCATTTTTTCCCATTTATTGAAACTGGCTTTTCTAAATAATATCAGTCACTAAGTCTTGTAAGTAGACTTATTGACACAATACTCATTTTAAGGACTTGCTGGTATTTTTTGGCATTATAATCAAACGCTAGTCTTGAAATACATGTATATGAACCAAGTGCTACACTCCTAGTGAGCAAAAGGGAAGGGAGGCGCATGAGCTATTGGTATGTTTCAGAAGAGATATTTCCATGTAATACAGTTGACTATCGTAGGTATAGTTTTATATTGGCAACTACTTTGAGAATGATAGCCAAAAGAGTTAGACTTCCAAAACCAGTGAACAATGGGTGGAATGGGTGAAACTTCTCCTGGGAACACAGGGCCCAGTTTTTTCCCCTCTTTGGACACCCAGTTACTCATAACTTCAGGATTTGTGTCCAAACCATGTTTGGATTGACTGTATGAGTCGTACTGCCTTTTCAGAAATCTGCGTTCCTTTTTGTGATTTTCCTTGTACTGTATAGCACGGTTCATGCACCTCTCTTTAGATGGTGTACTTTAAAAACAGAAGTCAAATATACAAATGCTTTTCTCACTGCATACCTAAAGTTAGTGGTGTGCAACATCGACTGCCTTTGACTTGTGGTAAATGAGCAAAAATGAACACATTGTTGCAGAATGCCGTAGATGCCAATCAGGAGAGAGCACAGTCCATCCCGTCACTGAGGGCCTTTTTAGGTGGACATACTCTCTAGAAGTGCTAAATGCATTTTGAATTTTTGAAAGATTATCACCATTACTAATATTATGATTTGAGATGTCTAAAATAATGCTGTGCTTGAAATATCCATGTAAAAGAAAACAGGTGGGTCACTGCGGTGGCCCTCATTGCATGGACACAGTAGGAAGTCCAAAATTTGACTAGTCACGTTTGTACTTGAGGTGAGGCAGTGGTTTATATGCAACAGGATGGCTTTGTCACACCCTCCCTTCCCCCAACTCTTCTGAGCAAATCACAACCATCCAGAAACTAAAATCCAAACTTATCTGATCTCTGTGGATCACATCAGAGTATGGGGGAGGAGGGCTGGCATGCAGTGTGGTTGAACATCGGGCTGTACATGGTAGAGCAGACCCGTTAACTGAACCCTAGTATTTCTGCGAGTCTGGTGGTTTTAAAAGACTGGAGCTGAAGCATCAGTTCAGTGCTTAGCTCTAGTATTAGAAAAGCCCTTTGCTGTGATGCCTTGTATTAACCCTTTGAGCATTGTAAGATATACAATGGGGGATGAAAGCCTTTCAGATCATTTATTTAGACTTTAAAAAAAAAAGTAAAATAGCCTCTATATCCAAATGTCTAATTATGCTGTTTTTTAAGGGGGGGAGGGTCAGAAAAGAAAGTGTGTCCATGTTGAACACTTGCATTTTATATACAACACTTAATTTTCCTTCAAGAGGGCTTAATATATTTATTCCCAAATATTCACTGCCATCTAAGTAAGTGTACTGTTTACAGAAGACAAAATCAATTTTTTTAGCATCACATGACTCTAAAAAAGGAGGACGCATGCATGGGCCTGTGCAGGCCTATGTTGTAACTGATTTATACACACTGGAGGTACCTGTTTGCCTTTAAAAGGTATAATAAAATAAAGGGTTACATTTCTTCTTTTTTCCCAAGACAAAAAAAGATCTCGTTTATTTAGGTTTAGAAAAGTACAAGTGTAAGTGAAGCCTTAGGAAGGAATGCGTTCCATTGAACACAACTGAACTCTGAGGTACTTAGGCTCTATGGAGTTGCATCATAAGCTATTATTTGGAAATTCATACAGAGCCTACATTTATCTATGCTCCGAAACGTTAGTGCTTCGTCATAAGACATAGAGAGGCAGAGTGACAAGCAAGGCACTCACCTGCTTTAAGCTTTTCTGCCAGGACATGCTGTAACAGCTGCTTCAGATGTCTCTGAATGCCATTTTGCTTACAACGTAGCTGATTTCTTTGAGGGAATTTCAGGACAGTTGATCTGGTCCTCCCCTGTGTGATATAACAGGGAGCAGTGTTGTCCACAGCTGGGCTCGCACTGCCCTCACTGGGCACAAACAGGAGTGTAACCTAGTCCGATGTCTGCCGACACCCATAACATAGTGCAAGTGTCCGTACGTTGCTTTTTAGGCAGTTGAGGAAGTCAGACCATGCAAATTATTCATGTGTTAACATGCAATACTCAAAGGGTTTTACTTTAGCTCTCTTCTTTTGAATCTTCACGATGATTTACTGTAAATGCTTCTCAGTTTGCATGCCTTGCCCATTGCTGCTAGTGATTTTATGTGCCAGTAGACCTGAGTTTAGTTTACCAATTTTACTTAAATAGTAAAAAGCCACTTACAAAGTGACTGCCTAGGATTGATTCTCCTTTTGTTTAAAGGGATTGGTGATATGTCTTTTTAAAAGAAATGTTTTGTCTCTTCTCTTTGGTTCTGATATTTGAATCTTTTCCCCCCTCTTTCCTTTGTTCTTTTCTTTTTCTTAAATAAAGTATGATGTTGGGATTGGAAGCCCTGAGTAATGAAATATTTGGTAAGAAGTATTTATGTAGCTCAATAACGATGACAACAAATCTCTGTGAGAAGTTTGATTCTGGGGAGGAAAGCAAATATAAAACTGTGATTGACTTTTGATGACCAAGTAAATTTTCCTTGAATAAATTAGCATTTGTGAACAAACGGTTGCCTAGTTTTAGCCTACCATACAGAATTTTACAGGACCCAATAAGGACGGTATTAAATTGCATTCATTTAAAAAGCATCTTTTGTACCAAAGCAAATTCTTCTCTCTGCTCATCTCCATTATTGATTTGGACCTATGGCAGCAACCAATGAGCTGGTCCCAGAAACTGAAGCGAGTGCCTTGAAAACACTTGGGAATCGTGCCTGAGGTGGTAAACTTTAAACTTTTAATTAGGTTCATTGTAGCACTTACCAATCGGTGACTCCGCTATGACTCAGGGCTTTCGTACCTTCTACGTAAAACTTCTTTCAGTGTGGTTTTTTTTTTTTTAATACTGTATTTTTTTTAAGTGCCATCATTTAAATTTCACTTAGTAAGTGGCAGATTACATTATTCAGTCCCACAAGCACACAAACATAGTAACACTAGGAGATATCTGAGCATTTATTTTACAATCGACTGAATATATTATGTAAATGAGGTAAGCAACTTTTGTAGAGATTGTATGTGTGAGATAATGTAATGTTCTTTTCCGGTTTTTGGGCTACAGTTGAATAAACTTTTTAATTATTTAAAAAAACATCTTTACCGAATAACATGTGATGGTTTTTTGTATAATGTATTTGATTTTGTAAATACGTATTTCCTGATGTGATTTTGTGAGAAACGCTAAATCTTTTAGTATACCATGTCCTCTGAAAATTGGCAGGAGCTAAATACTAGTTTGTGGGCGATTTGTATTGTGTACTGTACAATAACTGGGAAACTTTTATAATTATAAAAATATATATTAACTTTTAGTGTGTTGTTTAAACAAATGACTGGAACATACTAAAGATATTAGTAGGATTTTTTCTGAATATTTCAGACTTGAACTCAGGCTAGCTTTCTTGTGTTTTTCAAAACAAAATGGTGTCTTGTCTTTTAAAAATCAATAAATTTGTTTCCTTGTTACAAACATTTGAAA
This sequence comes from Lophiomys imhausi, assembly GCA_907164525.1. NCBI lineage: Eukaryota > Metazoa > Chordata > Mammalia > Rodentia > Muridae > Lophiomys > Lophiomys imhausi. The sequence goes on along the minus strand of CAJQZJ010032076.1, from coordinate 5,718,622 downwards.
TGGCTTGTTTTCCCCTCCCTCAAATCATTGTCAGGAAGCTTATATTTCCTCTAGGAGGGTACTCTGTGTCATTCATTAGCTTAGAAACAAAATTAAGTTGTTTTCCTTCTTTGTGTCAAAGGAAATTGCAATATTTACACATGAACAGCACAAAAAGAGAAAACAAAATTATAAGCCCAGCAGGGTACAAATCTTAGCCTCAAAGAAAATTAGTGATTGAGTGCTATTTGATTTCAGGGGCTGTCAGCACTTCCATTGTAAATCCAGACTTCTGGATGTTAATAATGTGTTTGCTTTATATTATTCCACATAGATATTTGAAATCCAAGTTCCTTGCTTAAATTGAAAGAACTTATTGCAATTCATTTTAATGCACTTAAGAAGATACCCTGCCCATTTTTTCTTTGGAAATATACAGAAAAATTTGCTTGGATGTCCATTTGTGGGAATGATGAATGAAAATGATCATGTAGTCACTACCACAAGAAAGGTTAATATTACTATTTTTCTAACCTTTCTGACAGTTAGGGTTTTTTTGTTTTCAGATTATAGTATCTAGAGTTGTCTAGAGTGTGGGGTAGCCAACTTTGAAGGTATTCTTTAAGAAGAAATAACAAATAGAGACTATCTTTTGGGGAATCTCTACCATGGTACTTGATATCACAGTGTAGCCGAGAGTAAAATGTTGACATATCCTCTCTCTGTCTCGCTGTCTGTCCGTCTGTCTGTCTTCGTGCATGCATGCCTGTGGGTGTGTGGGTTCATGTACATGCCACAGCACACATGGAAGTCAGAGACCAGCTGTCACTCTATCATTCCACTAGGAGGTAGGGACTCTTGTTCAGCGCCACACACGCCAAAATAATTGGAGGACAAATGTGATGTTTGAGAAGCATCCGCCTCAGATCAGGTCATTAGTAGCTTCCCCTTTTGTAGTCAGAAAGATCTTGTGTCGTGAGGCTGCCAGGTGGCCCGGGGGGGCGGGGGGGGGAGGGGGGACACTACCATATCAGGATCTTTGCCTTCATTTTTCTCATTCCTAGGTTGGTCCTCTCAGGTTCAGCAGTAGCATTTGTCAGTCTCAGTGAGAGAGGCCAGTGCTGTGGCACTCCTGCTGAGTCTCTTGAATGTTGCTACGGCCCCTTCATACATGGACTATTGAAAAGGTACCCCAACAACTGAAGTGATTATCACCCCTGATCACTGTGTCTCATTATACATCTCTCCTGCATTAGATACCTTCTGTGATGGCCATTGACACAATATAAAAGTACCTTCAACATTCACTCATGGTCCCTCTGAGAAGTCCTATTATATATTTTCCTATCAAACCCTTTTGTCACCCATCTTTCAATCTAGTTTTCCTCAAATCCCTGACTGCTCGGCCACTAACCACTTACTCACACTGCAGTTTGGGCTGAAAGTCAGGCCACCATTCCATGTAAGCATGAAAAAGAGACAAATCATGAAGCCGTGACCACTTTGGGGAATCCCTTACACCACTCTTCCCAGACCACTTCTGGTCAGGGGCTGTAAAGCAACATGAGGCTAATGCATGACTCCAGCTGAACCTAGCCTGAATTGCTCACCCAAAAACTAATGAGTGAGAAAGCGGTCATTTCCACTTGAGTTTCTAAGGGGTAGATTTGGGAAGGAACCCCACCTGTGACTCCCCGTTACCTGGATGAGGCTGTGCGGTATTCGCTAGTTATGTGACCACTGTGCTTGACCTACTTTTATTACTAGCTGTGCAATAGCAATCCTGTAAAATGGGCTTGTCTTCATTTCCAGGTAGAAACATCACTAGATCAGAGCCCAGTCAACTTAACTGGGGTCATACTTATCCATGATCAAGGAAGTTTTGCCAAAAAAAAAATATCTATCCTCAAACTTAATTTCCTTTTAATATCCTCAAAAGTATTCTCGATAACAGTGCTCATTCACTCACTTTAAAATTTCCAGGAGGTGAAATTATTTTCTCTAGATGCACAGATGCTTCCGAAATTTTCCTTTCTTTGCGCATTCAAAAAATAGCCATTGACTCTCCAAGAGTTTCTGTTAAAACTTCCAGATACTCCGACAACATTTGGGGATAGAGTAGACACTCTTGTCTCCCCTGCTTTCTGCAGGCTATTTTTAGAGTCGGCTCGTCTGTCTTTGCAATTGTCTTGCCTCTACCCTCAGATTGTCGGCACCTCACCAAACACACAGCTTTGTTAGCAGTTCTGTATTACAAGGCTCTGGGCCATGGGACAGTGTGATAAGCTTATGCAGTACTAGACAGAAAGAATAGAGGTGATGTTTCTGTGGGGGTAGGGGAGAGTTATTAATATGTTTAGGTTGTTTTTTTTTTTAATTTGTTGTCAGAAAACTTTAAACACTCATACCAGAAGATCTCACGGTAAATCCACCTCTGTGAAATGTGGATCTCTGATATTTATTGAAAAATCAGATAATCTGACAATACTGACCTCATGGCAGTCCCTGGAACCAGAACAACTGGGTTCATATTCTCAATGGCCTGCATGCACTTGTTGAACATAATTGCTACCTTTTCCTTACTCTGGCACCTGCCGCACCCTGCAGGCATGGAGGTTCTGGCTCATTCCTCATATCCTGTGGCTGTCAGTACCTCTTTGCTAGATGTGATTTATTCTCTTCAGACAACAAGGACTGAAGAACAGCCCTCACTATGGGAGAGCAGGAATGTGATCCCCTTGGTGCCTGTCCAATTGCCGGCAATGTAAGGACATCATCTACAGTGGCTGCTGATATGAGATAAAAAAAATAAAATAAAATAAAAAAACACCCTGTGTTGTGTGCTGTAAGCTGTACAGTTCCCCAGCGTGCATAGGCACTGGCATCCAGCCGCAGAATGAGCAGGTGAAAGTAGTCTTGTCCGTGCATAAGCATACATTGGGAGAAAACCATCCTTCCACTCACCTAAGTTTCAGTCTACAACATTTGAAATCAGTGCCTTTTGATACTTCATTTCAGTTCTTACCAGGATTTCCTGTCTAAAGGCAGGAATATAGGAAAGTTGTAAGGAATAAGTCTCCCACACCTACTACCACCCTGCAGAAGGACAACCTCCTAAGGGTAGCAGCCTGAAGGGATTGCCTTGGCTGAGTCTATTATTACTCCAGTTGTTTTAATTCTGTGTACCCCAGCTAGCTGCACCATAGTGATAGACAGAGTGGTACAATTTCGAGTTTTTCACACATTCGGTGATCACATCTGACAGTTGTTTATTCACTTATACATGAGAAAGAAGTCGAAGTACCTTATTAATGCCTTCTTGTTGCTTCACTAAAGGAAGAAAGTACTTCACAGTCAGTACTGTTTAAGACAGACACTTTCTCATGAAAACAAAGATTTCAAGAGAAAGCTACTCTCTCTAGGGAATGGGCAACTTCTTGTTTTAATCAGTTTTTTTTTTTATACAAGGTCTAAGGAATCTAGGAGGGACAGTAACCCTCTGTTCTTATGGAAGACTATAAAGATGTCAACATGCTTGATCTCATAAAAATGGGACTGTCATTTAAAAGTCCCCTCTTACAGATAACCTAGTGAAACAGGATGTCAAGTGTTGACAAGAAACCAAGTTGACTAAGAGAAAAAGAGTCAGATTCAAGTCAGAGGGATCATGAGCAGAAGATTTCCAAGGAGACTTTCAGAAAAGGGCTCATCATGAGAATTATAAGTCTAAGAGATCAAAGCAAAGGAATTTTGTATGTCCTGTCCTCTATTCCTTCTGAGGTCAGTGTTCCAGGGACAGCTAGTCTCAGCATCTCTCCTCTAGCTAAAGGATTGATCCTTGGTTAACTGTTTGTGACATCATTCACCATCCACATAAAGAGAAAAGAGAATATCAGTGGTTATCATGTACCAAATACTGATTGAAGAATGTTCCAGAGGATGTGGTATTTATTTGTAAGATTGTGTATAACTGGCAACCCATAAGATTCATCACACTAAAGAGAGGACTTTGTTATTTACAGTTACAGGTGCCTGGATAGTAACAAAAGTATTTAGACTGAAGGATCCCTAGCACAGTAGCTCTCTATGCTGATAAAACTAGGTGTGCATCAGATTATTGGCAGTCTTCAGAGTCAAAAGCATCCTGGACTTGATGTGGACATGGGAAGCTGTATCTGTGTTGTCCCCTCAGAGATGAAGATGTATGTGTTTTCCAGATAAAAGGAAAGGCTTGTTAGTGGTACAATTTTAACAGCAATAATACTGTGTCCAAGTAAAGAAGTTCAGACAATCAAAAGGAAAAAATATTGGGAAAGAAAAATTTTAAATACAAGGTATGAAAAATTAATGATAAATCTTGCAAGCAATGCACGAGGTATGAAAAAACAGCAACTAAGAAAAATGTAGCTAGATAAACCTCACATATAATATGAATAATGAAATTGATAGATTTTATATCAAAAATATATTCTTGGGGAATGGAGAGATGGCTCAGTGGTTAAGAACACTAGTTGCTCTTCCAGAAGACCTGGGTTCAATTCCCAGTACCCATACGGCAGTTTACAACCATTCATAACTCTAGTCCTAGGGGATCCAATGCCATCTCCTGGACTCTGAGGGCACCATGCACACATATGGTGTACAGACAGACATTCAAGCAAGATGTCAATTCACATAAAATAAATAAACTTAAATAAATCCTTTCTCTTGAAAGGCATTGCTAAAAAACTAGCACTAACTAGGGGCCAGTTTTCCTTCAGTTTTGGCACTTGTCCTGAGATGAAGGAATTCAAGAATGTTCCACATACTGTTGTATTTGCCAAGAGATTTTTTTCATTGTGCAACTTGTAGACTGAGTTATCTATACTTAGAACAGCTATTCTCAACCTGTGGGTCATAGCCCCTTTCCTTTGCCAAGACTCTATCTTGAAAAATATTTGCACTACTATTCATAACAGTAGCAAAATTACAGTTATGAAGTAGCAATGACAATAATTTTTATGGCTGGGAAGGGTCACCACAACATGAGGAACTGTATTAAAAGTTTGCAGCACTAGGAAGGCTTGAGACCCATGGCTGCAGTTCGAGATTCTGTTGCTTTTACTTAGGGAAGTGCCCTAGACTCTTTAGCTTTCCTATGCAGATGAACCCTGTTTTGTAGCAGCTCATTGCCACATTTATTCTGGAAAAAAAAGTCTTTTCTAATATATCTGTTCTGCAGAAAACTAGAAGGTGGAGGTAGTGGTTCTCTCTAGATCTATAAGAATGCCCCCGAGGGGTGGAGGTTTTAAGTAGGGTAGGGGAGAGGAAAGTGTAGGTTACACAAAGCTAAAGCTATATGAAGAGGCCTTATGGACATGCACTAGTTTGCAAGCTAATTTTATAACATGCTCTATTTAAAAAAAAAAAAAGACATTTGAATATAAGTACCCTGCATGTATGGGCAATTCTCCACCCAGAAGAGATGAGTTATTAACTGACAGTTTCAATACTGGGCACAGGATACCTCACTATCAGTTATTGGTCAGGGAGATACAAAAAAACACAGTCTATTGCCACTCTGTTTTTTGCATGATTGAGGTTTCTTAATCTTGGCATTTGTCATCTGTGTCATTTAACACACAGCCAGCATAGGTGACATCTGCCTGTGCTTTTCTACACTTCCTTGGGCTTTGGCATGGGGGTGGGAGACGTAACGCTATAGGGGCAGGTATGAATGTAAATATTCTGCCTTTGCTGTTTATGACAGTCCCTTTCTGTGGCCTAAAAGCCTCTTGTCTACCACCCATGGCAAGCTCACTAGTATCAGGTAATTCACATTTTTTTCACAGAGAAAATATTTGCAAATACTAATGTGTACTATGTCATGCTTTGGCCAATGACAGACCACAGGTAATTGTTCTGCGGGATATATTGCCGGACACTGTCTTTGGGTGGGACTCCATGATATCGTCGCAAGGATGAAATAAACGATGGCCATGTTTCACAGAATTTTAATTGTTTTTTAGGTTAGAATTAAAGGTAATGGCTTTCATCTTGATGCAAGTCATTGTACTTTATGTTCATTCATCCCTCTCTCAAGCGCCCCCTCCCACATTCCCTCTCCCTTCTGGCTGCTTCTCACAGTACTCCCTAATGATTTCCTGTACTTCATTGAAACCTGTAGTTACATTCCCCCACTTCACCTCTAATCTTATTTTTTTTTTCATTTGTTTATTCAAGTTACATCCCAATCACAGCCCCCTCCCCCCTTCCAGCCCCACCCTTTCCTTCTGGGGTGAAGGGGGCTCCCACATATCAACACCCTCAATTCATCAGTCACACAAGGGAGGAGGAATAGAGAGATCTCTGATTTTAGTAATTTGGGACTTCTCTCTTCTTTTTGGTTCATTTGGATGGAGTGGGGCCATCTTTTTCTTTCTCTCCTTTTTAAAGAATCAAGCCTTTGATGTATGTGTCTTTCTTATATTTTCCATTTCATTAATTTCTACTCTCACCTTTATTATTTCTTGCTGTTTTTTAGGACCTTGACGTGTATCATTAGGTTATTCATTTGAGATTTTTCTGCCTTTTTACATGTAAGCATTCACAGTTATAAACTTTCTTCTGAGAGTTGCCTTAGTTATATTCCAAGGATTCTAGTAAGCTATGCTTTCTTTCTTCCATTTAAAAAAATATTTGTTTTTATTCAATCAAATATTCCATACAGTGTATTTTGATCACATTCATTCATCGTTACATCCCTCTTAACTCCTATTGCCCCAACCCAGCTCCCTCCCAATTTCGTGTTCTTCTGTTTATCATTGTTAATAACTCCCTGAGTCCACTTAGTGCTGCCCATATGTACATGGCTGTGGACCATCCACTGGGACACAGACAGCTACCAGTGGCTATATCCCCAAAGGAGAGTGGCTCTTCCTCAGCAGCCAACAACAGCTCCTTCACCAACAGTGGAATCCTCCTACATCCATGCTGGGATTTTGCCTGGTGTGGTCTTGCGCTTCTCACGCAGATAAGCACAGCTGCTGTGAGCTGATGTACCATGTCCACAAGTCAATATTTCACAGCTCACTCTCCATCTGCCAGTTCTTATATTCTTTCTGCTCCCCTATTCTGAGCTGTTTCCTGACCCTTGGATAGGGAAGCTTCATATTTGGCCAAGCACATGGAGGAGTTACTTAAACTCAGTACTCTGGCCACTTTTCAGTCTCTGCATCAACTACTGTCCACTGTGAAAGGAAGCTTCTCTAACCAAAGTTGAAAGCAATAGTAATAATTTAAAAATTGTGGTTATGAACATAAATATTTAGAAGGCAAATTGACTGAATTAGCAAAACACAAAACAGCAGTATGTGCCCACCACCACCACTGCCTAGGAGTCTAAGTTCTCTGCCATGGGGTTTTGACAAGATTTATGGTCCAAGGCATGAAAGCCCTCTTGTGTTGCAGGCCTCAGTTCTAAACGGAAAGCAGTTGGTTGCCCCCAGTATGCCATTATTGCACCAGTGGCTACTTTTGTCAGACAAGCCGGTATTGTAGCACACGGGGATCAGAGATGAGTGAAGCTATTGAGTTTAAGTGTTCTCTCCCAGCAGCCTGCATAGCACCTTCTGGCTGTATGTAAGACAGTCAGCAGGCAAAGAGTTTCCTGATCAGTTGAGGCTTATTTCTGTATGACCTTCATCCAAAGCACCATTCCTAGGCAAGTAGTCTTTGGCTATATAAGGAAGCTAGCCAAGAGTGGGGTTGTGATCACCATTCCACCATGAATTCTGTTTCATGTTCCTGCTTAAATTCCTGCCCTCCATGACCTGGAAGTATAAGCCAAGTAAATTCTTTCCTCCTCTAAGTTGCTTTTTGTCAAACTGTTTTATCACAGCAACAAAAAAGAAAACTGAATACCTTCCTTTCTATCAAGAGTGCTGTTTACTCATTCTGACTCCCTTGCAGCCTCATTCAGGCTCACACAGAGTCCTTTAGTTTGCCATCTTACTGAGAAGTCTGGAAGTCTGGAGATATTAATTATTTATTTGTTTGTTTTTAGTTTGAGACAGGGTCTCTCTATGTATCCCTAGCCAGCCTGAAACTCACTATGGAGAACAGGCTAGCCCTCAAATTCTGCCTGCCTCTGCCTCCTGAGTGGTGGAATTAAAGTTATGTGTCACCACTCGCCAGCCTTGGGATATTTATTCTTAAAGAAAGATTAACTCATGATGAAGCCAAGGAAACTGTAGTGAGGAATGTATTTGACTTGCTCACCTAGTGCCTACAGAACCAGGAGAATTTTTCTCTGAAAGGGTCAAAAAACATGACATTTCTCTCTGCTAGAACTAGGCTGATGTTACACACACACACACACACACACACACACACACACACACACACACACATAGTAAGGGTGTGGACAGCCTTGAAGGATGAGATAAAGTGTTTTATGGGGATGATTTCTGAGTGCTGGCTTCCTAGTAGTTGCTATAAAAGCTTCACATATTAACTGATTTAACCATGTAATGGCCCTATGGAATTATTTTTATGTGAATTCCTGTTTAGTGAAAAGCTAAACATCTGCCAAGTGCTTCTTTAACTGTCTGTTATAGGCACGGCCCAATGCCCGAGATGGAATGATAGCAAAAACTTCAGAATGTTGGCATTCTGGAAATAGCTATCCAAAGGTCATTCCTGCACCATATGCTTCTGTGAGGTTGTCATTGCTAGTTTATCTGTGCCAAGGACAAAGAACATTGCTGTGGGAAGCAAGTGTTCCTGAATGATCTTGTGGGGACACTCACTGGTACAACCAGTGGTATAACTTTGGAAGACAGGTTTGTTTTCCCAGCCCAGTTGTCTGTCTTCCATTTTTTGTTATCTCAATTGGGGCTGTGTGGTTTTTAAAATATGTTTATTATATGTGTGTGTGTGTGTGTGTGTGAGTGTTTGTTCCTGTGAGTGTGTGTGTATTTGTGCTTGTGAGTGAGTGTGTGTGTGTTTGTGCCTGTGAGTGAGTGTATGTGTGTGTGTGTGATGACTGGTACATATATGAGTGTAGGTGCATGCTTGCCAAGGTGCGGGTCAGAGAACAACGTTCAGATGTCAGTTCCTTCCTTCTATCATGGGTTCTGGGTATCAAACTAGGGTTTTCTGGTCTTTCTAGTTGAGACATCATGCCACTGCAAAGTAATGTTTAAGTTTAGTATCATCATTTCTAAAAGGATGATAATAATAGGACCCACAATATAAGGGTAGTCTGGAAATGAAGTAAGATGACTCCTGTGCTTATTAGCAAAACACACTCCTGCACACACCACCACCACTGACAACAACAGAAGGCTTTCTGTTACTGTATTCACATTTTCTCTCTCTCTCTCTCTCTCTCTCTCTCTCTCTCTCTCTCTCTCTCTCCTCTCTCTCACACATACATACATACACACACACAAAAGTCATTGCCTTGTTTATCTAATTTGGCTCTCACCCTTACGGTGAAGCTAAAGGATTACCTCTTCTTGCAGCCACATTCTTGCATGATCCTATGCAAGACCTGGACTTACTGTCTTCTGTCCTCTCAAGCAAGGGCTTGACCTGTTTGTCCTTTGACACATCTTCTGTTTGTGGAGTCTATGCCTCTCTGACCTCTGAGTTAAATGTAATGGTTCATCACAAACAAGCACTTGGAGCAATATTCATCTTTGTTTAGAACTTTCAGGCATGACCCCGTCTTATCAGAACCTTTAAAGACCTCTTTCTTACAATCAGCCTGCTCCCTACTTTGTCTGGTTCCTCACCTTTTCACAGACTTTCCTTATACCACAGGAAGGAGCTCCCAGAGCTCCCAGTTAGAGAAGTGGAACTGATTTAGAAAGTCAGGTGGAAACTATTAGGGATTGCCACAACGGACCACAGGCCAACTGCACAGGTGCAGGAATGAATAGAAGCCAAGGACTGTGCCCAGGGCGCTCCCTGATGAGCCTGGTGGCTACAGCCAGTTAGCCAGTCATGCTAACTCTCGGCCCGAAGGCTGGGCAGACTTAGGCTAGTCCTTAGTTTGGAAGTCAACCTAAAAGTCCTGGGCAGACTCCTTCTGCAGGTATTTGGGACTAACAGACACAGTGGAGAAGATAACCCACAACTCCAAACAAAACAAAACAAAACAAAATCAGGAAGAAATAATGTGGGCAGGGAAATTGCATATATTTGCATATTCCTTCATTCCCTCATAAGGACTAAATACAAAGAGACGTACTAGGGTGCTCCTGGGATTACATATTTTGTCCTGTCCAAGTACATATGTCTGTCATGAATTAAGTAGGACTGACAATTATCCTTAGCTTAATTCACCACAACTTAACTATCAGTGAATGATGGAGAACAGAAATAAGATGTACAGATTGTTTCCTAACTCATATCCAGGGTAAAAACAAGAACCATGAAATTAGAAACGTGATTGCCATAAGAATGCCTTGGCATTATGTTCTAGGGATACAGTGAAACAATCCCATACAACTTTCATGGGCTGCCCACTTAACCTATAAGATAATTTGCTTTTGTTTGGTGGACTAATGGTACCTTGTGAGCCATAGAAGATCTCTTCTCTAGATTTGTTAAGATGAATGGTTGAGTTTCTAGCAATTACAAATAAGCCTTCTATGAACATAGATGAGGATAAACTGGAAACAACCCAGCTGTCCCTCAACTGACGAATGGATAAAAAAAACCTGTGGTAGATTTACACAATGGAATACTACTCAGCTATCAGAAATAAGGAAATCATGCAGTTTGCAGCCAAATGGATGGAACTAGAAAAGCTCATCCTGAGTGAGCTAACCCAGACTCAGAAGGATGCACATGGCATCTATTCACTTATAGTCGGATTTTAGCCATATAGTACAGGATAACTATCCTACAACCAACACACTAAAAAGATCAGGAACATAGACTTTGTTACCTATCAATGGGACAATTTGCCCTAGTGATACAAATTGTGTAGGCCCCCAGTGCAAGAGGAAGCTCCTAGCCCTCATATGACTGTTGAACTGAGAGGGGCTGATATGTAGGGACACTTCACATCGGAGGAATGGGATGGGTGGGAGAGGATGGGAGGGTGGAACCAGGAGGGGTGGAAAGAGGACACTGTGATGGAGATGTAACTTGATGTAGTAAATAAACATTATTTTTAAAAAGATGAATGGTTGATGAAAAGAGCTGATTGTTAAACACCTCTAATTTGTCAGTTAACTATTCTTTGTTTTCCTGACCCTGAATCCTGGTGAGATGCCATTCTCAAATGGGCTATCTTCTTGGCCTCTTAGACTATAAATTCTGGCTTTATTGGTTGGCGTTGAGATCAGCACTAATCAACATGATTAATAATGTGATCAGTAATAACCTAGTTATCCTTTTTCTTGGTGGCTTGACAGGAGCATTTACTCCAAAACTTTTAGTGTGTTTCACCCTTCTCTCCCTCTCCACTTGAGAACTGCCAAAGCTGTAACTGCTTCGATCTCTCTTCCAAGATAAATGCAGCTGCTGCTGGCCAGAATTTAGGCCCATTGTTAACACCACACACACACACACACACACACACACACACACACACACACACACAC